>CAMZMU010000040.1:49306893-49396314 GCA_947311845.1 Poa pratensis
GTTCTTCAGGGAAACGTCCCCATGGGCAAGGCCTTGCTCCCTTGGCCTACCTCCTCGAAGGCTGCGTGTTTTGGGTGCCGGCGGGGCTCGATCTTGGTAGTACCCGCCCACCCCGTACTCATTACACTCTGGCATCGAAGATCGGATACCGTCGGTGGCCGGATCCTTCGAACAACGCAAGGTCTCATCCTGGAACTCGAAGGGCACCCATGGCAATATGTAGCTGTTTCGCAACAGTGGAACATGGGGTTCCCCTAGTACTGCCAAAGTGGGTCCACCCCATGTGGGCCCAAGATGAAGATGGACAAGACCAAGACTCAAGTCAAGCTGGCGGGTTCACCGTCAAGACACGCATGGCCTACGTCGACTAAGGGCTCCGGTCCTGGGGACCTTCCGGGTCCCCGAATCAAGCAAGAAGGCCAGGAAGGACCCGAGAGCCCGAGTTCCCGGCAGGAGGCCAGGCTCCCTCTCGGGTACTCCTACGTCCTGTGGATAAGCACTCCACCTCACCACGGAAGACTTGGGAAGCAAGGCGAAGGCAGCGCGGGCGGGAAGCACGTCCCGTGGTGGTGTCAGCTCCTGTCCACCCCAAGGCGGACGCTCCCACCTAACCCAAGGAGACGCTAGGCTGAGGAGAGGCCACGTCTCCCCTAAACTAGATGAGGAGGGTCCTTCACCCCGAAGGTCCCTCATGCCCCTCACGTGACCCTGTGGCAACCCCTTAGCCTATAAAAGGAGGACCAAGGCACGGAGGAGAGGGAAGATAGAGCAAGGACGAACAAGCTAGAACCAGAGCAAGACTAGACTAGGGCTGCGAAGGTAGAGAGGAAGGTGATCTCCTCCGGGTCAGGATCTGTCCTTCTTCTACCTCCCAAAACCCTTCCGGGTACCCTGTCCGGGAGGTTCCATTGTAAGCCACACTATGAAGAACTCATCAATCCAGACATGCAGGAGTAGGGCTTTTAGCCTCCGGGCGGCCTGAACCTGGGTAGCTCCTTGTGTCCCTTTGGTTGCATGCTTTGATCGTGGAGAGGAGAGCTTGATCTAGACTCCGCCCAAGAAGACGATTCTCAGCCTCCTTCGCGCCCCGTGCCGAACCTAAAAGGGGGTATCCTATACTCCCGGTGTCCGTGCAACGAGACACGACATCTGGCGCGCCAGGTAGGGGGCGCAAGTGCTGGATTCATCTTCATCAAGTTCATCGGCAAGTTCTTCGTCAAGCATGCCTCCAAGGAAGAAGGGAGATCCTGCGGCGTCCAAGCCGGTCTCTCCCTCACGCACCAAGCTTCAGCTGAACGTCGTGCTGCTGGCGCACGGCGGAGCGCCTCTCCGTCCCCGCCTCCCATGGAGAGGGTGGCGCCGGACGAAGTGGACGGTCGCAAGGACAACGGCCCTGGCGGAGCGGCGGCTCCAAAGGGCACCACCATGCCTCCTCCTCGCTCAGGGGAGAAGAGCGTCTGCAACGGCACCGGCAAGGAGCCCACCGCTGGAGGAGGGAACCACGGCGTTCGCCCCAGCGGGGATCCACGAGCATCCAAGAGCAAGACCTCCGCGCACTCGCCTTCGGACGTGCAAGCTCGCCATGATGCTCTAGTCGCTGCCAAGGCCTGATGCAGTTCCCTCCAAGCAGCGGCGACCCCAAGGTCTACCAAGAATGGAGGACTCGCGTCGAGAGGCTCCTCGACTTCGCCGATGGTGGTCCGTGGGTCGAACCCACTCAAGCTCCCACCGTCGACAACCCGGAGCAGCACAAGACAAAACACGTGATCCGCGAGGCCAGCCTCGTGGTGAACGTCAAGCCAAGACGGCGCCTCCTCGCACCGCGCCACCGATGGCTGATCGGCTAAACCGCGATCACGGCGAGGCCATCTCCATCGGGTCGTCTACCTCGCGCAACCCAGATCTTCGTGACGAGCTCAACAGCCGTCAGAACGAGGATATGCGCACCCGCATCGAGCGTCGCCGAGAACGTCACCGCCGGGAAGATCGGGGCATCGACCTCGCCGAAGGCTGCCTCGCCCTCGCTCCCGAGTTCCGCCACTTCAACTGGCCCAAGAAATTCAAGATCGACGTTCTCCGCTACGACGGCACCACGAACCCCCGGGACTTTCTGCAGATCTACTCTCTTGCTGCGATGGTTGCCGGGGCCGACGAGGTCATGATGGCCAACTGGTTCCCGTTGGCCCTGAAGGGAGATGCCCAGACTTGGCTTCTCAACCTTCCCAAGTGCTCCATCCGTTCCTGGCGGGCACTGAAGGAGCAGTTTCTGGGGGCTTTCCAAGGCGGGTACGAGCGCCCGGGGGCTCCCAGTGATCTCCACGACTTCAAGCAGTTGCCGGGTGAAACTCTCCGCAAGTTCATCCAGCGCTTCACCCAGAAGATGAACACCATCCCGTGCATCAAGGAGGAGTTGGTGATCCAGTCCTTCCACGCCAACGTCCGCAACCCCAAGATGCGCGAGAAGCTGAGCATCCATCGCGTCGAGTCTGCTCGTAAGCTCTGGGAGCTTGCAGACCGGTGCGCTCGAGCTGAAGAAGGAGCCAAGTTCCCCGGGGAGGATGAACCCGAGGACAAGGCGCTCCAGCTAAGAACAAGAAGCGGGACCCTGGACCCGACAAGCGGATCTTCGTCACCGAGCCTCTTCCGAAGAAGACCAAGCCCGCGCCGACTTCCGAGGAAGAAGGTGAAGGTGATCCCTGGTGCCACATCCATCCAGAAGGCAACCACTTGCTCAAGGACTGCCGCATGCTCAAGAACCTCGCCGTCCGGGAGCAACGCCGAGCTGATGGGGTCAGTCAAGACGGTTGCTACAACTGCGGCACTGCCGGGCACATCGCTCGTGACTGTCCCACGGGTCGCCAAGGCGGAGGCGGCCGTGGATGGTACCGAGGCGGTGGCCGCGGGGGCCGCGGAGGAGGACGCGGCGGTCAAGGTGGTCGCGGGTACAACACTCCGGAGGCCGCCCACGTCGGCAACGGGGAAGCTCCGGCTCCCCAAGGACGGCAACGGCGGCAAGTATCAAGAAGTCACGGAGTTGTCGGGTGCATCCACGGAGGGTCTTCTCTGCCTCCCTCCAACGGCGCCTGCAAGAGACTTGTCCGGGAGCTGAACGCGGTTGCTTCTGCTCCGTCCAAGCCCCTGGACTGGTCTAGCCAAGTCATCACCTTCGACCCAGAAGACCACCCTGCAACACTGCCGGGGTCGGGACCCTGCCGCTGATCGTGTCGCCCGTCATCCACAACTACAAGGTCACCAAGATGCTGGTCGACGGAGGCTCCAGCCTCAACTGCTGACGGCGAAGGTCCTGGCTGTCCTTCAAATCCCCCTGTCTCGCCTACAAGACACCGGGGTGTTCCAAGGCGTGAACGGAAGTGTTACTCGACCCCTCGGGAAGATCACCCTTCCGGTCACCTTCGGCGACTCCAAGAACTTCCGCACCGAGGAAATCGTCTTCGACATCGCCGACACTCCGCTACCGTACAACGGCATACTTGGCAGACCTGCTCTGGCCAAGTTCATGGCCGTCTCCCACTTCGCCTACAACATGCTGAAGATTCCGGCGCCGTGGGGTGATCAAGGTCAGGCCGACATCGACGATGCTATCTACTGCGTTCACCAGCTGAACCAGACGGTGGCAACCACGGCGGACATCCCTCAAGGTGTACAGGAGGATGATGATGGGGCTCTCCCCGGGGGCGAAGGGCACCCCGGGGGCTCCACATCTACTCCCCCAAGAAGGCGCCATTCCATGGCGATCCGCAGCTGACCAAGAAGGTGGCGCTAACCAGTGACGGAGTTCGCTCCATCACCATCGGCGCCCGCCTCACCGACAAATAGGAAAGCGCGCTCGTCGCCTTCCTTCGGGAAAACTCTGACGTCTTCGCGTGGGAGGCATCAGGTTTACCCGGCGTTCCAAGGGAGGTGATCGAGCACAAATTGGCGGTCAATCCGGGGGCTCGCCCCGTGAAGCAGGTTCTCCGGAACCAAAGCAAGGAAAAGCTGGAATTCATCATCGCCGAGGTGGACAAGTTGATAGAAGCTGGTGTCATCCGGTCGGTTCCCCACCCAAGCTGGGTGGCCAACCCCGTGGTGGTACCGAAACCCATGACCTTCAAGTGGAGACTCTGCATCGACTTCACAGACCTGAATAAGGCCTGTCCCAAGGACCCTTTCCCCCTGCCGCGGATCGACATGATCGTGGATTCCACGGCCGGGTGCGAGCTGCTGTGTTTCTTGGATGCCTTTCCGGGTACCACCAGATCATGATGTCACTCGAGGACCAAGAGAAGACGGCCTTCATCACTCCCAAGGGCTGCTACTGCTACACCCGGATGCCTTTTGGCCTCCGAACGCCGGCGCTACCTTCCAGCGCGCAATGCAAGCATGCCTTGGGTCGCAGCTGGGCCGCAACGTCGAAGCGTACATCGACGACATCGTGGTCAAGACCCGGTACAAGGACTCCCTCATCCAAGACCTGCACGAGACCTTCGAGAACCTCCGCCGGGTCAACTTCAAGCTCAACCCCGACAAGTGCGTGTTCGGGGTCCCCTCCGGCAAGCTGCTGGGTTTCCTGGTCTCTCACCGAGGGATCGAGGCGAATCCGGACAAAATCAAGGCAATCGAGCGCATGGAGGCGCCCCGGCGGGTCAAGGACGTACAGCGCCTCAACGGGTGCATCACTGCACTCGGCGCTTCATCTCAAGGCTTGGGGAGCGGGCCTTACCGTTCTTCAGGCTGCTCAAGAAGTCAGGCCCCGTGGAGTGGACCTCCGAGGCCGAGGAAGCCCTGCAGTCCCTCAAGCGCTACCTCGCCTCGCCACCAATCCTCGTGGCACCAGAAGAGAAGGAGCCCCTACTACTGTACATTGCTGCCACCAACCAGGTGATCAGCGCTGTGCTTGTGGTAGAGCGTGACGCTCCTCCGAAGAAGTCAAGCAAGATCAAGGGCAAGCGACCCGGGAACTCTCTTCCGGGCAACCGTGCAAGAAAAGGCTGCCGGGTGACCAGGGGTCTCATGATCCTGGCGTCACTGCAACTTCACCAGCGACGCGGATCCCGTCGGGAATGGAGAATCTCCCTCCGACGAGACTTCGCCGGGGGCTACCTCGTCCCCACCCCAAGACGTCGACGAGGGGAAGCCGAGCCCTCTCAGGACTCGGCGACCCGCAAGGTGCAGCACCCGGTCTACTTCGTCAGCGCAGTGCTGCGCGACGCCCGGGAGCGGTACCCCATGATGCAGAAGCTGCTGCTGGCAATCCTCATTGCCTCCCGCAAGATGAGGCCGTACTTCCAAAGCCATCCCATCACGGTGGTGTCCAAGTACAACCTAAGAAGCCCCCTGGAGAACCCACTTGCCACTGGTCGCATATCATGGTGGGCCATGGAGCTTCAAGGTTTCGGTCTCAAGTTCGAGCACACGGACAACATCAAGAGTCAGGCGCTGGCGGATTTCACGGCCGAGTGGACCGAGACGGCGTTCGACGACCCGGAAGAGGAAACCTGCCTCCCCGGGAAGGAAGATCCTAGCGCCTGGACATGCACTTCGACGGCTCCTACACCAAGGGGAAAGGAGGTGCTGGGGTTGTCCTAACCTCACCAACCGGGGACCGGCTGAAGTACGTCGTCCAGATGCACTACCAAGGGAACATCTCCAACAACACGGCGGAGTACGAGGGCCTGCTCGCAGGACTTCGTGCTGCCATCGGCCTCGGCATCAACAAGATCGTCGTCAAGGGTGACTCTCAGTAGTCATCAAACAAGTGAACAAGGAGTACGCGTGCCCTCAGATGGCACCATACGTTGAAGAGGTCTGGAAGCTGCAGCGGCGCTTCGACAACTTCCGGGCTGTGTACGTCCCACGGGGAGAAAACACGGCCGCGGATGAGCTATCGCAGGTGGCGTCCAAGCAAGAACCAGTGCCTCCCGGGATCTACATCGAGGTCCTCAGGCGACCTTCGATCCCGCCCGAGAGGCTCGCGACAAGATCTGCGCCGGGGGCTGGCGACCCTTCTACCTCGACAACACGGGTAGCCAGCCCAGAAGCTCAAGACCCGGCAGCCCCTCCAGCGGAGGAAGCTATGCTTTCTTTCCGTCGGATGGTGCTACCGGTGGAAGGAACCCACCCACCCTGGGCCCGGGACATCGTCAAGTACATCATGGAGCACGCCCTCCCGGAGGACGATCACGACGCCGAGCGGGTGGCTCGTCAAGCCAAGCTCTACGTCATGATCGACGGCGAGCTCTACCGGCGACGGGACAACGGAGTCAAGCTCCGCTGCATCCCTCAAGAACAAGGCCAAGTACTGCTACGGGACATCCACGAAGGCACATGTTCAAGTCATGTGGCATCAAGATCACTGGCGGGTAAAGTTTTCGTCACGGGTTCTACTGGCCAACAGTCCTCAGTGATGCGGAGCAGCTAGTCAAGACCTGTGAAGCCTGCCAATACTATGCGAAGAACATACATCAGCCGGCGCAAGCTCTGCAGCCAATTCCAATCTCCTGGCCGTTCGCGGTCTGGGGGCTGGACATCGTGGGAAAGATACCGAAGTCTGTCGGGGGCCATGAATACCTTTTCGTGGCCATCGACAAGTTCACAAAGTGGGTGGAAGTGATGCCAGTACCAAGACAGACAGCTCAAGCAGCCATCAAGTTCATTGAAGGGATCGTGTACCGCTTCGGAGTACCCAACAGAATCATAACGGACAATGGCTCTCAGTTCACAAGCCGATCCTTCCTCAACTTCTGTGAAGAGCTGGGAATCAAGGTGTGTTTGCCTCGGTCCTACCCAAGGTGCAATGGGCAAGTGGAGCGAGCCAATGCGAGGTCCTAAAGGGTTTGAAGACCAAGGCCTTTGACAAGTTAGAAGACAAGGGCAAGAACTGGATTGAGCATCTACCAAGTGTCTTGTGGTCTGTAAGGACCCCTCGTACCAAAGTCCGAGATGTCCACGTTATGTAAAATAGATCACGATCCAATGATCAGTGCATCGCAATCACATAACCAACATGGTATCAAGAGTTACATCATTCAAGTCGTACGAATAAAAGTCTTACAACACAAAGTGGTCACATGACCAAGTATGCAAATCATCGTCGCGCAGGACGGAATTAACTACGATACAGCGGAAGCTCGTGGTTAGCGTCGGCCCTCGTCTCCAACGGACGCAACCCCACAAGTGCAGTTGACCGGTGACAGCTAAGCGGCGTAGTCGTCGACATACTCCTCCTCCTCGGCATAGGTCTCCTCGTAGAAACCTGGACATTTGAATATCCAGGGACACAGCCATGAGTACAATTACGTACTCGCAAGACCACCACCCGGCTTAAGTTTTCATGATAATGCAAATAAAACGTTTTCGAAAACTGGGATTGCTGCTATATTGACTATAGGTCTTAGTTTTCGTAAACGATGCCTTTAGACATAGAGAATACGACATCTCTATATCTTTGTTAAAAAAAGAATCATTTAGAGATAGAATTCTCCTTTGTAGAGATCGCCGGAACTATCTCCACTTCTTTGTAAAATGTTTTGTAAAACTTTTCTAGGACACTAGGATAGGGATGCTCCTTTTCTCTTTTCCGGGTTCCGACTGGTTGACTCCCCGAGACTAACCATCTTCGCCCAAATTCCGTACCTCCCAGGTACCTCCTTGATGTCTCCTTTCTCCTTTGCCGAAAACAGTTTCCTTTTTAAAACATAAAATGCCCATACGCCTAGATCGGGGGCCTTTCCAACTGTCCATGACCGCGGACACGGCTATTCGAATAGTTTTACACTCTGCAGAGGTGGTGCACTTTCACCACACCAAACAGTCATTCCGCCGTGATCAGCCACGGTCCTCATACGACAGTATGCGGTGTTTCGGATAACATGATCAAAGCTTTTCACTATGTCGACCTTAGTACAGAGCCTCCTCTTCAGTGGGTCTGAATCTCCCCGGCACCCAGTGGAGATGGCCATCGTATCGATCCGGTCCCTCCAAGCAACACTGCGCCATGACAGGAGGCCCACTGTTTGCAACCAGCAGCGATCCAGACTCGAACTGGATCCCGCATTTAGATAACTTGGTTCAGAGAGCCCGCCCTCCTAAGCATTTGAGGCGCTTCGTACTAAGATAAACAAGTTTCCGGCTAAGCCCTACCCATCTCAGGTAGTGTGGTTGCACGGGTTAATTGTTCGGGCGGCCGCTAGGGCTGTACTTTGTTTTTCAAAAACATCTCCACCTCCGACTGCTCCCAGCAGCTCGGGTTTTCACAAACTCTCCGAATGCTCCCAGCACTTCGGGTTTTCATAAACATCTCCATTTGCTCCCAGCAACATGGGTTTTATAAAATACTTTCTCGCCGATCGCTCCCAGCGACTCGGGTTTTTCCTCTGGAAACATTTTACCAAAGACCAGGCTCCCATCCTATAGTTTTGAGATAAGGATATACTATTAGAAAATATAATTTTCTTGATAGCACCTTCAGTAGAAGGCTTGTCAAGTAAAGATCTATTTTTATAAACCTAATATATACTAGTAGATATCTTTGGCCAAACAATATTTTATAAAATAGTTTTGGGTGGCAAAGTGCCACAGAAGAAATAAAACATGCATTATTTTATTTTGAAAACAAACATGCTTTAATAAAATAATAGGATTTCATTAGGGTATGGTGAGGTGGCTTGCCTTGCTCAGCAAAGTGTCCCTGGTACTGTTCTTCCTCGTAGACAGGTTCAGTTCCCTCGTACTGCTCCTCCTCTTGCGGTTCTATCGTACCGGAAAAATTAAATGCAACTACCGTTAATTCTAAGAAGCGGGTTGACAACAATCTAAAGTGTTTAAACCAAACAGCAAGCATTTCACTACATAAACACCCTCTGGATAAAACATCTACCACAACCCTAAACAAAAACAATTAAAGGCAAACAATTATAATGGAGCTTTTGTTAGAAGAAAAGTTGCTGTTTTGGGGGAAACATCCCCAAGACCTAAAATAATGCTCCTAAAAATATATCCTTCTACCACAGTACACCTAACCATCATATCAAGCCATAGAAATTGGATTTGCATCAATAGCTACCACCAAACAAGAATTAAAAATCCTACAAAGACTACTGGTCTCAAAACCAAAAGGAGTAGAACTCCAGTTCTAGGAATCTCCTGCATGCAAGGTTAAATCCTATGGAAGAGTATTGATTTTAGCTTTCTGTAGAAATTGGATTCACCTAAAAAGGACATTCCTAGCTCAAGATATCCTAAAAAGAGTGGAAAACACACTTTCTGCAATATTTAATGTGTAGCACAAAATACAATTTATTTTTCTTCCAAACTGGTCCTGCATGTTTAAGAAAACCCACGGGCATCCAACAAAATTTACCCTAAAAATTTACCATCAACAGATTAGACACAACCTAATTAAACTAAGTACACTCAATAAACAGAAACAGAAAAAGATTAAAACTAGGAAATAAAACTGCTGGCGGGCCGTGCTTGGGCCGGATCTGGCCGTGGCCTGCGCAGATCTGGCCTGCGGCTAGCTGGGCCGGCCCATCAACGCGCTCAGCGCGCGGAACCAGCCCGCGAAGCGGGATTCAAACGGGGCCGTCGATCGGGAGATCGACGGTTCACAGGCGTCGTCTTCAACGACGGAGCGCGCGGGCGAACCAGAGAGAGGGAGGAAGTGGCGGCGACGGGCGGCTCACCTAGGGGCTACGCACGGCCGTGGGAGAGGTCGAGGTCGAAGGAGGGGTGATGGCGAGCTCGGGGATGTCCTCAGGCGCCGCATGCACGGCCGGAGTCCATGGCAGCGACGGCGGCGCTCTTCTCCGGTCAAGGATGGGTGCGAGCTCCACAGGCCTCCTCTGGACAAAACAAAGGGGGCTGGAGTTAGGTCTTGAAGAGGGGCTCCACAGGCCAAGAATGGCGTAGAAAGGTGGAGGGAGTCGCCGGCAAATGCAGCTCGATGCCGGCGGCCACCGAAACTCAACCTTCGTCTCTCGGAGCGTGGATAGCAGGAGCTTGGGCGGGGCTTCGTGGGGGAGGAGAGGGGATGTGGGTGCGTCGCTGAGAGGTGAAATGGGGCGAAGAGGTGGACGGGGGAGAAGGGGCGGGTCGATGCCGGTTTTGCTCCTCACGGGCGTGGAGGAGAGAGGGAGCTTCGAGCGTCGCCACTGGCTGGCGTGGGCGGTGGAGAGGGGGACAGAGAGTGCGTGGTCGGGAGGGTGACGTGTTTCGACCAGTAGGGAGGGAGGGGGTGTGCCTCCATTGGCCACGGTGGAGGGAGGGGTGAGCTGAGTGGGCAGGGGTGTTGGAGAGGGAGAAGGGTGAGTGACATGTGGGTCCAGGGGTGGGGTGCTGGCCTTCTTCTTTGACTCCAGCAGAGGGAGCCGTTGGGAGAGGGGAGGGCTAGGTTTAGCTAAGTTTTAGGATTAACAAACTAACACTAATTTGATTTTCTAAATAAAACTCACAAGAAAAAGTGTGGTCAACACTAGAGCTAACCCAAAAACATGAGGGTGGTGAACTAAGTGAGGTGTTGCAAAAAGTTCTAATTCTAAAAGCATGAAGAAAGAATTTTGAAAATTAAGAAATTGGAGACAAAATGACCAAATGGTCACTGTTTTGAGTAGCCCTCTACCCCAAGATGGTTTTATGCTCAAACAAGTTTTAAAAGGGTCAAACCAAGCATAACCTAAAAGTAAAAAGTTCAAGAAGCAAGATGGTCGAGGTGCATTTCAAAAACAACACCAGAGATGCTTAATCCAGGGCTCTAGATTAGCTAAGTTTTAACCAACATGAAGATCCTCTTCACAAATTTTTAAACAAGCAAAAATTTGTAGAAGTAATCCTATCCAGCACCAAACAACACTAGTGGGTTCAACAAGATAATTAAGGTCACCAAAATAGTTCACACAAGGATTAACTAATAACACACAAAAGTTTTTGCTAACCCAAAAATAAAAATAAAGCTTACCACCACAATTCTAAGTCTAGAAAAATTGGGGTGTTACATGGTCCCTCAGAACCACACCAAGCAGAGCCACTCAAGAAACACCATTCTTCCTTGTCTATGGAGCAGAAGCCGTCTTGCCAACAGAGCTCAGGCATGGATCCCCCCGGGTACTTGCCTATGATGAAGACGCACAAGCTGAGAGGAGGATTGATGACATCAACTTCCTGGAAGAGGTGCGGTGCCGAGCTTCCTTACGATCTGCTCGATACCAGCAAGGGCTCCGCCGCTATCATGATCGCCATATCCGTTCACGGGTACTGGAACCCGGAGACCTGGTTCTCCGCAAGAAGCAGAAGCTTGATAACATGAACAAGCTGTCCTCCAAGTGGGAAGGACCTTATCGGGTGACGCATACCCTGAGACCCGGAGCTGTTTATCTGGAGGACGAGAAAGGCAGGCCGGAGGGCAACGCCTGGAACATCGAGAATCTCCGGAAATTCTACCCCTGAATACGAACATGAATCGCAGATAGTTCGAGTCAACTAAGCACGCCCAAGGGGCTAGTGTTCTGTATAAGGGTGTAAGAATCGTCGCCAAGGAATAAAAGATAAGTTTTTCAATTCCGTGAGCCTCTCTTGTTGTCGTGAAGTGTGTTATCCGTAACAACCCCCAAGCAGGGGGCTGACATGGTGCCGGTGGCTGACAGGTCGAGCGCGAGCAGCCTATCAGTAGGCGCTGCCACCTGATCGTGCCGTACTGCCGCGGTAAGAAGTGGAACGGGCAGTGCTGTGTTTTAAAGAACCTAAACACAGAAATGCACATTCAACTTTGCTTGCGGGTTGCTCCGGATGAAACACTTTCACGACATGTAAGGGAGGGTCCATTCTTTTCCTACTGAAAGTGTGTTGTGTGTAGCGCCTCTCCCGGGACAGGAATGGATGCTGAAGAGCGGCTCAGGAGCTGGATACCCGGGAAGGACAGAGTAGATCAAGGGCGCGGAAAAAACCAGCTAAGTCTTTGCATGTGCATCTGGCATTCTAGGCATAATATCTCGCTCGGAGTCAATATACCACCAATCTGCGCATGCTTGACAGTTGATGAGAACCTTTGCGGGGGTAATGCGTCCTCCCCGGCGAACGGTCAGATTTCCCTTCTGGCCTAGTACCCGTGGCTGTGGAGTGGACTCCCGGAAGGCATAGTGCTCTTAGGGGTGCTGCTACCGGTGCGGGCGGTCAGAGCACTTGTCACCTAAGAGATCTCCTCAGAAAACTTGACGGCGCGTTAGTGCAAAGGGAGGTTTGGGAAATGACCCCGGGAGTTGAGCCTTAGGATTGCATTCATCTGAACTTACATTCTGAGTTTACAATTCTGAATTACATTCAGTCAAAGCTTTTCCTGGATACATATCTAGCCTATGCTACTAAGGCCAGCTCAGGGCTCCTGGCTGTGCAGCTCTGTCTTTCTGTTTTATTGCCTGCCGGGTAAACTCCGGACTCCCGGGGACGCCTGGGATGAAGGAGGGCATTCGCGCAGGATCTTCAGGGGTCCCATGGGCCGGGGAACTTCCGGGCAAACCCCGGCACGTGCTGGCTGCAGAGGAGGTGCACATGGTCCACGAACTTATCCATGATGTCTTCCTCATCCTGTACGAAGGAAAGAAATCGAGTCAAGGCGCAGGATCTTCCCAAGGGTCGTATTGCCGGAACCGCGGCGCCTTACCTTGAAGACATCGTCAAGATCGCAGAGGAGGCGGATCAATCTCTGATTGCCTGCGGCCTCCTTCCACAGCTCCATCTTAATGGTGTCCTTCCGGGTCGCCAGCGCTACCGATGCCTCCATGGCGCAGAACCGGCGATGTTCCCCACTGCGGGGAAAACCAAGGAGACTCGAGGGCGAGGAACGACCTCGTCCTTTCTAGTGGCTCGGGCTCCAGCTTCGCTGGGTGCCTCCGCCGCTCCTCGAAAGACGGACTCCGCCGTCGACACATCGGACAAGGCCCTCTCTGCTTCGCCGGACATTGTTCTGCGGGATGAGGGGAGGCAAAGGAAGAAGAGGAGCGGAGCAAGGCGAGAAGATGTGGCGAAGGGGTGGAGCCTGGATGGTCTTTTATAGGCCTCCCCTGCTCCACCTACCCCTTGACGCTACGGCTGCTGCAGTAATGGGAGCGCGTTTTGCAAAAAACTCGTTCTCATTCACACGGACACGACACGAAGACAAGGAGGAAAACAAGATCTTCTTCATTTACAAGGACTACAAGGGGACGATCTTTTTTACAACAAAAAGGTTGGCTCCCGCCGAACAAGGAGCACCGCCGTACAATGGAAGACGCTACTTCCAGAAGTACGACGTCAAGGCCGCCAAGGAGGAGGTCAACGAGATCTCCATGGCGCCCGTCCGAAGCTCCTCGCCTTCAGGAAGACGAGCTCCCCTCGACCTTGATGTCAGATGAGTTTTCCTCATCTTCATCCTCGTCGTAGGAGCTCGAGCTGCCGCTGCTGCTCTCCATGCAGCACTCCACGCGTCCGCCATCGACACCGAAGATCTTCACGGAGAGCGTAGCATCTCCGTCGTACCGGAACACCAAGCACTGCCCCCTGGACAGGCGGCGGGCACGGGAGAACAACTTCCACCCCGGACCCAGAAGCATGGCGCCTTCAGTGGTGCGCTCCGCCATGGCCCAGGAGGGGCCATTGGGGCAGCCTTCCACCTGCAGCCAGAAGCCGGAGGGTCCGATGTCCTCCGTCGCCATCGCGAAGGAATCCGGCAGAGAAGCCGGCTGCGAGGCCTGCGGTTCAGATCCACGGCGAACTCGAACGGCGCGAAGCTGGTATGAACCATGCTCCTAGGAAGAGGGGCAGCGGTGCCGCGGCCTCCACGGCCGCCGCGACCGCGAATCCCACGACCTCGCGGAACAGCTCGACCACGAGTGGAGGGGCCACTCTCCGCAGCAGCTGAAGAAGTACGAGGGCGCCCAACTCCTCTCTTCGCTCTCGCCATTGGCGCTGGCAGCTTGTGGGGAGGCCTGGAGTTGGACCAAGGAAGAAGATGACCGAAAAGGCCAGGGGTGCGCCTCGCTTTTATAGCCGCGGCAGTGCCTCTGCCAAGCGTCTCCTCGGTTCTTCCGTTACTGGGAATCGAGGGGGCCCTCGCAGTTATTCCCCCGAGCGGAGTAACTCCAAGACCTTCAAGGCCATCAGTGAAGCGAAGCTGAGAAGACCAGGTACCCGGGACCCACTTTGACCTATCTTTAGGCCATGGCCCCGGCAGCTGGAGCAAGAGCCGCCGGGACCATGCCCGGGGGCTACTGTCGCAACAGTGGAACATGGGGTTCCCCTAGTACTGCCAAAGTGGGTCCACCCCATGTGGGCCCAAGATGAAGATGGACAAGACCAAGACTCAAGTCAAGTTGGCGGGTTCACCGTCAAGACACGCATGGCCTACGGCGACTAAGGGCTCCGGTCCTGGGGACCTTCCGGGTCCCCGAATCAAGCAAGAAGGCCAGGAAGGACCCGAGAGCCCGAGTTCCCGGTAGGAGGCCAGGCTCCCTCTCGGGTACTTCCTACGTCCCTGTGGATAAGCACTCCACCTCACCACGGAAGACTTGGGAAGCAAGGCGAAGGCAGCGCGGGCGGGAAGCACGTCCCGTGGGGGTGTCAGCTCCTGTCCACCCCAAGGCGGACGCTCCCACCTAACCCAGAGGAGACGCTAGGCTGAGGAGAGCCCACGTCTCCCCCTAAACTAGATGAGGAGGGTCCTTCACCCCGAAGGTCCCTCAAGCCCCTCACGTGACCCTGTGGCAACCCCTTAGCCTATAAAAGGAGGACCAAGGCACGGAGGGAGAAGGGGAAGATAGAGCAAGGACGAGCACAAGCTAGAACCAGAGCAAGACTAGACTAGGGCTGTGGAGGTAGAGAGGAAGGTGATCTCCTCCGGGTCAGGATCTGTCCTTCTTCTACCTCGGGCCAAAACCCTTCCGGGTACCCTGTCCGGGAGGTTCCATTGTAAGCCACACTATGAAGAACTCATCAATCCAGACATGCAGGAGTAGGGTTTTAGCCTCCGGGCGGCCTGAACCTGGGTAGCTCCTTGTGTCCCTTTGGTTGCATGCTTTGATCGTGGAGAGGAGAGCTTGATCTAGACTCCGCCCAAGAAGACGATTCTCAGCCTCCTTCGCGCCCCGTGCCGAACCTAAAAGGGGTATCCTATACTCCCGGTGTCCGTGCAACGAGACACGACAGCCCTATTGATGAAAAATTCATTAAAAAATTGGTAGGGTGGAAAGGGAAAGTTCTGTCAGCAGGGGACAGGCTAACATTGGTTAATGCTTGTCTATCAAGCTTGCCCTTGTATATGCTATCCTTTCTTGAAGCTCCAAAAGGGGTCCTTAAAAAGTGGGACATCAGCAGAAAAAGAATGGTGCGGAATGAACTAGAAGAGAAAAAGAAGTACCATCTGGTAAACCGGGAAACAATGTGCCTCCCAAAGGAAAGTGGGGGCTAGTGTTTTGGATCTGCAAACAATGAATAAAAGTTTGTTGTGTTAGTGGCTGTGGCGTTTGGAAAACACTGAAGGGACTTGGCAAGAGCTATTGTCCAATAAGTATCTGAAGAATCAAGTGTTATCTCAATCACAAGCTGGCCCTGGTGCCTCTCACTTCTGGCAATGCTTGATGGGTGTCAATCCTATCTTTCAGCAGTATACCAGTAGAATAATGGGAAATGGTGAGAAAACTTGTTCTGGGAGGATAAGTGGGTGAACAATTCACCTCTGGCTTTCCAATTCCCCAGATTGTTCGCTATCACCTTTTCCAAACGAATCATAGTGGCAAAAGTGAAGAATGAAGGCTGGGGGAGTATCAGGTTTAGAAGAACTCTGTGGGGGGAGACGGTTGCTCAGTTCGCTGAACTACAGAGATTGGTTGACTCCATCCATCTTTCTGATGAACCAGACAGAGTAAAATGGCTGATAGGAAAGTCAGGGAAATTTCGGGTTAAAGATCTTTATCTGAAAATGAGAGCTGCTAGGGTTTTCCCACAAAAGTTCTTGTGGTCAGTAAAGATCCCTCTGAAAGTGAAGATCTTTCTGTGGCTTATGGTGAAGAAAAATATCCTAACAAAAGACAATTTGGCTAGAAGAGGGTGGAAGGGGTGTGAGCAATGTCACTTCTGCTCTCAGAATGAAACTCTAGATCATTTGCTCTTCCAATGCTGCCTAGCCAAGTTTGTTTGGGTGTAGTGATGTGTGCCTTTGATTTGGTCAGACCTCCAGATGGAGTTGATGATCTGTTTGGTGCATGGATTAACTCCTTTACCACTAATAGAAAGCTGGTCTTTACTGGGTGTGCAGTCGTCTGCTGGACCCTTTGGAAGACCAGGAATGATGCTTGTTTCAACAATATATTTCCTGATGACCTGCTTCTGTAATCTATAAAATGTGCAATGTTCTGAATATGTGGGCAATGTTGTAAAAAGGTCAAGGGCGAGGGATGGTTGAAGATGGCGTGAAGATCTTGAAGCTGGTGATTAGAGAGGCTCTTTCAAGAAATCACGGTTGGGCGCCGACGACTGCAAGACTGACACTCTGATGCTTCAGTGGAGTAGTTTGTTTTAGTTTCGTTTACTCCTGCTGTTGTTTTCTTAAGGTTGTTCTAGTGCCAAAAACTTTTCTGCCCGCAGTCTTGTAAGGGCATCTCTAACCGATCCCCTAAAATCGGTTAGAGGAGTAAAAATACGCAGCGGCGGCACCTAACCGAACTCCTAAACGGTTAGAGGAGTAAAATTATACTCATCGGAGGAGTAAAAGTGGCGGCCGACTCCTAAATTTACTCCTCCGAGGCCAGTTCCGAGAAAAAGTCCCCGCCTCCCGACCCGCCGCACCTATTCCCGCCGGCGTCGCCGCCGGCGACCCCCATACCCCGCCGCCCCCACCCCGGTCCCTCCGCCGCCCTCCGGCCCACCTCTCCCTCGCTCGCCGCCTCTCGCCGTCGCCGGAATCGACGGGGCGAGCTCGTTTTCGCCGGTCGCCGCCCCGATTTGGAGCAAATCGGGCTCCGTCGTTGTCGATTCGCCGCAACTTCGAGCCGTCGGAGGCTGGGAAGGCTGTAGAAGGCAGGCACCGTCCCCCTCGACGCCTCCTCTGCCCTACCCGACGACCGCCCGGCCAACCTCGTCTCCTCCTCCGCCCGTGAGGTGTTCGACCGAATAGCAAGGTGAGCTTTTTTAGCCGAATTTGTTTGTTTTTGTTTTCAAATTTGAACGGCGTCGTCGTCGTGTAGATGAAGAGGTTGAGGGAGTACCTCTTGGACGACTCATCGTCAGAGGAAGAGGAGGAGGACGACGACGACGTCGAGATGGCCATGGCCATCATTTTGAACGATGAAGTTCGGCGGCCGAGGCTTGGATCGCAGTTCGGCCGTGCATACATCAACCGGGATAGAGCCGAGGGCCATGCCAAGATCATGCGGGACTATTTCAACCCCAATGCCATCTATCCGGAGAAGTACTTTCGCCGACGTTTCCGTATGCACAAGAGCCTCTTTCTCACCATTGCCAAAGCGGTGGAGAAGCATGATGATTGGTTCAAGCTTCGGAGGAGTGCATCCGGTGAGATAAGCGCAAGCCCGTTGATG
Source organism: Poa pratensis (assembly GCA_947311845.1). NCBI lineage: Eukaryota > Viridiplantae > Streptophyta > Magnoliopsida > Poales > Poaceae > Poa > Poa pratensis. The sequence continues at coordinate 49,324,458 of CAMZMU010000040.1, forward strand.
AAGTGTCTTGCAGCTGTTCGAGTGCTTGCATATGGGTGTTCTGCGGATGCCATTGACGACTATGTTCGTATTGGCGAAGATACCATCTTGGAGGCTGTCCGGAGGTTCACAATGGCTGTGATTGAGATCTTTGGAGATGAGTATTTGAGGGCACCCAATGAGGATGACACCGAGAGGCTCTTGGGTGAGAGCCAAGAAAGAGGATGGCCGGGGATGCTTGGCTCAATAGATTGCATGCATTGGACATGGAAGAATTGTCCAGCTGGATGGAAAGGTCAGTACAAGGGCCATTGCAACGATCCAACAATCATCCTAGAGGCGGTGGCATCGAAGGATCTATGGATTTGGCATGCCTTTTTTGGATTGCCTGGGTCTCACAATGACCTCAATGTGCTTGCTAGATCACCACTTTTCTCTAGGTTTGTTGCGGGTGATGCTCCTCGTGTTAGCTATGAAGTCAACAACCGTGAGTACACCATGGGTTACTATCTTGCAGATGGCATCTATCCTACATGGGCCACCTTTGTGAAGACAATTCCAAAAACTCTCATCAACACTCCCAAAAAGGCTCACTTTGCCAAGGTTCAAGAGTCTGCGAGGAAGGATGTGGAGTGTGCTTTTGGTGTGCTTCAGAAGAGATTTGCCATAATCAAAGGCCCTGCTGAGTATTGGAAGCCGAAGGTGCTTTGGCAAATAATGAAGTGTTGCATCATCTTGCATAACATGATCATTGAAGATGAGCGCGGCATGCCCGAGAACTTCCGGTACATCTCCAATGGTGATCAGGTAGAACCAGCACATGATGCCAACAGGATCCAAGCATTCCTTCAAGCCCATGCGCGCATTGAGAACAAGGAGGTGCATGAACAGCTGCAGCAGGACCTTGTTGAGCATCACTGGGTTCTCCATGGTGCTACCTAGTTTTAGTTTGAACTATTCTGATGATTTGTTGAACCCTGCCATGTGTTTGGCTTTGAATTTATTTGGTTTGTAAACTTAATATTTATTCATTCGTAAACATTTTATTTGATTGTATGTGAACTATGCCGAATGTTTGGCTATTGATAATTTGATTTCTACAAAAAAAAAAATTTACTCCTATCGGTTAGGTGCCGACCACCTTTAGAGGAGTACTTTTACTCCTCTAAAGTTTACTCCTCCGTTTACTCCTCTAACCGATCTGCCCTAAGTACTACGCTTCCTTTAGTCTTTTCCTTTCTATTTTTTTTACTTTCGAAAAATCCTGTGTAATGGTGAGCGGTTTCTTTATATGAAATCGACGGGGGAGGCCGTTTAGTCTAAAAAAAGTTATTTTTAAGCGTGTTGGTGGGAATGTGCTGAAACTGCCACAAAAGCATATATTTGAGACACTGTTCTTTCAAATAGGGGCCAGCTAAGTTACTCCACCAACTGAACGCCATGCGGGGCGTCCTGGCACTTCCGGACGTGCCCGACCACCCTGCCGCTGTCTCCGCGTTTCCTCGTCCGGCAGTCGTAGTGCGGCGCTTCGATGAAGCAGGGCTCGATGCTGGGGGCCAGACGGCACGGCGGGTCGGGGACCTTCCCGCCGACGGGGATCATGAGCACCCAGGGCCTCAGACCGGCAAGCCCATGGCTGACGTACCCGAACGTGGACTGGGCCGACGTCATGAGCACGTCGGAAAAGCTGAGCAGCACCACTTCCGCGAATGCCTTCTGGTTGTGATGCCGCTCCTCCGAGTGCTGCACGGCCAGGTGCGTCGGCTGGAACACGCTCACCGCTGCCCCTCCCGCCGTGCCGTGCTCGTAGTACAGGCTGCTGAGCTTCTCGTAGTACTCCCCGCGCAGCGACACGACGAGCACGGCCTTGCGTTTCGCCTGCTCCTGGTGGTCAGAGCTCGAGAGACTGGTGGCGTTTTCGAGGGCGGGCAGGACGCTCCCGCGGCGCGCGCATGAGATGATCTGGCTGTAGCGGTCGTTGGCGGAGATGGGCACGTACGTGAAGTCGCGCACCTGGAGGCCGACCCGCTCCTCCGCCGGGGCGAGGTACGAGCGGTGGTACCGCGCCACCATCGCCCACACCGTGTTGCTCGTGCTGGAACCGCGGGACAAGGAAGAGTCCCGGCGCGAAGTAGTTGTTGGAGCGTAGCACGAGCCACCGCACGCCACGCACCGCGTCCTGCCCGTCCTCGCAGAAGAAGCGCCGGTCGTTCTGCTTGTAGTTTCTGGTCTCTAGGTGCACATACAGCCATGGCGTCGGTGGGTCCCTCGACCCCTCGCCGCGGCCGAGCGTGTTGCCAAGGCTCTCCGGGGTTTCGACGTTGAAGTGCGTGATGTTCTGGATGGGAAAGTCTCTCTCCGGGAGCACCCAGCTGCTGGAGCCCGGGAAAGGCTCGCAGAAGAGGTCATTGAGGTCGTCGGTGGGGTGGTGGACGAGGAGGACGCGGTCGGTGAGCAGCGCGTAGAGGAAGGCGGAGGCGGTGGAGATGATGCGGTTGCCGAGGCCCTCTTCGGGGGTCCAGATGATGTATCTGCACTCGGCCGCCGTGTGGGAGCTGGTACTGTTCGACGACGACGTTGCCGACGCTGGCGCATGAGCATGCATGGACTCGCGCAGGTGTGCGACGGCGCGCGAGTACGCCGGTGTGCCGGGTTCGCAGAGGCGGTGGAGGGACTCGTAGCGTCGGAGGCGCGAGACGAGGTACGAGGACAGGTTGTGTAGTGACGGCGGGCGGTAGAGCGAGGCGCGGTAGCGGCTGAGGCAGGAGTTGTCGTCGAAGTCCGGCGAGAGGAGGCCGCCGAGGAGCCGATCGTGGGTGTCCGGCGGCGCCGTCACCCAGGGGCTGGCTCGGCCTAGACCTTGTTCGGAGTGCACTGCATATAGATCAAGCATGTAGATCCTGTTGTTACTCGACTTGGTATAGACACTGACGATTTCTCTGTCCAGCCTAGGGCAGGATCAACCTGTACGTACCAGCGTTTAAGAGTGGACAGGCTCCGGGCGAGATCCATGTGGCCATGAGCAGCACGGCCATCAGGCTCACCGCGGCCACTAGTAGCACAATCGGCCGCACGGAGCCGGATGAGTGCCCCTGATTGGACGCCTTGCCGTCCGCCATCTTGTATCGCAGCTATCGCTAGGAAGACAAGCTGGCTATGAACAAAAGAGCGATGTAAATGGTGATCAAGCCAACCTATTTTCGCCTTGTGGCCGTGCCCAGCTGGTTAAGAACCACCGAGGGGGCTAAAAGTGCGAGTTTGCACCCGCATCAAGCAAACTTTCTGTCACTCGGCTTGCAAATGCAATGCATGCAGCTCCTGAAAATACATTTCTAGCCGAGCCGGGCCTTAATCAACCCATAACATAGATCTTATTGCAATGTCAACTAGTCATATTGTTGCATTTTGCATTAAATAGGAAAAGAGATGACGGTGTAACACATTAGGTTACCATCACATAGTGCTCTATAAAAACAAATGAGTTTACAAACTAATAAATGGAGTCTGATATTAACTCTATGACATAATAATATAGACTGTTAGTGTCACGACACTAGTCTAAATTATTTCCCGGCCCCCACTATGATTAGACTTACTGATAAGCCCCCACTATGGAAGGACAAGGACAAGATTTGGAGGGGCCTTGGCAACCCATGTTCCAAAGTCGATATGGATCTTTTCTATTCCGCCACCTTTATCACCGTGGGAGATGGTGCGTTGACACCTTTTTGGGAGGCACCATGGCTAAATGGCATGAAACCGAAGAACATTGCCCCCTCGTCTTTGCGGCTTGTAGTTCAAAAAGTGGTGCATTAAGAAAGCTTTGTGTCAGCGGCCCTTCTTATCAGTGACCCTTCTACACCAGGCTTGGGCTGGAACTGGGCCGGCACTGCTGGACTTCGGCCTGCTCGGAAGCTACCAGAGGCAGATGCTACAAATACAACAGGAGGTGGCCTCGGACGGGTCGGCTTGGAACGGAAGGGCTTCGGCCTGGCTAGCTTGTGGCTGCAGTTCATCTACATCCTGTCCTCCTCTGGTTCCTCTCTTCCTCCCCTAAGAATCCTTGTTTCCATGGCTGTAGCCGGATTCGTTGAGTTAATCGAGTGATTGAGAGCCTGGTTGCTAACATTTGGTATCAGAGCCAATCGATTCCTCCACGCAAAATCCCCAAAATTCCAACCAAAATTTCTCCCCACAATTTCCAAATTCGAGCCAATCCATCCTATTCAACCATGTTGCGTGACCCGCAGCAGCGGCGCCTTGCCGAGTGGAGGGACCAGAGAACTAGGCGTCGCGCAGAGTTGGAGGAGAAGACGGCGCGGCGTGAGGCCGAGTTCACCGCCCTCATTTCGGCCATCTCGGCGCAGGTGGCAGCCGAGGTGTCGGCGGCCGTCGCAGCAGCGCTCGAGACTGCACGCGTGGGGCACCACGAGGGCCTCAACCACGCGCCGACAACCACGTCCGCTCCAACGGCATCTGTGGCGGACGACCACGGCCTCGACTTGGCGCCAGCGACTACGTCTACCACCACAAGGTCCGTGGCGGCCAACTACGACCCCACGGCAACCTCGACTTCTCCCGCGCCTCCCTCCGTCACCACTGAGTGTTTGGTGCGCGGGGGCGACCTTGCTGTTCGCCCGCCCACAACCTGTTCGATGGTATGCCAAGGAGGCGGCCCGAGTTCGCCATCAGCTGCTTCCAACCCCGCAGAGGTTCTAGAACCAGTGGCTTCACCGCCTCCCATCCCTGTTGCAGTGGCGTATTCGTATTCGTCTGTGACCGGGCCTGCGCCACACGTGGATATCCAGCTGGTCCATGAGGACGTTCTCCAACCAGAGACGTTCACTGGTGCTATCAGCGTGCCTCCGTCAGCTCTGGCGGCCGACGTAACAAGGGCTGCATCTCCGATCCAACTTCAGTATTGCTGTGAGCACTTAGGTATGTGTCTGCATCCTGAGTTTGAGTTTGACATGTGCGTACCCTCACCATGGGACCCAGGAAGGCAGACAACCAAAGTAGGAAACCTGATTATGAACAGAAACTCTGTGCCACTGGTCTTGTGGCCGTCGTGTCCACCTGATCGAGCAGAGCTTACTGGCATGATCCCAAGTTTGTTGTTGCCTATGGATGTGTCTCAAATGCAGAGCAATTTGTTCCACAAGGAGTCTCCATGTTATCTTCAGGCTGGGAAGTTACAGAAATTAATAGAGGCATTATTTGAACTAAAGCCATGGCCTTCTTTTGCGTCACATCCAGATGGATGGCAGTTCAGACTTACATGGTCATCAACTCAAGATATGATGCAATGGAATAATTCTTTGCTGCTCAGTCATGCTTTCTTCTTGGAGGTTGGTACTTCTTTTGCACTAGAGATGCTATTGCAAATGCTTTCAAGTGTTTCTGTACCCACTTTTCCTATGAAAAAAATTTCCGAAGGTGCCCATCAGTGGAAATATGAATGGAGATCAGAGTCTTGGTTGGGAGATATTCTTGTACAGATTGCGATTCGCCAAACTGTTGGAGTTGGTTGTTGTTGGGGGACATCTGACCATGGAGAGAAGCTGTCTTGCTACTTTTGGGAGTCTGACAATGAGCAAACTTCTTGCACTGGAGCAGTAGTCGATGAAGCTACGAGATGGTGCCATGTGAACCTGGAAGCTTGGATTCACCAACGAAGCTTGAGTGTTTTGATAGTATGGCCACACTTCACAATGATTCAGATTGCGGATTTATGTTCGGAAGATATGAACTCTTGGAATTATCCAATGCCTTATGTGAGCTCCATGAGGCTGACGAATGGACAGAATATACAGTGTTGTTTTGAGGCTATCCAATGGAAAATTGCATGGGTTGAGCACCTGTACAAATTCAGTGAACTGGGTTGTTGTGGTCAGACTGGTACGTCTTGGCAGTTACAGTTCTTAATTTCTAGTCCTAGGACTGCTTCTTCTATATATGCTCTGCTGATATGTTTGAAGGAACGAGACGAATTGGACATGAGACTTGGGCTGTCAATGCAGATAGATATTTTTGCATTGGATTGCTGCAGTACAGTACCCCACAATATGAGCACTTGTTCTTGCTTGCCGATTTCTCAATGTCCTGGGTATTTGGCTTCTTGTATTCAACCTGACACACCGCCATGGCGTGTTTGGAAGGCATATTTCTCTGGCCCCAAGTTGCAGTACTACACTCAGTTTGAGTCAACTACATGGGCTGATGAGATGAAGTACAAACCTGATGATTACATTGGAAGCATCAGAGTTTCAAGTTTTCAGTTTGGCACTATTGCAAATACTTCCATCTATGGTTCTCATCATTTTCAGTGGTACATGGCAGTTGTGATGGTGAGTTGTCAGTCCTCGCAAGTTTGGGTGGTTCTCTCATCTAAGGGCTATGTTGGATGTCCTACTCCTTATGGTGCTGAACAATTTGAATGGAAATTTGCATGGCTTCTCATTCTGAGAACAAAGCGGCTGACATCTTGGTCTTCCGGTGAGATGTTTGAGGGGATGCCCCAGTTTATCACTGTTATTATTTTTCCTCACCTCATGGATCAGTTCTGGACTGTTGGTCTTGGCAAGAGATTTGCTCAAGGACGAGCAAAAATTTATGGGAGGAACAATGTCACTGGTCAAGCTTATCACCTATTCGGATCCATTAACAATCCCTATGAGTGTTCTTTTGATCAATCCAATCATCGGCATCAATTCCTTAAAACAACAACACTGAGGTACACTATTGTTCTTGTCAGTTCTCTGGAGAAAAACAATTTCACTATTCTTGTGTCACTTATCCTACCTTGGGACCCTGGTGGCTGTGCAAGTAGTCTTGGAGATATGCAAGAAATTTCTCTGGGCGTGCAATGTGTTAATCATGAACTAAGAGCAGCAAATTGGCAAGCAGGAGTACATGCTCAACACTTGTGCTTGTCCTGGTACCCCGGTGATTCTATTCGGCACCGGCTTGAGGGCAAGCCGGATTTTAAGAAGGGGGGATTGTCAGCGGCCCTTCTTATCAGTGACCCTTCTACACCAGGCTTGGGCTGGAACTGGGCCGGCACTGCTGGACTTCGGCCTGCTCGGAAGCTACCAGAGGCAGATGCTACAAATACAACAGGAGGTGGCCTCGGACGGGTCGGCTTGGAACGGAAGGGCTTCGGCCTGGCTAGCTTGTGGCTGCAGTTCATCTACATCCTGTCCTCCTCTGGTTCCTCTCTTCCTCCCCTAAGAATCCTTGTTTCCATGGCTGTAGCCGGATTCGTTGAGTTAATCGAGTGATTGAGAGCCTGGTTGCTAACACTTTGGACAACAACTCTTGGGTGGGGAAGATCAAGATGGGTGAGAACATCACGTTTGAGCATGTTGTTCAATTTGTTGATCTTTGGATGCTTGTCCATGACTTCAACCTTGTGGAGGATGGAGAGGATGAGATCACGTGGACTCTCACTTCCAATGGTCAATACTCGGCGTCTTCGGCCTACCAAGCTCAATTCTTTGGCTCTACCTCCTCCAACTTTACGCGGATCGTGTGGAAGCCTTGGGCCCCTCCGAAAGTCAAAACTTTCGCTTGGCTTGCTCTCCAAAATAGGGTATGGACGGCGGACCGGTTAGAGAAGCGTGGGTGGCCAAATTGTGGTCCTTGCCCTCTTTGCAAGAGATCACCGGAATCACTCAAGCACCTACTCGTCGATTGTCGCTACACCATGCGCCTTTGGGACTTGCTCAAGCATTGGCTTCAACTTCACACTCTCAACTCTCACCTTTGGCACTCCCTCACCCTTGAGGAGTGGTGGATGCAAATGTCGGACAACTCCACCCCCAATCGGAAGGCCATGGCGTCTTTGACATTGCTCACCTCTTCAGAAATTTGGAACGAGCGCAATGCGATGGTCTTTCGCAATAAGCATGCACCGCCGACTATAGTTTTAGAGACCATAAGCATGCACCGCCGACTATAGTTTTAGAGACCATTAAGCGGGAGGCCTACCTTTGGGCTACCGCGGGTGCGAAATGTTTGAGTGCTTTCTTACCGCGAGAGTAGAACACTTTGTAATTAACAAACTTTACTTTCCTGTACAACTCCTTTCTTAATAAATAGAATGGGGCACCTTTCTAAAAAAAAGATAAGCATCCACCGTCACCCATGTCTCGTGATCTGTGTGATAGATCCATAGTTATACTTGACCCGTTTCATTTTAGAGAAAAAAATACACCCGTACATATGGCAACGCATAAATCCAGTGCAAAGAATTTATAACAAATAATATACTCCCTCTGTTCCACAATATAAGATGTTTTAGGTGGTACACATGTTGTATAGATTCGGACAAAAAAAGGTGCACGTATACACTAAAACGTGTCTAGATACATATATACATGTGCATGTGGTTAATGGCTAAAACATCTTATATTGTGGAACGGATGGAGTATATATTTGGCCGCATCATGAACAAGCCCAGAGTATTTTGGGATAAATTGGTGCAATTATGACCTCCTTTAGTTTATCCACTTTCTTGAGGAGACAATATAAACTCCATAATCTCTACATATGCCCATGTATTTCTTTTGTTGTTGTTGTTGTTTTGGTACTCCATGTTCCACCGCCTGCGTAAAGTACATAGTCGCAAACAAAAGCCCCTGACCTCGGTTAGTGTGTGCTGGGATGAGTAAGCCTGGGTTAAAGTGGCAAGTATAATTCCATTACAAGTTAGGGCGAGGTGACCAAATCAAGCACGACCACCAATTCATCGCTAGACCTCAGCCGCTCGATGCATGCTGAGCTGAATTGCTAGGGCTTGGAGCCTATGACTGGCAGCGTTGCACGCTGCGCATTTTTCTGGTCAATGCTTACTTCACAAATAAAGTCCTAAACTGAGTACCCAAGAAATGCAGCCGTTCAAGTATAGCACATGCCACATGGTGAGCTGCATGGGCAATCCGGCTACCTAGGGTAACAAACCTCATCAGCACGACCTGCGACCTAAGAAATTAAGCAGCTTGGAGGTTTGGCAAAGTGCCAATGTGTAGATATCATAATGTTTTCCCTCTCATAATATTATCAAGGAAGATGATTAAATTAAATCCCCCCGGCTTTCCGGTGAACCGATCTTCCGGGTCGTTCGGCGTTAAGGTTTAACATTTGGTTTTAGTTTTTTTCTCGCCTCTAACCGAGATTCGAGAATTTCACAAAATTTCGATCTTTTGGAGTACAATTCAGAAAAAATTGGTTAGCAAGAAAATTCTTGTGGAAGAACAAGTCACAAATTCCCATGGACAGTGTTTGGTAGCGTGGGACATTGTCACCATGCCTAAGGAGAAAGGAGGACTTGGGATCTGGAACCTATATCTACACAACAAGGGTGTTAAAGGCAAATTTAGTCTCGAAGCCATTAGTCGAAAGACAGTTTTTGGGCCATCGACAACTCTACTTCTAAAGAATGGAGAGTACATTTTGTTTGTTGTTAGGTTTTAGAACTTATGAAAATAGGTAAAGGATTGACACGTGATTTACCCAGGTTCGAGCCTCTCGATATGATTACAGAAACACTACTCACGCCTTCGGATTGTATTGATATAGGGAACACAAGTGCATGAAAGGAATGGGGGTCTCGACGAGATGAATGACTAATTCGTCGAGTAGATCGATCTAGGGTTTTAGGCTATTTGGTGGATGGCGACGATGATTAAGTGTATCGTGTGGATAAATGATCCACCCTTTCTCCCGCTGTCGTCTTCCCTATATAGACGTAGGTCTTTAGAGTCCGTGTCTTGTGCGTGAAGACCTTATTGTCTTGTTGCCAAGTATTGAGCGATATCTCCTTCCATGTCTTGAATGCGGCAATCTTGGTTTGAAACGTTGAATGCAGTCTGAGTGTAGCATGGATGATTAGGTCGGTGGAGTCCTGAATTGGCTCCTGTGACCTTAGACGCCATGGGTTGGAGGCAGTGGCGGAGGACCCCTAAGGGCGAGGTAGGGCGGCCGCCCTACCTTGATTTTTCAAAACAATCGAGTATATGTACGCATCTTATGTATCAGCAGATCCGTGGTCAGTTCATATTTTCTAGAGCGGTCGTTTGGAGAAGAAAGGGGAAAGGAAGAGGTAGGCTGGCTAGTGGGCTTTCTTTGGGCCGAGTTGAAAGAGCGATACTGGCCTGGTGCGTATAGATCGACTTGCCCAGCTTGGTTCGTTTGTTTTGTTCCACCGAGTCAGAAACAAAGCAAGGAGGCAGGCAGCAGCCAGTGTAATAATTAGACCAGCGAGGAGTTTGTTTTGGCTTCTCCAAAAAAATGAATGAGGCTGTATACTAGTGGAGCTATTGGTCATTTCGTACCAGCCATCGAAATATACATCCATTTTAGTGGTGGAGGTTGGGGAGTGGTGATAGTGCAGTTATGTGATTGGCAAATCGATTTTTCCTATGTCATTCGTCCATTTCTTTCCTATCAATCCTTGTTTTTTTTTGTCATGTACAACGAGAAAGTTGAGGAGATCATTATGCGTTAGAGTTCGCCCGACCTCAAATATTTTCCGTCCTCCGCCACTGGTTGGAGGGGTATAGTACCGTGGGACTTAGGAATACGGGTTGGTCCCATATATCATACTCGTCTTCTATGTTTACTTCGAGTTAGACTTGTACAAGTATTATGATAATTTCCGTGCTTGTTTAGAGTTATGCACTTAAGGGAAAAGTTGGCATTCTCGAGACTTTCCTAGGTGGCTAGTTCGTATTGGGAATAATGATTCTTACCGACCAGTTTTTTGAGTTCGTATCTGCATTTTAACACTTGGTCGTGTCATTCGTGACTGGGTCTTGGAAGGTTGGTCAGGCGGGAAGGGGTAACATTCAGACTTGTTGATCCATGATCCGGAGAAGGAGGTCAACGAACTATGCACCCAGCAAACCTACCGAGGAGGTTGTTGAGGGTTCGGCGAGTAGAGGAAGTTGTCTCCCTCAACGATTTCGGCATGTCTTCCTTATTTTATTCCTTCTCTTTATGCTATTTCTCTATCTTAATTCTTAACGCCCCGGATGCGGTGGGCTGGGCTTTTGTGATCAAGTTGCCCTACACCTCACTGAACCATATCAGTTCATAAGTGTGTATAACTTAACTTTAGAGTATGTATCATCGCCAGAGTATTGCAGTATTTGCCTCTTGAAAGATTTGACTCGTAGACCTTGGTCGCCCCAGGATGGCTAGGGGAGGTCATGAATTTTGTTCACTTGTTGATGAAAGAAAGTCTCAGTCGCAGGGGAGATCCCATTGTTTGTTAATTGTTATATATAATTCAAAAAATAACAATATATTTGCAAGGGTGCACACAAGTGCGCGGGTACAAGGAAACAACTCAACCTTAGAGGTCTATCAAATCAACAACCACCCATCTATGACGTTTTTTTGTGTGGTTCTTCTTTGCGGCAAAGTGTTAGGTGCTCTCGCTGATTTATAGCGAGTTCACGATCAAATCTAGATTCCCTCGTTAACCTAGTGATTGTGTTTTCAAGTCTATGTCAATATCTAATCTAAATACGGAGGGAGTAGTACACAAGCCATATAAGAATGTCAATGGGTAAGTTGGAGGAATCCTCTCCCCCTCACGCGGCCACGTCACCCTTCTTTTCCCGACCGTCCGATCGACGCCACGGACGTCCCAGATTGCGCTAAAAATCGTGCGACACTGTAGCGACACTGTAGCACGGGACTTTCTACCAATCAGAGCGCGCGCATGATTTTTGGCGCACCGAACTTCGCAAAGACAGCCTCGCAATCGAAAAAATTAACCCGCAGTCCACATTTTAACACAGAGAGGGACCTATTTGTAATTCAAGGAAAATCCACGGACTTTTCTGCAAAAATACCCGCAGAATCCTCTCCCTCCCCTTTCTCTCTCCCGTGACGGCGGAATCGCCGGCGGCGCCGCCGCGTCGCCACGGCGCTCTGCCCCTCCCCGGACGAATCGACGAATACGGCGACCTCCGCCGTCCCACCCTCTCCCTCCTCGCCCACTCTCGCCTGCCGGGAGGCCGCGAGCTCGCTGGAATCGACGCCGCCGCGCACGCAGGCCACCGCCGCGTCCGCCCGCCGCCGGCGACGCTCCGTCGACCCAAAAGCGGTGGCGCCGCCACGTGCACCCCACATCGAGCCGCGTCCGTCGTGCTCACTCGCGCGTCCCAGAACGCGCGGGTTCGCCGCCGGCGTGCTCGCCGCCGCCGCGGCGGAGCACCGCGACGTCACCGTGGGCCTAGACTGGGGAGGCAGGCCGGTTCGTGGGCTGGGCCGCCTGCTGTGCGCCTGGCTCGGCCTTCTCTTTTTTTTCCCTGTTTTCTTTTTGTATTTTCGAAAACTTTTGTAATTTACAAACACAAATTCAAATCAGTTCAAAACAATTTCTACAAATTTTTAATAAATCAAAATCAACATTTCAGAAACTTTGGGACCCTTCCAAAAAAAAATCGAATCTTGACAATTTCAAATATTACGTAAGGCCTCATTAATAGATTAAAAAAATCACCATAATTACAAACTTTCAAACTATTAATTACAATAATGCAGAAACATACATACAAAATGCACAAAAAAGAAAAAAACTTTCTTTGTAAGTTTGCAAACATAATTCAACAATTCACAAAATTAAAAATTCTAATATATTCAATTTCTTTCTAAGTTCTAACATAGACTTCAAAATTCCACAACAACTAAAACTTTTTAATTTACTAATTAAAATATTACAAATCATACAAACAAAATGCAAAATGCAAAAAAAAATACCCAAATAATTCTTCCTCCCCAAAAAAAAATCACAGATTTCAATTACTTTCGAAATAGATTCCAAACAAGATTTGTTGGATTTTCTAACAACGGATATCCCCCCCCCCCCCCCCCACACACACACACACATCATAAAATATTGTTGCAAGTTCTTTTTAAATAATTAAAAAAACTAATAGAACTTCCTATATGAATTATGGAGCCTATGACTTTTTAATATAAATTATGGAGTGCGGAAAAACATTTCAAACTGCTGAATATTCGTGCATACTCAAAACAACAAATTCTAATTCAGTACAGATATATTCTATCAGCTTTTTCTGAATATATTATTCGAGTCGTTCCCAAATATATTTTACGTTGAACCTGTAAAATGAAATTTCGATTTAAAACTTAATAGAAACAACTATTTCTCACAATGACACGAGAGTAATTTATAACACCGAACTCATCTGCCTAAAAAAAATATATATGAAGAGTACTATTTAAGCAAAAGAAAAAGATAAAAGAAATGTGAAATGTGAACTATAACAATAACTTCAAGTCTATCCGTTGGAAAAAATGTAGCAAATATATCAACATGAACACAAAAATAAACATCGACTATTTATGGCATATAATCAACTTCCAAATTCCAATATTTTAAAATTTCAAATGCATTTCAAATCCGAGCATTTAATAGACACAAAAAAAAATCAAATATGACAACCATATCAACATGACCACAAGAAAAATGTTCGCTATTTATATTATACGATCAAATCCCATATAAATTTGAATAAATTCCAAATTGCTCAGTTTCTAAAATCTACTTGAACATTTCAACTGAAAATTCGCATTTACATATTTCAAAATTTCAAGTACCTTCCAAATCTGATCACTTTGTACACATTACAAGAATACAAATATGAATACATTCCAATACGGACCATTTTCGAAATCTCAACATTCCTCTGAGCACTAACTTTTCCAAATTCAAATAATATTCATACTCCAACAATTTTTTTACAAACATATTTGAAATTCATCAAACAGGCGCGGCATTGCCGCGCTAATTTCCCTAGTACATGTCAAGGGACCAACCAATGTTAAAGAAAAATCTAAAACACCATTGCTATAGCAAACACGGAGATACGATCATACGAATTTCTTTTTAAGACTTGGGTAATATTTTTTCTAGGACTGCTGTTGTCTCCTGAATCAATTTTACCTGTTATATCACCTCTAACTATATCATGAAAAAATACACCTAATATCACCTTGGATCGAGATCACAATATCCAGAATTGAGTCCAGATAGAGTGATCGTAGGAGAAGCATACCTAGCTAACTCGATGTGGCTATGGCATATAACCGTGAGAGAAATGAGACATGCGCGGGGATAGCGAGGCGAGCAAGGATATGGTCCGCGAGCGAGGCAGGAGGATGAGCCTCGAAGACCAACATACAAAATCGACCAACCAAACTTGTCCGACCGAGGGTCCGAGGGGCCAGAATGAACGGCAAGACGCTAACACAGATCCAATCCTCTCCACCGAGATCACCTTGATCAGACGACTAGCCAAGGATGAAGAGGGACGCGTGCGGCGAGGCCAATAGAGTGCCATCCTTAGCAGTCATCGATGTATAGAGCATCTTCAATCAAACCCTTCACTATAAGTATATGTCCCGACAGACCGTTCAGACATGGACCAGACAAAAAACTACTCCCTCCAGTCCAGAAAAACTATGGTAAGTACAACTAACCATTTGTATTAGTCAAGTTCATTTCCCACGTCACTTTTAGTGGATCGGAGGGAGTATCAAACTCAGACCCAACTGTCTCGATTGTCCGACATCCTCATATCCAGCCCCTATGTGGGGGATTTGGGGCCGTCCGGATATGTCTTGCACGTCTGACTGACATGGGCGACTCACATGAAAAAATGACTGGACGACACTCCACTCGAGGAGCACCTCTCCGGCTATATTTACCCAGACGGTCAAATCCTAGTCGCTCACTTCTTCCCTTTATGTTCGCGCCACCAGGAGCTTTCCCCCTCCCTCCATGTTCCCGTATGCATTCATTAGTGCCAGCACCATGCCTCGCGGGGAGATCACCTGGTACGCGAAGCTGCCCTGGAGCGTCACACAGAGCCGGAGTCAGAGATGCGCGCTCGCGAGATGGTAAGCATGGGCGTGGCTAGAGCCGAGGAAGTGACCAACAACGAGGCGGGGGACATGGTCGTGCCGCGTACGTGCTTATGTGCGGTTCGCAAACCCTACAAATTTTTGCCAACTGTGCCACCTTGGCGGAGGCGATCAGAGCGCTCCCGGCTTAAACTTGTAGAGCATTCTCCTTTTATTTTCTCGCTTGGATTGCGGCTGTGTGCATTTATATGCAGAGGCCGGGTGTAATGCTTAAACTCTAAGTAATAAAGCCATTTATCTTTTTTTTTTTTGCAGCATAACATGGGGAGCTTTATTGAATAACGGGTACAGAATTACAATCAGCCTGAAGACTGCTTACAAGAAACGGCGGACAATTGTCGAGCCAGCATTCGGAAACCAGGAGGTTACACGCACGCTTAGCACAACAATCCGCAGCCTTATTAGCCTCTCTCTTAACATGTTTAATCGAAAAGGAACTAAAAGTAGCAGAAATCTCCCCCACATAGTCTAAGATAGGCGCCACGATAGACCTCGAATCGCGACGCAAATTCCAGAGGTTAACAACCTCCACGCAATCCACTTCTATGATCGCATGTGAAAAACCCCGTAGCTGAGCAAAGATCACTCCTTCTCTCATTGCTAAGGCTTCAGCGATCAGCGGATCCGTAACACCAGTGAATGGTTTGCACCATGCTCCCAAGAAGGCGACATGGGATCGTGCAACCCCACCACCTCCTCCATTGCGGCTCTCTAGATCCACAGCACCATCAGTGTTAATTTTTATCCAGCCGGGATCAGGTGGCCGCCAACATTGCTCCACCGTGGGCTTACCTCGTCCACGTGGAAATTCCAGCAGAGAGAGATCCTCTCTAATCTTCTTGATCATAAGTACAGGTTCTAAAATTTCTTGATCATGAGTCCACCGATTCCTGGCAGTCCAGATGGAATGCATAATGGTGGTGATCTTGCACCTGTCATCATCAGAAAACATCGGGTCTTGAACAATGTCCCTTGCCCAGGTAGTAGGATGCAATGGTGGAAGCTTGAGATCAAAAATCTCACGAGCCGCCAACCAATACTTCTGAGCATGCGAACATGTAATGAGAGCATGACGGAGATCTTCCTCCGTTGCTTGACAGAGATCACAACGCGCTAGTTGTTTTATGTGTCGGTAATTCAGCGTGGCATAGTCTGGAAGAATACCCTTCAGAACCCGCCACCAGAATACTTGAACTCTCGGAATGACTTTAAGTTTCCATAAAGTGGACCATATCTGTGTATCGGTCGATGAAGCACCCACTGCCGTCCCTTCCTCTGGAGCATAATGCTCGTTGTGAGTCACGAGAGCACGGTAGGCTGATTTTACAGAATATAATCCATTCTTCTCAAGAGACCAAGCAAGAAAATCCTCGCCACCATCGGTCCGAAGCGGAATGTTTAGGATAGCTTCAGCGTCTGGCGCAAAGAAGTTGCGACGCACCACATCAATTTTCCAGGTGCGATTGTACTCATCTATCAGGTCAGAAACAAGTGTCAACGGCTCAAGCGGATCACTGCCTTGCCGTCCCATTGGAATATGAGTTAGAGTCGAGGGAATCCACCGATCTGACCAGATGGAGATAGATGATCCAGAACCAACACGTTTAACAAGACCCTTCTCCAAAGCTGACCTGCCAGCTATTATCGCTCGCCATGTTGCCGAGGCAGCAGAAGGGACTGTAGCTTCCATAAAGGAACCATGAGGAAAATATTTCCCCTTGAGAACTTGCGCACATAGAGTATTCGGGTTGGTTATGAGGCGCCAACCATGTTTACCCAGCAGAGCTAGGTTGAAAAGGTGGAGATCCTTAAACCCCATGCCGCCTTTAACCTTCGGAGTAGCTAGCTTTTTCCAGGAAAGCCAATGCATTGAACGTTTATCGATTGAGCTACTCCAGAAGAATTTTGCCATGTAGGACATAAGCTGCTTGCATACCTTCTTGGAAAGTAAGAAACAGCACATGCTAAAAACAGGAATTGATTGGATAACCGATTTGAGCAAGGCCTCTCTTCCTGCGCATGCCAAGTTCTTCTCCGACCAACCATGCATCTTTCCACGGCATCTTTCCCCAATGTGATCAAAGGTGCCGCTTGTTATCCGTCCTACTGCAGTGGGAAGGCCGAGATATCTTTCAGAAAAGGCTTCCACATGGATCCCTAGAATATTTTTAAGAGCCTCCCGTCCTGTTGCGGAGTATTTGGACTGAAATAAACCGCACTCTTCTCTCGGTTAACAGCCTGTCCAGAACATTCAGCGTATATACGAAGAATGTCGTTCAAGCGATGAGCACTTGATGCCTTGGCGTTCATGAAAATCAGGCTGTCATCCGCAAACAAAAGATGACTCACCCACGGAGATCTGAAACTCACCCGAATACCTCGATCAATATAGTTACCCCCATATAGATTGAGCAGAGCAGTGAAACCTTGGGCGCAACATAAGAACAAGAACGGTGACATGGGGTCTCCTTGCCGTAAGCCCCGTGTAGGAGTGAAATACGGTAATAGGGAACCATTAACTTTAACAGCAAATCTGACCGAAGATACACACTTCATAATCAGACGAACAAAACTGTCTCCAAAGCCTAATTTGATCAACATGGCTTCCAGATAGTGCCACTCGACCCTGTCATAGGCCTTGAGCATGTCAAGCTTAACTGCACAGGAGTAATTCTTGCCTTTCTTTCTTCTTCTCATCGTATGAACACTTTCATAAGCAACAAGAATATTATCCGTGATTAGACGGCCCGGCACAAAAGCACTCTGTTCCATCCCAATGATATCATCCATAATAATTCTCAATCTATTCGTACAAGCTTTAGCAGCAATCTTGTATAAAACTGGGCATAAAGCAATAGGACGATATTGGGAAATTTTTGTGGGTTACGCACCTTTGGGATCAATGTAATTGCTGTTTCATTCAGTCCCAGTGGCAACTCTCCACCATTAAGAAAACCCAACACAGCCTGCACAATATCTTGCCCGAGAATATCCCAATGCCTCTGAAAGAATCCTGCTGTAAAGCCATCAACTCCAGGGGCCTTGGATGGTGCCATTTGAAATAATGCACATTTGATCTCCTCGGCAGAAAACTCCTTCTCAAGATCAGCATTCATAAGATCAGTAACTTTGGGCTGAACAATGTTAAGAAGTGCACTCATATCGTTGTAACCTTGGGAGAGATAAAGGTCTTGATAAAATGATTGGATCTCCTCTTTTACCTCATCCGGGGTAACACACACTGCCATCAGCACGTTCAAGAGTGCTAATGCGGTTAATTCTTTTGCGATGTGCAGCTTGAGAGTGAAAATATTTAGTGTTCCGATCACCGACACGAAGCCATTGCACTCTCGAACGTTGCAGCATCCAAACTTCTTCCTGGCGGAGGGCTTCACGAAGCTGGGCCGCAACCGCCTTCTCCTCATCCGATGGGCCACGGCCCACCGAGCCCGCTCTTAGTTTTTCATATTTTTTCTGGAGCTTACAAACCTTCTTGTTTAGATTTCCAAACTCGCGTTCACCCCATGAACCGAGATTTTGCTGAACAGAATTGAGAGCTTCCACCACCCCCGCTAGGCCACCACTACCTGATCCGGAGGTCCAAAGACTCTTTACTAAATCATCATAGTCACTATGTGTCTTCCACACATTTTCATAACGGAAGGATCGGCGCCCACGAGGCCAAGAATTTTGCGGACTAGACCGCAGCTCCGCCAGGACATAGCAATGGTCGGAGACCGTAGAGCTGATATGCTTCACACTAGAAAACTCGAACAAACTCAGGAAGGAGGCATTAACAAATGCACGATCCAACCTAGCTTTAACATCTGCATCTCCATGTTGTTTATTATCCCATGTAAAGGGAACTCCTCTCCATCCCAAGTCTTGGAATGAGCAAAAATCAACTGCCTCACGGAATGCACGCATCTGATTTTCTGGTCTTGGATGAATACTGAAGTGCTCATCCGCATGCAAGGTCTCATTAAAATCGCCCATACAGAGCCATCCATCATGCTGGATACCATGCAAAGTGCGTAAAAAGTCCCAGCTTTGATATCTGTTTTCCACTCGAGGCTCTCCGTAAAACGCCAAGGTGGTAGATCATGATCCAACCACCTAACTCTTGCATCAATGTGCGCATT
Source organism: Poa pratensis (assembly GCA_947311845.1). Taxonomy (NCBI): domain Eukaryota; kingdom Viridiplantae; phylum Streptophyta; class Magnoliopsida; order Poales; family Poaceae; genus Poa; species Poa pratensis. The sequence goes on from CAMZMU010000040.1 coordinate 49,343,540, forward strand.
GCTATAGTTCTTAACCTCAACGTCAACCTCACTGCTCCAGAACAATCCAATGCCACCACTTAAACCGTCACTATCCACGGCAAAACATCCTGCAAACCCAAGAGAGGTTCGCAAAGCCTCCACCCGCTTCCCCCTAATCTTGGTCTCCATGACAAAGAGAAGGGCGGGACCTTCTTGCTTCGCAATCTTGCGAAGCTAACAAACTGTCGATTGGTTCCCAAGCCCTCGACAGTTGAAACCTAGAGCATTCATTGGGGCGGGCAGCGCTGTCCTGCAACCGCTGCCGAATTGTCCGAGCTTGGTGGAGTGGGGCGTTTCTTCTTCGGGTCTCTGGAGTTGCTCAGCTCGTCATGTACCCCCGACTCCTCAGTGTTCAGAACACCATCAGTTGCCACAACGTCAGCTCCAATCTGATTATGCGCAACATCTGCTATCATCAAGGTTTTGTTCACCTTCCGATACACTTGATTCTGACCTACCCCCTTCCTCTTATTTGAGTTCTTTTCCAGGGGGGAAGTAACTGCCGATCCTTTCTCCACAGCTGTGCTCGACTGCTTGGTATTCTGCTTATTTTCTGGAGAAGCAACCTTCTCTCTAGTAGAGCTCTCACTGGAAGATGCCGGCGGTTTTTTCCGTTCATCCACAGGCCTCAATTCCGGACCATACGGCCAGTTCCCTTGAGAATCCCGAGACCCTGGATTTGGACAAAGCATATCTGCATGTCCAATACGTCCGCACGAGAAACAGAAGTGAGGTACATTCTCATATTGCACATCATACATGTCAACACTTTGTCTCTTTGCGGAGTCAATCAGCACCCACCTCCTAAGAGGTTTACTGATATCAATCGTGACTCTAGTCCTCAGGAAGCCACCAGCATGATCGATCATAGTACCAGTAGCATTCTTGTCGATCTGCTTAGCAATAGTTTTGCACCACTCATCAGTCCTGAGATTGAAAGGGAGATTAACAACTCGCGCCCACAAGTTGAGCCGATCAAATTTCAGTTCAGATGGTTTCATACAATCCTTGAACTCTGACAGAATAACTGCGTTCCTGTTTACATGCCAAGGAGCGCCATCCCACACACGATCACGATCCCTCTGGTTCTCAAACTCCGCCACAAAGACATTGTCTCCAAAGGGTTTGAACACCAAGCCTCTTGGGTTTCCCCAGGCCGGACGCAGCGCACCGGAAATAGTCAGGATGTGATAGTTGGTGCGATGAAGTACCTTCCCGGCCAACATCCAGCGTGGCGCTGCCTCCTCTTCTCGATCATCAACAACCAGCGGAGTAGCTTCTTCCTCGATGATATCCAATTTCCCCAGAGCTTCCGCCAGCGGAGTCCTTTCCTCCACCGACGGTATGGTGCCTCGGTTCCCCTGCCTGCCTGATCCCGAGGATCGATCCATCCTCCGATCAAGAATTCCTTCGCCTCGCCGATTGGATCTACGAGCGCCGCCAGAACCACCGTAACCCTAATCGCCAGAGCGCATGAAGGGGTACGTGGGACAAGTAAATTTTAATACAGTAGATGACAATGTGATGTACTAATAAAGCCCTTTATCTAAAAAAATTAAAAACCAGTTAAAGTCTGTATTAATTTCAGAGGAAACAAATGTACGGTTTGATTTAATTTTCGTTTTTGGGAAGGTTTGGTACTAGAACGATGTCGCATTTGCACTATAGTATAGCCGCAAAACCCCAACCAAAACCTGTATAAAATAACAGTCCATGCCCTCCAATCAATGGCGACGCTTCTCGCCTCCATCTTACCCGCAGCCTGCTCCGCCTCCGCCCCGGGGCTCCTCCTCCGTGCCCTCCCCCGCACCCCCCTCCGCCGCGCCCTCGCCTCGCCGCCCCGCATGTCCTCCTCCTCCGCTTCTCCCGCACCGGCGGCAGCCGCTGCGGCCGGGGAGAAGAAGCCCACGGCGGCGCCGTTCGGGTCCTGGAAGTCGCCCATCACCGCGGATGTCGTCTCCGGCGCCGACAAGCGCCTCGGAGGCATGGCTCTCTCTGGAGACGGACGCCTACTGTGGATCGAGGGCCGCCCCGAGGAGAAGGGGTGAGTCACCACTGCTTAAGTGCTTGATTGACCGATGCAGGATATTTTTTCCTCGACATTTTACTGCTAAGCGACAAGCGTTGTTGCCGATTGTGTAAGACTGTACTGTATTATCTACTTTCCTGTTGTTTTATCCTTTATGCGTTCGATTGGTGAGGTGGTGAGCTAGTCATGGTAATAATTTTCATAGCAAGTGCACACGCACACACCTGGATTTGCTTGCTTAGCTAGTGCGGGCATCTAACTGCATTGGGCACCAGCGTACCAGAGAACTGAGTAGTTCTATCACCTGCAAGTGGATGTAGCTGAATATGAAGGAAAATATCGTCTGGAGTCACTTTCATTGTTTTAATTTGTGTCAAGGCTCAAAGTTGAATATTTTTGTACCATATTTAACTAACTTTTTATTCAGGCGTATGGTCATTGTAAGGGAGGGTGACAATCCTGTGGATGTCATACCTCAGGAATTCGCTGCACGCACTCTGGCTCAAGAATATGGAGGTGGCGCATTTGCAGTCCAGGATAATGTTGTTGTTTTCTCAAACTACAAGGATCAACGTCTCTACAAGCAACCGGCTGAAAGTAAGTGAGATAGTAAGCAATTCGAATGGAGTTAGTTCAACATAACTCTAATCCACATGTGACATGTCAATAAAGAAATGTAGTTGAGCTGGAATTATATGGTGTTTACTTTCTACCAAATACTACAATCCGTTGCATATACCCTCATAGGTTACTGCATAGATTTGGGTACCTAAAAAATTTATAAGTTAGATCATCCAACATGGTAATCAATAGGTAGGTCATAGCTAAAGCCCGCTGCCCTAATCCCTCATGATTCATGATTGTAGAAGAACTTACATATAAGAATGTTATACACAGATGGTAGGAATGTAAGCGGGATCACGCCAATATCCCACTGCTAGTTCATTTTGAGATTTCTAGTTCAAGTTGAAACCAAATTTGAACTAGAAATTTCAAAATGAACCACAAGCGGGATATTTGCGGGATCCCGCTTGACACCTTTTACGGATGGGTATATACGATTGCTAGGGAGGGTTGTAGGGAATAGCACTAATTCATATTAGCTCTTCGATATTTAGAGCCATTTGACATTTCATGATCAGCAAATTATATTATGGGTGTTTTTTATATTTGATTATTTTCCCTTATCAGTTGGTAGTCTGCCTGTGCCCCTTACACCCGATTATGGTGCACCTGATGTCAGTTATGCTGATGGTGTCTTTGATCCGCACTTCAGCCGTTATGTTACCGTGATGGAAGGTAATTCGCGTCTGACGCATTTACAGACTTATATGCAGTATATCTAGTTACAGGATGAACTACTCAACTCTGACATGCTCAAATTTCTTGATAGACCGGCGAACGAGTAGCTTGAATCCTGCTACAACAATTGCATCTATAAACTTAAGCGGGGATGTCCATGGTAAGACTAGAAAATTCAATAAATTGTACCAGATCTATGTTTTTGTTTGTTTCTTGTGATGTTTACTCTAGTTGATGTTTTAAATAACAGTATCTCATATTTCTTGTGTTGAAGAACCGAAGGTGTTGATCAGTGGGAATGACTTCTATGCTTCTCCTCGTATCGACCAAAATAAAAAGCGGATGGCATGGATTGAGTGGGGCCATCCAAACATGCCGTGGGATAAATCAGAACTCTGGGTTGGCTACTTCTCAGAAAGCGGGTAAATGGCATTGTCTTTTGAACTGGATATTCGAACAGGCTGTCTTTTCTTGCAAGATACATTATAAACAACAAGAACCTAGTTAATCCACGCCTCAATCTACGTAGGCAGGCACTTTATCAGGAGATACTTTATGTATTAGCATCTCCCAAATAAACTTGTCTGTTACTACAACATAGTTACAAAGCACATTTCAATAGTTATCAGTGGAAAACGAAACACCTCTTTTCATTTCTTGTCACATGGGGCATGACTACAGTTGACATGTCAGTCCCAGCCTCCCAGGCCCAGTGTGCCACCCCTCAGCGGCAGTGGATCAGGATGGCACAGCTATTACCTTAGATCCCCTAATAAAAACTAGCTGAGATATGCCTTATCTCTTTCCTTAAGTTAATATTACTACGTCAGATACAGTTTGTTTCCTTAGATAGGATCCTATCCAAGCTTTTTTTTTACTTTCATCCAAGTTGATGGGCCTGGCCTCGTCCAAATTGTAGTGGTTCGCTTGAGATGAATCAAGAGATATCGTAAATTTCCCCTCTTCTTCCTACGCCTAGGTGCCGTACCTCCACCACATGGCTCCAGGGTGACGAGACTTCCAGTCTCACCCTTCGGTCACGACTACAATATCAGTAGTCGGATAACCTAGACCACTGCAACCCCTAAAGCTGCAGACAGGGACTTCTTCTAATAACAGTTTAGACTTGGACTTGCATTTTATTCTAATTAAGGGACAATACAGTGTTCACATTTTCCAAAATGCATAAATATTATGGGATTATGTTGTATATATGACCTTGGATCGTGGTACTGACTGGTCACTACTGCACTTAATATGTTGCAGTAAGCTCTAGTAGTGCATTCCATTTACCATCGGCAATTACCTTTCCTAACTGTTGCTGATTTGTTTGTGTGTAGAGACTTGACCAAACGGGTCTGCGTTGCTGGCGGCAATCCAATGCTGGTGGAATCCCCTGCCGAGCCTAAATGGTCTCCAAAAGGTGTCATTTGCCAGCTATTTTTTCCTGCATACCTTGTTATTTTCTTCAGTTACTTTCGGAGTTATAAAGACATTCATGTTATTGTTTACTTGAGTGATAAAGACATTCCTCATTAGCATAATATTTTGCTCTTTTGTTTTGTTTCTGAACTTTAGTTTTTTAACAAAGTCAACAGATTTTGCTCTTTCGTTTTGTTTCTGAAATTTAGTTTTTGAACAAAGTCAACAGATTTTTGTGGGCAGGGATAGGAAATTTAATTTTGCGAACCTGACAAGTTTTTACATATCTTCTCGCATTCTTTTTTAGGTGTGCATCTTCATGGCTCAGTACACTCTTCCATTTAATGATGAATCCAGAAGTTATATAATGTTGAGATTCACATCACTAGTTTCTGTTCGTCTGATAGTGTAGGTGTGTAGTGCATCGAGACGTGTTTTTTTTTTGCATTTTCTCAAATAAATAAATAATATATTGATTCGTTTCTTTAACTAAATGAACTATCATATTTTTGTATCCATGATATGGAAGTTTTCTTCATAGATCAAAAAAGGTTATCTTGAATATGGAAGTGCAGTACTTATTACTTGACCAACAACTGCCGCTACCTATATTATTGTTTTCTGGGACTTTTGTTCACAGTTCACACTGCCTAGTGATTGAACTGTTTGATCTCCTATACAAATTTAGTACTAATATATTTACTTCCAGGATGATATTGTGACTACTAACTACCATAATTTGATCATGGCTTGCAACTTCCTAGAGCGAAATTATTTTAATACATGCCAACTTGCAGGAGAACTGTTTTTCATAACTGACAGAGGAAGTGGATTCTGGAACATTTATAAATGGGTAATTTGGTTTTCTTTACTTGAGCTCTTTAATATTCATAACTTCTTATGACACACTTTGTGTTTTGTGTCGTGGAACTTCAAAGTTCAATGACTCATGACGCTGCATTCTTTTTCATTATCTGATCTTCGCTAGCATAAAATATCTCTTCTCTTCTTTGTATCAGGTTGAACACACCAATGAGGTTGTTCCGGTGTACACATTAGATGCTGAGTTCACAAGACCCTGTGGGTTTTTGGCATCAGCTCTTACGATTTCCTTGGAAAGAGCAATCACATCGTTTTCACTTACAGGTTCTGACAATTCTGAGTTGTTTGTTTCATTGTCATATTTTGTTGATGAGACATCTTTAAATACTGTCCAGTACCAATATCCCACAGGCAGCTTGGGAGGTCATATCTTGGTGTTCTAGATTGTGATTCAGGTTCTGTTTCATTGCTCAACACCCCCTTCTCTGATTTGTCCAATTTGGTAAGCAGCAGAACCTGCAATCCCTCTATTTGAATTTTTTGCTTCATGTATGTACTGTGGCGTGTTACTTGAATTTAACGCTGGTGGTTGTGATGATCTCTTTTGTGGTCTGGCAGGTTACTGGAAATGATTACTTCTATATCGAAGGTGCCTCTGCAAGTGTCCCAATGTCAATTGCAAAGGTCTATTCGATGTGACAACCACATTTTGTGTTATGTACTGATGATGTATTAGTGCATCAACTAATGCAGCTCATATGTTGTTTCCTCCCAGGTGACTTTGGATGAGAACAAAACAAAAGTAGTTAGTTTCTCAATAGTCTGGTCCTCCTCACCAGATGTTGTGCAGTATAGACCTTTCTTCAGCACCCCAGAATTTATCGAGTTCCCTACATCCAGCCCTGGGCAGAAGGCTTATGCCTATTTCTACCCACCTTTGAATCCCATGTTTCAAGGTTTACCAGATGAAAAAACCCCATTGCTTGTCAAAACTCATGGTATGATGAACCCTTCTCGAAGTAATTATTCACACTGAAGTTCAGTGTCTATTTCTTGCCCTTTATTTCATTAAATGCGGGTTCGCTAAGTAAGTTATGGAATCCTCTCTTTTCCATGATGCCAACAAAATCCTGAAGCCTTGATAATTGCCACAATTTGCAGGAGGACCTACAGCTGAAACACGTGGAGTTCTAGACCTTAGTGTCCAGTATTGGACAAGTCGAGGGTGGGCATTTCTGGATGTTAACTACGGAGGAAGCACTGGTTTGTCCTAACCTCTAGCACTCAGATTGCACCTTCAATAGATGTTGAAACTATTTGTTAGTTGCATGCTATAGTAATTGTAACTGAGGCTCTAGTTTTTTTTTAATTATTGCTATATGCTGAACTATATGGTAACATAACCTGAAGGGTATGGGAGAGAGTATCGGGAGAGATTGTTGAAGAAATGGGGAATTGTTGATGTTGATGATTGTTGCAGCTGCGCAAGGTTCCTGGTATGACCTATCATCAGCGGTTCTAATATTATCTTAGCATTTTAAGCAATGATACTAATGCACCTTACTTTATAAGGTGGAGAATGGGAAAGTAGATGAACAGCGCCTCTGTATAACTGGGAGATCAGCAGGGGGATACACTACGTTAGCTTCACTGGCATTCAGAGATACATTCAAGGCTGGGGCATCTTTGTATGGTGTAAGTTCTATCATTCAATATATTTTCATCTATAGGGTTTACTATAAGCAACATTCACAAGATGGTCAATGGGTTCTGCAGCTTCTATATTTGTTTTCTTGGTCAGTTACTATACTTGGTCAGTTACTATACTTGGTCAGTATATTTTCATCTATAGGGTATCCAGACCTTATGCTATTGCCCAGTACGGCATACTTATACTTGGTCAGTTACTTTGGTAGACTGATTGAAATTGCAGTTGATTAGTGCGATTTTGGTTGCTATAATTAAGTCATTCGGTTATTTTTCTCTTTGCTTGTATAGATAATAACTAACTCTTTTGCTGATTTGATGGGCAGATTGGTGATATTTCTTTGCTAAGAGCAGAGACACACAAATTCGAGTCCCATTATATGGACAATCTTGTCGGTAAGAAAGTGTCTAATCATTTTTGTTTTGGAAAAGGATGTTCAGCCACTCCTTGTTATGTTTTTGTAGTTACTTCTCTCACTGTATGCTTTCAGGAAATGAAAGTGCTTACTACGAGCGATCACCAATCAACTTTGTCAATAAATTTACATGCCCAGTGATTCTGTTTCAAGGGTTGGATGATAAGGTAGGTGCTGATCACCAACCACATTAGTTATCATGAATTCATGAGTACATAGGTCGGTACAACCACGTATATGTGTGTTGAGATCAATATCTGGCATACATGCTGGGACTTTTGATTGGAGATTCTGTTTCTTATGTAATGGATTAGCCACTCTGTTCTCTAGATAGTATTGTTATAGTTGGTCCTGAAAACCTAATGGCCATCCCTCTGTATGTTCGTAGGGTTTTGTAGCTATTTGATTAGAATCTCTAGTGCTTAAGATAAGTAACAAATCCTGTATTCACATTCTATAGCTTAAAGAAATTGGCAAGTTTTGGACCTGACCGTAGAATGGTTGCAGAATCAAAACTCAATTTTCTGAGAACTGGATATCAAAACTTGGAGGCGTTTGATCTAAAAAACGAAAATGGAGGCAAAATGTTCGAAGTTTCAGGTGTAGCCCTGAAATTCCATTTTCTGAGAACTGGATAAAACTTGGAGGCGTCTGATCTAAAAAAATGAAAATGTAGGCAAAATGTTCTAAGTGAAAAGTAATTGTAGAAGATCTTCATATAACTCCATTAAGATGAAAATTGCTGCAACATTTCCTAGTAAAAGGTGTCTCAAATCTCACAAACCAGGATCTTGCTCTGGCCTTATGCGCAATCACAATCTGCATTTAGCTTGCAGAAGTGTGAGGCTGAAATAGCTAAACAACACTTGCCTCAATGTTTTTGCAGGTCGTACCACCAGATCAAGCACGCAAAATATACAAGGCCTTGAAAGAAAGCGGTCTGCCTGTTGCGTTGGTTGAATACGAAGGGGAGCAGCATGGGTTCCGCAAGGTTGAATACTGTGCTGATTTCCTTTCCGTACCTTCAACCCTGTCGACAACTTTCAAAGTTGTCATGGATTTTAACTTCCTTTTTTCCCCCACTCTGAACAGGCTGAAAACATCAAGTTCACCTTGGAGCAGCAGATGGTGTTTTTTGCTCGCACGGTCGGGAAATTCGAGGTGGCGGACGATATAACTCCAATCAAGATTGAAAACTTTGACTGATGCGCGCAAGAAACAAGTGTAGCAGTAGTTTACATTTCGACTGATGTGTTGGATCAGATTATATCGAACGTGTTTATTGCCATAGGTCAGTTCACCTTTGTTTTGGTTGGTTAAAAGCTTACATATACTGCACTCTATGTCAGTTCACATTTGTTTTGGTTGGTTAAAAGCATACAAAATACTTCACTCTAGCAAATTAGGTTCTGGATTCATCTCGGCTCAAATTACTTGCAAGTAAACCTGTGTTTCCATCAAAAGGCGTGCCTGAAGCCTGCATCAGGGACAAACAGACTCTGCAAATACTCTCCAATTTTATGTCTCTGTTAGAAGTTAGCCAACTTACAAAATTTTCAATTTCTGCACATGCTCGAATATATCTAAAATTTCTCACTTAGAATTGTTGGGGCCCACCTACAAGTAGGAGAATCCCCTTTAAAAATTAGCGTATGCTGCTATTTGCGGCGTGCACACGGTATTCTTTAGTAAAAGGCGAAAGAATAGTTCGCTTTGTGCTCACCGAGCAGCTGCGTGCTTTCTTCCGCTCGCCCTGCTGCTCCTTATATACACGTCCCGCCGCAGGCAGCGTTCCTAGAGGAGCGAGGTGGGACTAAACTCTCGTACGCGGTGACTGCGGCTTCGCTCGCGTAAAATGGTCAGGCCCGTGAGAGCTCCCATCGAACAACAATGCTGGGCCGAACCTGGTGTGATAGCAGAACATTCCTAGAGGTTAGAAGAGCCCAATTTGTACGTTAGCATCTTTTTTCTAATAAAAAAGTCTCCGTTTTACCGTTGGCCACAAATTGTTTTTCTATATTCAGAAGGGCATTAGTTCAGTTCAAAACTTTCTAGCAATTCGACGTAAAGGCATTCACGGTCTTTCAATCAAATACTCCCTCCGATCCATATTAGTGGGCATAGCTTTGTCTAAATTCATATGTATCTAGTTAAGTATTTAGACTAGATACATGTGTATCTAGACAAAGTTACGTCCACTAATATGGATCGGAGGGAGTAATATAAAAGATATTGTATTGTCCATTTATTGTATGAGCCATGCCTATCAATCATGTTGGTGCGACAACAATTATGTGCCACTAATAGTAAACCATTGCACTTTTTCATAAAGGTTTAGTAGAAAATTGTGAGAATAGAAGAAAAGAAAGCCAATACAAAGCAAGCATAGAAAATGAGTTGGAATTCTAACATGCATAGGAAACCATTACACTTTTTCATAAAGGCTTAGTAGAAAATTGTGAGAAAAGAAGAAAAGAAAGCCAAAACAAAGCAAGCATATAAAATGAGTTGAAATTCACATGCACAACTCATTTTCTATGCTTGCTTTGTTTAGAAAAATAAACAAATAAAGACAACAGAAAAAAAAGACCGTAGGCCGTCCCATCGCATCGAAAATAAACAAATAAAGACAACAGAAAAAAAACACAGTTTAGAAAAAAAAATCCAGTATCGTCCTTCCCGAGGCTGACGATGGCCACCACAACCACCGTCTAGGAGTTGACGTGTCCGTCGGATCAAGCGGCGACTATGGCGAGGCATGAACGTTGTTGGAGTTTACACATGCTGGATGAACCATTGGCATCACCTAGATTATGGAAAAGGCTCTTAATTCAAGAGCAACTCGCCTTCGTCATTTCCTGATGAAGGCCACCGTGCGCTGCCGCAGGTTGACAGACTCCTCCGAGTCGAGCTTATCGAAGTGAAACGCGTGGCCGACGCCCATGGACTCGAACAGCTCCACCTCGCCGGCGTAGCCGCTCGCCTTGAGCTCGCGGTAGTACCACAAACCTCGCTCCTTAAGCCGGGAGTCGTTCTCGGCCACGCATACCAGCACGCGCTCGCAGGGGATCTTGGCCACGGCGGCGCGCGCGTCGTCGTTGACGAACGGGTTCACGACAGGGTCGTCCAGCCCCAGCGTCCCCGGGAACACGAACCTCCACCTGCGGTCCATCTGCTCCCGCACTTCGGGGCCCAGCGACGCCGCCTCTCCTTCCCGTTGAAGTACGGGTGCACCACCAGGAGGCCGCGGATGGACACGCCGTCCGGCAGGGCGCCGGTCGCGGAGGCGCGGATGGCCATGTTGTGCGCGAGGTTGGCGCCGGAGCTGCAGCCGGCGAGGAACACGCGGGAGAGGTCCGCGTGGTCGAGCAGCCACGGGTCGGCGCCGTCGCCGAGGGTGACCGCCCACCGCACGGCCGCCCACCCGTCCTCGTACGCCGCGGGGAGCATGTGCTCCGGCGCGAGGCGGTAGTAGATTGACACGCAGATGGCGCCGGCGCGGGCGACGAGGTCGTTGAGGTAGGCGTGGGTGGCTGGGCGGGCCGGCGAGCCGATGACGAAGCCGCCGCCGTGGAAGTAGACGATGACGGGGAGCTTGGCAGGGGCGCGGGGGCGTCGGGCGGGAGGTATACGCGCGCTCGGGCGGCGCCAACGTGGATGTCCTTGGAGACGACGCCGGTGAGCGGGTCGGTGCCGGAGGGGACGGTGGCAGTGCTGCCGTGGCGGAAGACGCGGCCGCTCTTGTACTGGCAGAGGAAGGGCGAGAAGTCGAAGCTGATCTCGGAGTCGGGATCCATGGCAGGAGATGAGCAGCGGTTGGTGGTGGTGCGAGTGAGAGGAGGAATTGAGCTGGCCACCGACTCCTAGTACTGAACTGAGTTCTGCTTCAGGAGATGGGGGGACAGCTGAACTGCGGAAGCAAGCTAGCAGAAGGAAATGAGCTGACCACGACTATTCCGACGGAATGGAGTAAACACTCAGCAACCACGATCACATACTGAACTGAACTCTGCTCAGTGCTCACGACATTCTTTTTTCGGCTGATCAGTGGGTTTCCCCAATGTGTATATTTTTATTGATTTTTCAAAAAGTTATGTAGGTGCTAAAGGTGAGCAACCGAGAAAGAAAGGCCATAAGGTAAAGAAAACCTAAGGCTAACTAACCAAAGTTATTCACCTATGATCCCACACAAAAATGACTAAGAAAAAAATCCGGGTTTTATTTCTTGTCCGTGTACAAAGTTAGAACCAAGTCCGCGCTTATGCTATCATCGTCATCCTCCTGAATATTGCTTAATGCAATATCAGCACCGATTACCCATAATTCGGGCCTCCGTCAAGGAGAGCCCTACCGCGCTCTATTTCAACCGTCTCCGGTGCCTTCTTCAACTCCCAACAAAGTCAAATGTCATTGCGCCACTCCCTGAAAGATTCACCGAGTTTGTGATAATGCGACCGTATTTGGTATAAAGGTACATCTTGGTATGAAAAACAATGCTGGAAAAGGGAGTTTTCATTTTCTTGCACAAAAAAACATTTTCCAAGTGCTAGAAGTGACCAACAATGGATTTTTTTTGTGAATCAAGTACCAAGAACATTGTGCAAAATGACATCAGCGCAACTTCACTCAAACTAGACCACATTATATGTACAATTCTCAACTTTTATGAATTCCAAACTTTCTAGCTACTTTAATTTTCCCCATTTAAACGACTTTTTGCCGATTTTATAGAAAGTAGGCCAAATTTGAGGTACAGGCTGAAGCAAATGACCATCTCTCGGAATTGGCCATACCACTAGTTATAGTTTTTTAAATTGTTGTGGTGCAATTTTGACATGGACTTTTTGTACTTCATTCACAAAGAAGCAATTTTTTATGCTAATAATTTTTTTTCGATAATAAAATGGAAAATCAAAAAGTAAAAAGTTATTGTTGGCAATGTTGTTTGTCATGCCAATATGAAGGTCTGTGCCTTTTTTTTGGCAAAATATAACAAAGTATAATATCGATTGTGCAATTAACATGGTCATCTGGGTAGAAAGTCAACTTAAGTCATACATGATAGACATTTTTTGTGAAGCATTTTTTTTTCAAATTACCATATTACGAGCTTGCTATTTTTCTGGGCAACTAGGTCACAGAAAAGAACCCCATGTGTTTCTATTTTTTAACTTTTTAAAATTTTCTTTGGTTGAATTCAAATTTGGTCAAAACTTTGCCGGTTGTCTTATAGGAAATACTTGGCAAAGTTTATGATTTGCCGAGTGTTACACTCAGTAAAGTTTTAGCTTATCAAGTACCGCTTTAAAGGCCATGTTTGCCATGTTCCGAGCAAAATATACTCGACAAACAGCCAAATATGTGGCATTATCGCGTTTTTTGTCGTGTTTACATCATAAAACAACGCGGCATGTGTTTGTCGTGTATTTTTTAGATTATATTAAGATGCTATTTGAAAAAAGAAAGATAAATATATAAGATGTCCAAATTCATTTCAAGCAAGAAATTTGCATCCCACCACAAGAAAAAACCACAGAGTAACATCTTTTGATTGCTTATAGTACTTGCGATGTCAATTGCACAAGTGCCAACTCATATGCATCTACCTGTTTTTCCTAAATTGTGCTGTCAATGTCAAGTATGTCAGGTCTCCCCCGAATGGCAAGCCAGCCTTGGCAAAATCCAGAGACCGGAGTCCATGGCAGTCCCGGACCTGTCCCCTTCTCATCCCCGAGCGCCGACAGCAGCCGCGCAACTGCGCAAAGCCAGGAAGTGTTGGGCGCACCGTCGCCGCGCTCCAGCACAAATATTGCTTGCGGTGAATTTTTGCTCCGAAGAATTAGCATGTGCTGAATTTTTACTTGCGGTGATTGCTGTTGATGAAGCTGCCACTCCAAGCAGATCAGGCTCACGAACGATGAGGTCAAGAGCTGAGGGGGACGGCGATCGTTTGCAGAATGCTGCACAAACAACACACCACTGAGGATTCGGGACTGATGCTTTTCTCTTTTTCCCGGTGTACAGTGGATGAGAGATTCAGAGACTGAGATGTGATGTTCTGAAAGTGAACTGAACTGAACTCAAGCCACAATGGATTACACTAGTGAAGACGATGGATGAGAGCCATAATGGATTACTAGACCAGAGATGAAGCTGAAGAAACAACATCACAAACCTTTTTCAAGGACACACAATGCAAGATTGCGGTCATCTTATTAAAGAGTGGAAGGAGAATTTTTACAAGTACATACGGCCAAGCCGCCCGCTACAGAAATCTAAGCTGCTCCTCGCGATGATCTGCTCTATATCTCGTTCTCTCCCACAGGACTAGGTCCTCACACATTCTAGTTACAACTGAATTCAGATTTGATTCAACTCTTTCAAACACTCTTGCGTTTCTCTCTAGCCAGATTTTTCTCATTCCGATGATCATGAAGGTTGCTAATGCTCTTTTTTGCTTGCTTCTGCATCTAGTGAGAGTGTTATTCCACCACTCAAGCACCGTGACTTCTCCTGAGGGTGTAATGTCTCTGGGATCTGCATTGTGTGACAGGCTCTGAACCAGAGGATTTTAGAGAAGGCGCAGTTCACCATTAGATGGTCAATGGTCTCTGGTTCTTGATCGCAGAGTGTGCACACTGGTGGTCCCTGAAGGCCTCTCTTGGTGAGTCTGTCCGCTGTCCAGCACCTGTTTCTCATCACCAACCAACTGGAAAACTTCTCCTTCAGTGGAGCCCTGCTCTTCCAAAGCGTTTCAGCATAGCTTGCTTATGTTTTCCCAAAGAAGGCAAGGTAAGCAGTCTTCGCCGAGTACTGACCATTTGTGTGAGTCGCCAGCTGAAGCAGTCATCATTGTTGGTCAGCGTGACCTTCTCCCTGATTAAGCACCAAAGGTGCATAAATTGAGCAATGGCAGGCAGTGATATGTTTCCTCTGATGTCCATCACCCAGCGTCCTTCATGTAAGGCTTCAGCAACCGTTCTTCGTTTAGCTCCTCTAGCAGTGGCAAATTTTATGAGATCAGGTGCCAAATCAACGGGACTTCACCCTTCCAGCCATCTATCGTACCAGAATGAAGTTTTATCACCTTTGCCTACGCTGCAACACATAGCTGCTTTAAAGAGGTTTTCTGCATCAGGGGACAATTTGAACTGCAAGCCTGACCAAGCCCTCAGCTCGCCAGCCTTTTCATACCATCTCCAGCGCATCCGTAGTGCGTCATTGAGGAGTTTGATGTTATGGAGTCCTAGACCTCCATATTTAGTTGGCATGCAAACTTTGCTCCAAGCTACTTTGCAATTTCCACCATTTGCATCACCTACTCCATACCACAGGAAGCTTCTGCATATCTTGTTGATCTTCTTGATAACCCATTGTGGCAGATCCAGGGATAGCATATGATACACATCAATTGCCGCCAGCACAGTTTTAATCAGTAGTAGCCGACCACTGGGAGCAAGCAAGTGCGATTTCCAATTTGCAAGCCTCTTGAGAATTTTTTCCAGTAACAAGTGAAATTCCTCCTTTCTCAGCTTTGTCAGAGAGATCAGCAGGCCCAAATACTTACATGGGAAGTCCACCAATTGGCAAGGGAAAGGTTGTGTCACTTCCTGAAGATTAACCCCTGCACAGGCAATAGGAGCTACTGCACATTTTGCAAGGTTGCATGTTAGACCAGAGGCAGAACCAAAGAGATCCAAAATGGCCCTAGTTGCAGTAAGTTCCTGTTTGACAGGCTTGAGGAACATAGCTACATCATCAGCAAAAGAGACAGCCTATGCTTTATGCCCCATCTGTTGAGGTCTTGAAACACTCCTCTCTCCTCAGCCTTGCAGATAACAGCATTAAGAACATCCATGGCAAAGATGAACCACATTGGAGAAGCCGGATCACCTTGCCGCAACCCTCTTGCATGAACATCACAAACGTCAACATCTGCTGCTAACTATGAGCTCCATTCTTGCATCTTGTCGCTGCCATCTCCCACTGGCCCTGGTCAAGATTCTACGCACACACTGCAGACTGGTGCAGAGAAACCAACAGATAAAATGAAAAACAAAGGTACTATGTGTAACCTAACATGGTGCTTTTCGTAATATTTTGAACACAAATAATAACTGGAAGCCATTCCATATCATCCGACGGTGAAAGAAAATGGACAAGAACTTGTTTTAATCCCTGATTTTTGCTGGAAAGGCAACAATGCACATTAAAAAATATTACTTTCCTGTTGTAGGCGATTGAAAATCAAAAATATCTGTGTTTAAAAAAAATCTTAGGAACACCTTCCTAGTCATAGGAAAAGGTTCCCGTTTTTCTTTTTATTAAAAGACAAGTCCAGCTTCTACTTTAATATGATGATTTCCTGCTTCATTTTTTTTTGCATCACAACAGAAAGAGCTCAGTTTTCTACTTCACTAGAAAGCCCAGCATTCAAGCTCACGTGACATACTCACAATAGCAAGTGCATCCTATCTGCGCATTGTCTCAGGTTTGTGAACTTCATTTATGAAGCCATTTTGTCGTTGCTTCCGATATTAACATCTGTAGCAGCAGAGCATGGAGTTTTATCTTTATTGCTCACGTAACGCGTTTGGATTTTTCACATGTTATATTAGCGTTCTATAAGTAAGCTTTTGACTTATTACACTTGAAGTTAATTTCTGGAATGTTCAGATTGTTAAAGATAATGATAATAGTGAAGTACCAACAGGGCAGGGACATCATCATCATCAAGAGTTCATGACAACATGCTAATCCTTATTCCAAACTCCCGTGGAAATCAACATGCCTGCCATGGAAGGGCATCGGTATTCAAAATAACATTATTTGTGTAGATTTCTAATGACGATTAGATGCAAGTACCACTGAACGACTAGATTACATGGATGGACAATTTAGCAGAGACATGTGCACTTTCCTACCTTACTAAATACTCAAGAAAAGGTGTTCATGTCTACAGTCTCCAACAAAAGGTTGTTCATCTTCTTTTTACTCAAATAGAATTTTCTTACAATAACCCAAATAATGTTTGTTCAGAAGCAGAGCAAGCCAAGGATTGATAAACACATACAAAGGTAAAATGTCCAGAATCAAATATCATATTCCATGCATCTCACTTTGCAATCATAAGGGAAGTAGACTGAAAGTGGGATCTTCATTTCTGCCAAGAGTCGGCTAAACTCAAAACAAAATGTAGCCAAAGGATGAACAAACACAAATTATGAAATAAGGACAGGGACATGTAAAAATTCAAGAGTGTATTAATATGTGATAAGCATGGATATGAAGAAATAATAACAAGAACCAGAAGAACATGGCCACAAATAACAGAATAAACACAGATCTAAACCTTGTGTAGGTTCACTGGACAGGGGTCAGGACATGTTTCCGTTAAGGTACAAATATTTTCAGGAAGAACCAGACAAATATGATAATGGAAGCCAAACACTTCTTTGAATCTCAAGTCACATTAGCACTGCATACATGTACGCATAACCCCAGGTGTCAGAAGTTTATCTTTGTTGGATTTTCACATGTTGTCTCAGCGTGCTCTAAGTAATTCATCGAATAGTTTCCAAGAAAGGGTGTAATAAAGGTTGTTCCCTCTTCTTTTTACACACAGAGAATTCTCTTTTGTTATTGAGAAGAGCAAGCAGAGGATTAATAAACACATAAAAAGGGGTTGCAAAAAGAACCAGAAAAGTGGTGAATAGATTGAAATTGGAACCTTTTTTTGGGCCATGAGTATTGCCACAAATGAGGAAAGAGGAACAGATACATGAAAAAGTTCAAGGGTGTATTTATAAGTGACAGGAAGAAGCAAAAAAACTGAAGACCATTACCACAAATAACATACTAACACAAATATAAAGCCCTGTATAATGACATTGCTCAGAACAAGATTACCATCTAATGTTGTTTGATTGTTTCTACTTCACCAATTATAGCAGTGTTTATCTTTCTTGCTCAAGTAATTGCATAATTAGTTTAGTGAATAGTTTTTCACTGATTTCATTCAAAAATAATTTGGAGGTGTGAGAACTCGAAATTTTCAGATAAATAAAGAAGACAAGTGGTGAAATACCAAAAGAGTAGGGAAATCACATCAGCATGACTGCTCGAATATTCCAATCTGTCCACTGGAAGTCAATACTCCTATCATGGAAGAGCATAAGCATTTATGTCAAGATATAATCTCCATCCAAGCACTGATTTCTTAGAATGTTAAATCTAAATACAACCACTGTTCAGTTCAGCTACAGATGACTCTACTACATGAAGTGGCACCTTATTCTTGGAAGTTGAAAGAGAAGGAGAAACTATGAAGTAGTGCAGATGTACCTCATATGATATGATGCCAAAGCATTTTCTAGAATGCCATAAGAAAATTTTAATATGATTTTTTTATTGTTCCTCGTGAGATAAACTCCTGATGCAAATTTACTCATAAAGGAGAACGCAGGTGTGAAAACTATGCATGGTTCCAAAATAAAGGTAAAATTCCCCAGCTTCAGCAGAAAGATATCACTCTGACAACGTGGACCTCCACCTCTAGTTCTTCAGACTTCAACGGAGCAAGAACATATGGAAGAACTGAATGGACTGGTATATCTGGATGGCGGCCGAAGACAGAAAGTGTGTATTCTCCCATAAAGTAAAAGTCCCTTATTCAAATATCTTTCAAATGGTACCTCTCCGACTAGGTCACAGGAGTTTCCTAATTTACACACAAAATCTGCACCACCTAACCCACATCCTGAAGAAACCATACCACATGTTTTAGACATTCACAGAGAAACATACATAAGGGCATCATTAGAAAACGATCAGAAGCAGAACAAGAAGGTTATAATAAAAGAATGGCAGCACAATTTATCAGTCCAAAGAGCACTTGTCATTAGAATGGGCCTAGTTGTGCCCCTGCCAAGAAGATTTGAGCAAACATGCAGACCTAAAGGTATGTCGAAAAGGGAAAAGGAACCATGATTATTGCTGTGCCCCAAAATAATTGTAAACCATAAAAATTGCTTCGAACAGGGTAGTACTATTCTGCAATTAAACTAAACTAAGCTACTAGACCTTCCCCTAGAAAATATGTAGTATCTGACAAAATCAACGAAAGGACATATACACAAGAGAACATGACACTTCATAGGCTGAAAACGTAATCACAACCAAAAAGTCATAACCCAAGTTCTGGACCTTCACAAGCTAGAGACTTGATAAGACAAACAATGGCTATACACATGATTCAGCAAAGACAGCAACATAATCTCATGACTTTACCTTTTCTTCGGCCAATAGGAACTGCCAAAGCGCAAACTGTAAAGTGTTCAATATGTCAAATATTTCCAGTTATTCTAGTGGACTCAGCGGAAAATACAAGGATACTTGCAAGTAAAATAATGATGAAACCTATAAGCAGCCTTTCAAAATATAACAGAAGTCCATAGGTAACCTTAATACCTTCACACCATAACTACAACTTTCATAATCAGGTTTTCTCGAAAAACTTTCATAATCAGAGTAATATTGCAAGTAAAGCGCTTTTGCAATACTTTTGCTTAGTTAGCAATAACAATGACATGAATAAAACTACAGTTTAAGAGATGAAAATTATTGGAACAGAACACTTCTTTCTAGCACCAATTAAACTACAATGTGTCTACATCCTTCTCATAGCTGACCTAACAGTCTTCAAGATTCTTACATACTGGTAGAACAATACAGCTTGATTGCGATCAAATTCAGCACGGTTGCTGCCAGTGGGGTAGTTGCATGCATTGCCTCCAATCACCAAGTCAAAACCACCATGTTTTATGATCAATGCTTTAATTGTTTCATCAGTTAAAGATTGCGCATTATTAATCTGAACCAATGTGCCTGATTGGGTTTCCTCCCACCAATTTCTGAAGATGTCCCTACTGACTTGGGAAATCTCAACAGATATCACCGTCTTCATATGAATTCCAAGCTTGTGAAGTGCAATCTCGCCTCCTCCAATACCAGAAAACAAGGACAGGACATTCATGCCGTTGGGAAACATTTCTTTTAGCACTGACAAATGATATGCCACTGTATCTACATGGAACGAATTCCCTAAAGACTCATATCTCTCCATCTTAGTGAATCCTCTAGTATGACCGCTTGAAATCCAAGAAGATACTCCATATCTTGGGGCTCTAGGGGAGCAACTCTATTCTTCCCAACCCATATAAGGTTCACCTTTCTGCACTCCTCCATAACATATTCCTGGACCCCTAGCGGTGGTATATCATCAGAACATGCAAGAAGACAGTGAATATGCTCTATCACCTTTGGGTCTGCCAAGCGTGTATGCAAGCAATTTAGTTGGGTTCTATTGTCCCAAGAGGGCCACCATGGCTGAGACTGGGGGAACACCCCGAATATGGTCTTTGGGGGGAGAGGGAGAAGAGGCGACCTGTTGTCAATTGGCAAGTTGTGAACATACCCTCTTTCCCTGGCAGCCGCACACATATACTTTGAATCCATAAATTCTGGCACGATGTTGTGCAAGAATCTTGAGATTCTGTCCCAGACGTCTTTTGGAGCAGGAGCAAGATCCTCATAGTAGAAATAAGGGGGCCCATTAGCTTCTTCCATAAATCTTCTGTTCACTGATTGTATTCTGTCATTTAGTAAGCTAAATCCTACCATAGCATTCGAAGAGGTACCAGATCGTCATGTTGATCATTCCGAGAAGAGCGACTTCTTCGCGCTCCATCTCTTCCACACAATTTTCTTTTTTTCTTGATTTCTACCAAGCCCCGAAACTGCAAAAGTATAAATAACTTCATATATTATGAAACATAATTAGGAAGTGATTAGTACAAAACATAAAGTTCTATGCATGATGCAGTAGCAAAGCACACAACTAAAACTTCTGAATCAACATAACTACATAAGTTTCAGAATAGCGAATACACTGATTGTTCTACTCTTTCATATCACAGAACTAAACCATGCCTGTACTATTCAGCAGCATAACAAAAATATTCTTTACATGCATATGCGCCACCGAAGAACAATATAAGAGGCTAAGAAATCTGAAATCAGCAACCACATACAGAACAAATGAACAAGGGGCAAGCATGAAAATACCTTGGGCTCCCTCCCACCAGCATTGAATCTGTCATCCCAACTTCCAGTATTAGAATCACCAGCATCATCTTCTCCAACACTTTGGCGGGCACACCGAGATGTTGAGCAGTTACCCAATGGAGCATCATCGCCTACATACTGCATATCACATGACCAATTATAACATATGTTCATTCCGTCCATCCAACGGGAGCATCAAAGGACAAACTCAAGAATGGAAGAACATTGCAAAACACCTGATATGCAAGCAGGAGATTGAGTAACTCGTTCTCATCAGTGCCCTCTGTAAGCAAACACAAAAGTTTAGCAGAAGGAAAAAACATGAACTAAACAAATGAAATAAAACTTAATGTTGCAAGTGTTACTGAGGTGTTTTATGCCCTTCAAGACCATCTCCTCTGGGAAACCCATTCTCACAAATTCTCCAACTAAAGATTCAGATGTCGCTGCGCCAATGGCCCTATCATTAGCATCCTTCAGAGACAAACAAACATGACAGAGTGACTAATCTAACAAGGTAGTAATAACACGATACGAATATTTCTAGAACATGTGTTGAAAGCCAGCCATTTCTATCAATTACCTGAGGCACCAGCGTGGACGGGCCAGGAGCATCAGGGCTCCTCAAAGCCAGATCAGACGAGGATTTGGCCTCACCATCATTGTCCTGGTGATCGAAATTGAAACTATCATCACTATCGCTATTATAGTCCTGTGGCATGATACTTGCATTACTAAACCAGCCATACGGGAAAACAGAAGATGTGATGAAAAACACCATCTCTTGTATTGCCCCAAATCTAGATACTACTCAATAAATAAACTGAAATGTCGGAAGTTAATAGAACAAGAAAGACAGGAGGTGATAGAGACCACGCTGCACCTTAAAGCAAGAACAATAAACATGATCTACTAGCCTGAACTCTAACAAGTAGGACAACATGAAAGTGAAAAAGAGTTACTTGACAAGTGTGATGTGATGATCTGTAACTTGCAAATTAAGACTAATATAACATGTGTTGTACTCCATTGAAACATCAAGTCTATGATAACAATCATTTGTGTCAGACCCAAATGAAATACATGCAAACACGAACATCATGTATGGTTGCAGTAGAGCAAGAGTGATCTGCAAAGAGTACACATCAACGTGTGTATGACCTTGGTGATAAAATGCTACAGCTTAATTCAAGGAGTAGTGTCAATTATAAATGGTTCACTTCCGAAAGCGGTCTCCAAATCTAGATAAGTCTTTTGCTTTACGGGATGAAATATTGATACTAAAAAATGGGGGAGGCGGCTTTCACTACCAACGTCATGAGAGTGACCTCTTAGCTCATAAACCCAGACAAAGCCATAGACCATTTAGTAGCGCATCGCGAAGGTGGCCCAGTCGCGCATCCTTACCTTTTTTCATATTCTCTCAAAGATTGTTACTTACGTGAGTGATTTGTCAAACTGGGATCTACGAAGTAAGTATATCAGTTTTTTTCCACTATATTTGTACAATGGCAGTCAATATTTCTGGTTACCTTGTCTTCTAGGTACATTATCATGCTCAGTCAAACTTCAGGCTGCAGAGATACTGTCCAAGGAGGGAATCAGTGCTGAGGTAGTTTCCTTTTGCAAAGTATATTATATATTACGGTTATGCAACTATGTTCTTATTATCTTCTACTATCTGTTAACATGTAAGCTATCTTTTTTTTCCGCAGGGAACAGGTAAGCAATCTTCGGTCAAATAGACCATTGGATAGAGATGCTATTAATGCATCTGTTAGGAAAACCAATAGATTGGTAACAGTTGAAGAAGGCTTCCCACAACATAGGGTTAGTGCTGATCTATGGTCTGTTTCTCTCTCTCCTTTCCCCTCTCACTTACGCTCAGATATGCCTGGCCATTGAAATTATGAGATGCATTTCCATTATAGCATGTCTTTGGTGGAGGACAGTTTTGAGTATCTTGGTGCATCAATCGAGAGGATTAAGGAAACTGATGTGCACACGCCCTATGCTGCGAACCTCGGAATGTTGGCGTTTGCACAGGTACATGTTGCTGCTTCTCTTGCATTGATTAAGAACATGTGGATCCCATCTCTTATAAATCTGGTTGGCCAAGCCTTCCGAATCAATAATGGCCCGAGTTATCATCAGTAGCACTGGATCAAAAATTTACTGACTCGCATTTCCTGCTTTCATCCATCTATTATAGGCTGTAGCCCATATCACTGACTGGCTACTGTGCAAATCTCTGTTGAAGATGGGGACATAAGTTGAATATTTATTTATTTGGAATGCTACATGTTGGTTTTATTGCAAGCCTGACATAAGCTGAATATTTATTTCTTTGATATAAGCAGAATTCCTTGGTTGCATGTTTCGGAGGTGTCAAGAAACAGAGGGACTAACTGCTCTGGCAGATTCCAAGTATCACAATCCATTAATGCAGCTCGGTACGTTGAATCCACATTCACACAATGGTGTGAGGGCATGTTCTTTATTTAAATGGAATATCTACATGTAGTTGGAAAAGTGAGAGTGTATTCTAGCAAGAGATAAATCAACTGAGAGAGTTCACATTAGAATGGGTTTGATAAGATTTCTACTGTTATTCGAGCATTTGATGCTCCCTCCTGGGATAATCTGAAGAACAAGAGGAAGTGGCATGAGCATTCAAAAGAACTAGCTATATCATCTAGGGCCATCATAGAATCTTCAGGCCACATGCAAGGCAGGCCATCTAAGCTAGAAGATGTCCTAAATATGTTGGATTTTGTAACAGTATGGAGAGTTGTGGCAAGTGAAGTAGACCAGCTGATATTCACAAGAATTTGTCCTGGAAGCTCAATGTTTGGTAATGATGGGGTCGAACCGGTTCATGCTAAATTGAGTGTACTATTTGCTATTTTTCAAGCCTGGTGTTTGAGGCATGAAGGCTTCGTCCCAAGATTGTCCGAGAGGTTGAAATGGCTAAAGGCCGATGTGATGCAACTAGGAGACATAATGATTACATATATCAATATGCTAAGGGAGCATGGTCTTAGGTACCTGACAGCCGCTAGGCTGAAAATTTAATAAAAACAGTGTGTGTGTGTGTGATGCATAAATATCAGGTTTCAAAGTAAAAAACAAATTGTCAATTTGGAACAAGTTTTACACTATTTTTACATCATGCAAAACTGTGCCTTTCTCATTTACAATATGTACACTTCACTTGTTATATCGTTGTCCTAAGGTTTACTACCAAGTAATATATGGAGGTGGAATGAATTATGAGATTTTAAATATTGCCTTTTCAACTTCTGTATTAGAAGAAAAGGTTTGTCCTTTTAACTATCCCCTACCTTGCTGGGAGAGCTTTCTATGGTTTACAAGAAAGTAGCCTTTTCTTTTTCAATGTTAGGAGCAGGAAAGCTGCTAATTTTTTTCTATGGTAGACAAGAAAGTAGTCTTTTCTCTTTCAGTGTTAGGACTAGGAAAGCTGATATCCTTTTGACCATGTGGAGTAGAACAACATGAGCATCCTTTACTCTCAAATATGTAAACTTGCAATGCACGGGCATATTTGCTATTATGACATATTTTTGTTCCATCCATGCAACGGGAGCATCAAAGGACAAACTTAGGAATGGAAGAACATTGAAAAATACCTGATATGCAAGCAGTAGATTGAGTAACTCGTTCTCATCAGTGCCCTCTGTAAGCAAACACAGAAGTTTAGCAGAAGAAAAAAACACGAACTAAACAAATGAAATAAAACTTAATGGTGCAAGTATTACTGAGGTGTTTTATGCCCTTCAAGACCATCTCCTCTCGGAATCCCATTCTCACAAATTTTTGAACAAAAGAATCAGATGTTGCTGCCCCAATGGCCCTATCATTAGCACCCTTCAGAGACAAACAAACATGACGCAGTGACTAATCTAACAAGACAGTAATAACACGATATGAATAATCCTAGAATATGTGTTGAAAGCCAGCCATTCTATCAATTACCTGAGGCACCAGCGTGGACCGGCCAGGAGTATCAGGACTCCTCAAAGCCAGAGCAGACGAGGATTCGGCCTCACCATCATTGTCCCAGTGATCGAAGTCGAAACTATCATCACTATCGCTATTATAGTCCTGTGGCATGATACTTGCATTACTACACCAGCCATACGGGAAAACAGAAGCTGTGAAGAAAAACACCATCTCTTGCATTGCCCCAAATATAGATACTACTCAAGAAATCAACTGAAAACTTAGAAGTTAATAGACCAAGAAAGATAGGAGGTGACAGAGATCACGCTGAATCGTAAAGCAAGAAAAGTAAACATGATCTACTAGAGATCAAAGCCTGAAATCTAACAAGTAGGACAACATGAAAGTGAACAAGAGTTACTTGACAAGTGTCATGTGATGATCTGCAACTTGCAAATTAAGACTAGTGTAACATGTGTTGTACTCCATTGAAACATCAAGTCTATGATAACAATCGTTTGTGTCAGATCCAAATGAAATACATGCAAGCACTCATGTATGGATATGGTTGCAGTAGAGCAAGAACTGATCTGCAAAGAGTACACATCAACATGCAGAGATGATGCATTTGCAGATCCTTGAGAACTGTCATGATCCAAACCACGCCAAAAGATTTCATGAATTCAGGTTATTAATAGAAGTATTCCATCGCTAGAGAAGTATCATACAGTTGTATTTCGCTCTACTCTATGACAGAATGAGAGCACTTTCGTAGAACAATCCTAATCTATGACACATAGCAGCATAGAATCCCAATCTATAGAACATAACACTTCCCTCAGCAACAAACACAATTTGGCAGTTCAAATGGGTAGTGCGCATTGTACTGAAGATACATCATCATAAAAAGAAGTTCTTTTTGATCAAACAAGAAGTTCTTCCAGCGACCTACTAGATTCCACCAATAAACAGGGAAGCAGAAGAACGTTCAGCTTCTATTAGCCGCAATTCAGAAGACTTTTGTAGACAAAAAAACAATAGCAATTAATGCTTTTGATTCTAAGCACTCCCAATATATATGAAATACCACGTATTGCAAGTATTTTGGGGGTGTTTCAGAAGATTTCGAAAAGCTGTTGCTTGAAATACTCAGCCGCCGCGCGTGAACCATCAAAAATACACCAAATCGGCTGCTAACCATCGATTTCGGTTAGTTTCACTACATCGTGGAAGAAGCCCTCCATGAACCATGATGCATCTTTTCCCTCTACAGCCCGCATTTCAGCTTACCGCCTTCTCTCCTCCCACCCGCCACTGGCCGGCCAGCGCCTCCCCGAACACCGCCGCCATGCCCCGGTCCCCGGACACCGAAAAAGTCGCCTCTTTTCTCGGAAACAGGGGCCGGGTTCAACGAATCGAACGAAAAAGAAAGGAAATCGGGGCGCCCTCGTACAGACAGACAGAGGATAGCGACGGCCGACGGCGGGCGGGGAGGAGACGGGCGACAGGGGATGAATTATTACCGTCATAGCAGGCTGCCCGCCCGCGCCGCTCTCCCGCTTTGGCGCGTGCGGCAGTGAAGGGGAGGATGGGCTGGTCGGAACGGGACGGCGGCGACGGCGACGACGCGGCTTCCTCTACCAGCCAAAAACCCTGTCTGTGTTCTTACAAGAGCGTGGCCGTGGTGGCGGTGGTTTGGTGGTGTGTTAAGCAGGCGGAGACGGCTGTGTAGTGGCAAGTGTGGGTTTTGGGGTCCTGTTCCTGGATTTGGTCCGCCAATTTTATCATCTTTTTCCCCCGACGAGTCTCCCACTTATCGATTTTCATTAAAAAAATAAACAATCGGTTTAAGTTAGAAAAACAAAAAGTGAAAAGGGAAATGAAATCAAATTTCACGTTACCGTAAACCTGTGTTGCTTAGATAATCTCCAGTTGCGCAAGTTAATGTATCTGGCACTCTCTAAATATTGTCCGCTATCGGCCGTTTGGACAATTGTCCGCCCCGATGAGGGAGGCGGCCCCGATTTTTTAAAATGTATGCTAAAAAATAAACAGAGATACAAAATTATTCAAATTTCTTGATATCTTACATATAATTTGAATGGAATTTCAACTAGAACTACCCTAAAACTCCTAATCCTCGTCGGCGGAGGAGAGGTTGACGATACCGGCCTCCACTGTTGATATTTTCAACAATTTGTGTGAGGCTCGAGTAGTCTGCCGGGCCGTTGGGATGGCGCGGCGATGGATGTAGCGTGTTCACTGACGCGAGCAAGGCTTGAGGGAGGTCGAGAATGTCCTTAGGGTCGACAAGGTCACGATGTGGCAACGGGACACACAAATCCACCAATACCTCCTCCGGTTCCGACTTTGCTGCCGAAGGACCACCTAGCCCTATGGTGGTGAGCGAGTCTTCTATTTCGACGTGCGGCCCACCCCACCTCACGGTGGCTCGCGTAGGACCCGCGTGCTCCCACGACTCGTGTTTCGACACGCGGAGCGACGTTGTGCCTTGCGGCGTTTATTTTTTGTATTTGTGCCTCCATAACATCAAGTAGATATAATATAGAAAAATATGATAAATCTAATCAAACTATTGGTGTGCTATAGATCTACAAACTTGACAATTGTTTACAAGTATGAGGGATGCATTTTGCTTATGGGTGCATACGCACCCGGTATTTAAAATGCATTTTAAAAACATTTTAAAATGTCAAAAATATTAGAAAATTGGTCGCGCATAGATTTTAACATTCTTGTTTAAGAAACCGTTCCACGAAAAAACGGCATTTTTTGTGATGTGTTAAAAAAGGCCCAAATTTTGGTGTTAAAATAAGACTTTTCACGGGACAATTTTTTGTCACCACAAATAATATCGAGTTTCCACGAAACAACTTTGTAGACACATAGAATGTGAAGCCATATCCGCGGAATTTTATTTTTAAAAACGAAATTTCAAAATATGTTTTTTTAATACATATGAACCCGGGTGTCAAAGGGGATTTCACGACGTAGAACAAAAATTAGAATCTCAAATAATTTGAAACAGTATTGTCACTGAACTTAAGTTGAATTTGTAAGAATCGACTTCGGCTTGAAAAATATTCAAACCTACACGTCCACAGATTCGGAGCGAAAAAAAAGACCTCTCGAGTACCTCCTAGTCTCCTACCCTGTCCCTCGAGCCAGCGGCAAAATCAAATCCCGCTCCGCCGCTCCGGTGACCCCATCCCCGGAGACGAAGCTCTACGACGCAATCGCGCGTAGCGCCTGCTCGCCATGACGGAGGTACTCCCCGCTCTCACTTCCCGCTGCGAATTTCGAGGCCGCACGTTTCCCAATCACGGCTGCCAGATTTGGGCGTAACCCGGTGCTTGCTTATTGCGATTGTTGCCACGGCCGTCGTCATATGAGTAGTATTTTTGCTGGGCTAATCTAGCTGATGATTCTGGACCTCGCCCGGCGGCGGTCCAGCTTTTAGTCTCGTGGGTCTCGAAGAATTAGGGTTAGGTTTCGCTTGCTTGTACTGTACATGTCTCGTTCGGTTCAATTGCGACGAAGGGAACCTGTTGTTTTGTGAAGCCAACTACAGATGATTAGGCCCTCTGATATGGTTCCGTCATCTATGGTGGGTGGTGGCACTTCATCCGTTCTAGATTTTGACTGGGGAATTTGTAAGACGCTTGAGTGGAGAATAGCGGGTGGGAGGTGCCAATACATCCTGGTGTAATGCTGATATTGGGCGATGTTTGTCTTCTGGTAGAAAATAGTGAGTTTTTTTTTTTTTTTGCCTTTTCGAAAAATTACGTGCAATCTTCTACTTATTGTGTAATATTAGTCTCTGTTATACTCTTGAGAATCCAATTCTCCAAGTTAAATTTTGGGACTAAGAACTTGCCCTCTCTTAATTTCAGTATTGGGTGAGCCAAGGAAACAAATGGTGCGACTTGTGTAAAATCTTCATATCTAACAATCCGTTCAGCATCAGAACGCATGAGACTGGTAAACGCCACAAGGACAATGTCACCCAAAGATTGTCCACGATGCAAAAGGATGGTGCTGCTAAGGAAAAAGAGCAGCAGCAAGCAGCTAAAGCCCTCCAGCTGATAGAAGCTGTAAGTTCTTAATTTGCTGTATTTTTGTGAACTGGATTTGTAAATGGAAAGGGAAATGGTGCTACGTGTTGTTAGAACACGCAGGATTTTCGTCTTGCATAATCCCTTTTTGTACTCTGTTGCAGTTTGTCCAGAGTTATGGAGGCAGCATGCCTGATTATATTTCAATTTTTTTATGTGCAGAAAGCTAAAAAGAGTTACCAGAAAGATTTAGAGAATAACCAGAGAAACGTTGATGGTGACAGTTCTGCAGCACCTGGAGAAGGTTGTTTTCCTTGATACCTGAATACCTGATGCATTGTGGCCTTAGTTTCCCATTGCGTGCATTGTCATCTTTGATTTGTGTAGCATAAATTAGATCTTGATCTATTATTAACATCCCCTTGAGCTTTCATTACCTTTGCTGACTTTTCTCCTACTGATTCTAGTTGTTCACTTCCTGAGTTTCCAGCCAGATGGCCACACCACAGCAGGGGAATGTGATTGCTGAACCAAGAAATAACCTGATATTTATCGTCAGTTTCCACAGTCCCACTTATTTCTTATGCTTAAATTACCCATCCAAACATGTCTTTCCTAGCTGTTTCAAAATTATATGCAACTTTCTTTTTATTCGTGCAAGTCAAATGTCCTTACTAGAATATCCCAATAAATTTTTATTTGATTGGGGCAAAATGTGTTAAGACAACATTTTAATCAGTGACTCAAAAATCATCACGATGCGTGTGAGATTGAGTGCATCGGACGGAGAAAAAAATTGACTGAAGCAAAATTGAAAACCAGCTAGCTTCAACCTGCAAGTTAGTAAAACATGAACTGTACCTCAGCAAAGTGTATAGTTGTCCAACAATTTAGCATTTATAGTTTTAATTTCTCTGCACGCTATATGGCCTGGTTAGTATATGAATTCGGGTTCTACATGAACAAGTTATTTTGAGCTAGCGTACTGGATAGTGAAGACTGTCTGCCACTTAATACTAATTGGGCATTTAATACCATTGTCTGGATTCCCTAGTATGAATTATGAAGTATACTTTGCATGTACTGATAGACGGTCTGATCATGTTGTAGCATGACAAAGCATTTCTGTTCTGAGATTGTTGACAATGCATTGATGTCATTTTGAAGGTCGGACCTGTGTTGGTTAACATGTTTGAAATCTGGTATGTGCAGGATGGGTATTCGACTCAACTACAGGGTATTATCATGATAAATCTACTGGACTGTACTATGACTCAAACTCCGGTTTCTATTATTCTGACGGTTTAGGTACTTCCATTAACCAGACACACATACCTGTATTTCTTATTCGTGCTGTCATGCTTTCCAGAAACTTTGTTCGATATAATTCATATTTTTTCTTCTGTTGAGCAGGCAAATGGGTCACCCAGGAAGAGGCATACAAGTCCGTGGAGACTTCAAAAACTGACGCTGTGCAATCATCAACTTCGCAAACAAAACCACCTGGTGGAGGCGGGGCTGTGTCCAGTATTAAAGGAGGGCCAGCTCCAGGTGTGGTGGTCACGAAACCACTGAACCCGATGAGACCTGTGAAGGGTGCTCCATCCGGTATCGTGTTAACAAGAGGAAAAGGGAAGACACTAAGAAGCCCAAGGTGGTTTCGAAGGAGGAGGAAGCGGCCCTGAGAGCGCGGGAAGCAGCGAGGAAACGGGTTGACGACAGGGAGAAGCCTCTGATGGGATTATATAAAACGTACTGAGGTGCCAGTGCTCCCAAACTCTCGCCGGGGTACACCCACAGTCGCCTGTGCTACCTGGGTAGTATATTGGAAATGCTAATGGATGAATTGTTCTGAAAAAGAGACATACCAGCTGGCGTCGATGGGTTTCAGTCATCGAGAGGAGCCCTTCAGCGTCAGCTAGGCGTGTCTGCACTGCACTGCAGTGTTACAACACCTCATCAAAGTTCCTAAATTGGCCAAATCCTGTTGTGTGGAACATGTACAAAAAATGAGTAACCCCACCCACTACCATTTCCTTGTACCCCTTACCCCAATGTATTGCATTACATTACATGATACAAGTGATGTGAACTGTAGCCACTGTGGAATCTGGTTGAGACAAATTATTGAGGACCTTCTATCCTGTCATCGGAAGAACTCCTAGTGGCCACAGTGGTATCATCAGTTCATTATTACTCCCAAAAAATGGTGGATATTATTTTGCACATATTGCTGGGATTATTTTTTTCCAAGCCCAGTTATATTTCCTCTTTCCTTTTTGTGATGAGATCATGACATACAGTAATAACCTGATATGCCAGGGAGAATTCTGCAGCAAGTGCCAAGCCTCGGTCACCGTCCAAACTCTTTGTGTGAAAGCACGAAAACAAGGTGCCTTGTGTCCACGCTCCATCAACTTTCCGGAGAGCAACCAGTTTCGCCCAAGATCCGGTAACGGCCACCGTACTACGTCGTGGCTCCGCCGAACTACCGAAGGAGTCCGTCGGCGTAGCGGCCACTTGCTCCGTGTCGTCGGCGAACCTTGGAAGCAGCTCGGCGCTGCCGGTCAACCAGCGCCACGCTCGTCTCCTCACACCACCAACCAAAGCTGTCGCCATGAGTGAGTGCTACTCCTAAGTCCTAACTCGTCCAGGTTACGATTCCTAACTCGTTGATGGCTTGGTACACAAAAAGATAAAAGAATGGAGAGCGAATAATCCACAACTAGTTGCACCCGCAACCCATTGTCCAAAATCATATTTTAGAGTTTCTAAAAAATTTGTAATAAATCATACACATTGGTTATTTGTAATAAAAAAATTCCCATAAAGAATGTCGGATGTATTCGTTCAGCGTCAGTTAATCATAACCATCTATCTCACGTGAACCTAAATCGACTGATCTAACACCTAAGAGCATCTCGGCACCCCAAATTGACCTTCCAAAGCCCAAATGGGGGTCCAAATGCAAAAATCGTGGCCAGTGGCACCCCAAGTGTTCGGGCCGAGCCATTTTGTGTCCGGCACTCCCCAGAGGCCAGCCAAATTTGGGGACCTCTACGGGGTGCCGGACATTGCCCGGACACGTCCTCTGACAGGCGGCCCCCACTCGTAATACACACAAGGCCGGCGCACAATTCCCACCTTCCTTTACATTACCGACCCGGACGTCAAAATTCTCAATCTTCCCTCCATTTCCAAAACCCACACCGCCGCCACTCGACCCTCACTCGTCATACACACAAGGCAGTATCGCTGTTAACAAGAGGAAAAGGGAAGACACTAAGAAGCCCAAGGTGGTTTCGAAGGAGGAGGAAGCGGCCCTGAGAGCGCGGGAAGCGGCGAGGAAAGGAGTTGACGACAGGGAGAAGCCTCTGATGGGATTGTATAAAACGTACTGAGACGCCAGTGTCCCCAAGCTCGAGGGGCGCTACCTGATGCAGCGAAAATGCTAAAATGGATGGATTGCTCTGAAGAAATAGATGTGGAGACCAGCGTCGATGGGTGTTTCAGTCTTTCATAGGAGCTCTTCAGCGTCAGCGACTGCAGCGTAGAATGCCTCATCAAAATTCCTAAAATTGGCCAAATCCTGTAGCCACCGCTGTGGAGGCCCGCTTTACAAAACTATACGCTGGTGACAGGTCTGAACATAGTGCCGACATTTATTAAGCTGTGATTAATTGTTCCAAGCCCAGTTGTTTTTCCTCTACTTGTGATGATTCATGCAGTGCCGGGGGAGAATTCTGCAGCAAGCGCCGGCGCTGGCGGAGTGCCAAGCCTCAGTCAGTCAGCGTCCGAACTCTGAATGTGAAAGCACCAAAACTGGGCGCCCTCTCGTCCTCCCCTCCGATGCGGCAACGGCCACCGTACGTACGTGACTCCGGCAAACAGCCACCGGAGTCAACCGGGTGCCCCACCGGTCTCCGCCGTTCAACCAGCGCCACGCTCGTATCTCCCTCCCCACACCACCAACCAAAGCTGTCTCCATGACTGATGTTGATTGCACAGATTATCATCCGAGCTGAGCACACGCTCCAACTTGAGGATAGAGAAAGGTCCAAAAGAAACAGAAATCATGGCAGAGAAGCGGCCGGAGACCGAAACCGTTCGCCGCCTGAAGAGATCGATGGGTCTACCTGTTAGTAATTAACTAATACTCCTACGACTAAGAAAATGAAGAAGATGACATCTTCCACATGATGCTTCCCACGTTCTGAACTGAACGGGCGGTCGCCCTCCATTTCTTATTATTCCGGCCGGAGTGACGAATCGAATTATGCACCGCTCGCAAAGCGAACGCATGTTTTGTTGGCACCCGTACGTGTAACCTGTGCTGCCGTCACGTCGTCTTTTGACCGCGAACTTGCGGACTGGTCGTAGGGTCAAAACAAGCGTGCGCCGGTCGGAGCCGTGGATCACTCCACCTACTACCGCTTGACCCACGCCGTCAATAACTTTTGGAAAAGAAATCCAAACCAAAACAAACCTTTTAACTTTGTATACAAATATAAAAACAACGGTTTTGTTATTCCTCACTCGAGTGAGAATTAAGTTAGAGCTCACTCAACTCTAATCCCATTAGATCCATCGTTACGATTAGAAAATTGTCAGTTGCACATGTAACTGGATGGGGTCATATGAGTAAGAGTTAACTAATTCTCACTTGAGTGAGACCTAGTCGCTCCCATAAAGCAAACTCTGAATTTTAATTTTCGGAAGCTGAAAGATAACACTCTCGACATGTCAATCCCGAACTCCCCCGTCTATCCAAAACACTGCACCTATTTTCCACGCCAGAAAAGGAACTCACATTGCTACTCTCCATGACAGCACCACCAGGTCTTTCTTCACCATTCATTCGGCTCCCGACCATCCCCTTTCTCCGTCATCGGACTCCGGCAACTCCGTATTTGGACGAGACACGCAAAAGGAAAAGAGCTGTTGCTCACTCAAAACATGTCCCACAAACGGCGCCCCCGTCCGCCCGTCCCTAGCTAGCTGTTGCTCGCCCATCGATGTCCCCAACTTCCTCTCGCGACTTCTCGGCGGCGGGTCAACGAAGCACTGCGCTGCCGTTGCGGAAGACTTTTCGACGTGGACTTCGAGCTCGGCGGAGGAGTGGACACGCTCCCCTCCACGCAAGTCAGCGTTGTGGCACAACACCAAGACGGGAACACTCGGCGACCCTTGCCTAGATGACAAACCAGAGCGTGTAGATCACACCATCTCTTGCGCAAGACAGGTGCAAGCATGGCGACGAGCCTGGCTAGGAGGGTCATCGGCAGCGGTGGCTTGACGGAGCTCTGCGATGCCCAGCCGACGACGACTAGCAGGGCTGAGACACAAACGGCCCGCAATTGCATCGTTCGCCGTGTGGTGAATGTGAGAGAGGAGATGGATATGACATGCGGGACCGAATAGTCGATGAGATTAACATGTTATCTCGCCCGGGATTGTGGCATTCCCGGTGCGTCTAACAAGTTTAGGATCCGAAATAAACCGGGATTGACAAGTTCAAAACGCCAACTTTCAGAATTCCAAGTTCAGGGTTTGATTTATCTTTCGTCTACAAGTTCAGAGTTTGTTTTTAACTTTTTAGATGACTTTTTAACGAGGAATGATGTGTTCAAGGCTATAATTTGGGTGCCACTAAAAACGAAGGTGTTTGCGTGGTATCTTCGTCGAGGAGTAATTCTTACAAAAGATAACCTTGCCAAACGCAATTGGCACAGGAGTAGAAAGTGTGTCTTCTGTCAGCATGACGAGACTATTAAACACTTATTCTTCCAGTGTGAGTTTGCTAGGTCTATATGGTCAGCCATCCAGATAGGTTCTACCTTATACCCCGCGAAGCATTGCAAACATTGTCGGCAATTGGCTAAATGGGGTGGATCGTAGGTTTAAACTACTTATTAGGGTGGGAGCGATTGCCGTTATTTGGTCGCTATGTCTATGTAGAAATGACAAGGTTTTTAATGACAAAAATTCTTCTGTTATGCAGGTTATCTACCGATGCACAGCTACTCTCCGATCATGGTCGGCCCTGCAGCGTGTGGAGCACCGCGAGCTGTTTTTGGAGGTGTCGTCGCGTTTGGAGGCTGCGGCGCGGGAGTTATTCTCCCAGCATGGATGGCCACATAATCTCCGGATCGATCCTCCACCACCTTAGGCGTATTTACAATTTCTCGTTATGATATGTAATTCGCCTTTTTTATTTTTCGCATTCTTTGGAACTTTTGAACTCATTAGGGCTATGTGCATCCTATTTATGCAGAGTCCGGGTGTAATTCTTAATACTCTTTAAGTAATAAAATCCCTTTATCGAAAAAAAAATTGGGTGCCACTAACGAGAAAGCTAGCTATAACCCAAACTATAGTTAGATTCTTCGCCTTAAACAAAACGATCGCCAACAAACAAAAAGGTTTGATGCCGCGGACCACATTAGTCTCCCGGCTACTTTGGTCTTTGGACATGTAGCACCCGGCTACTTTGGTCTTTGGACATGTAGCAGATAGCGGCCGAGTAGAACATGACCAACACTATCGCCGCCCAGTAGAACATGACTAAGACTATCTATCACTGACTATATTATCGCTAATTAATTAAGCTATTAGAAGCCTACAAAACATACAAAATGCGAACATAGGTTCCATCGTCCAACGTATGCCTGTGGCAGTACCTGACAACGGATCATCTGTGTATAGTTTAATCTTCTAGCGGGAGCCCAATGATTTGGCACCAACGATCAACCGACCGACCTACAAGAAAAAGGGGACGTTCATACGAGTATTGATCATCTCTCTATTCCTATCTTATCTACGCTTTTGTCTGGTGAGAGGAGCTTCATTTTGATACCTTGAGCATAATTCCAAGCAACCGTCACTTCAAGTTGAGGCTGAAACCTGAAACCATCTCCATCTGTATCTCCGGCTGTTTCTATACACATAAAGCCATATTTACAAATAAAAACAACTTGATTTACATGGAATGGGAAGAAAGGAGGAAACACCCGTTTCAAAAAAAAAAAAAAAATGAAAGGAACACACATTGCATCAAAGACCCTTTGGAGCGCACTTGGAGGACTATCAAAGGTAAAACCTCCACGCGTCATGAATCGGTTCTCGAGTCACCCACTTGGAGGACTATCAAAGGCAAATGTCGGCAATGCATCTTCTCCGATGATGTAGGATTCCTTTGAAGAATGGGTTTAACAGAGACGATTTCATCGCCTAGCGTTCAAGTTGAATAATCATGTGAAATAAAAAAGGAAAATCGAACCAATCAACAAAGTGGACGTCGACCTCTTGGATTCAAAGGATTTTTATATGAATATTGGAGGGCTGGGTCATTACGAATTTTTTCTAGAAATGCCTTTAGTAATCTCACTATTAAAATTTCTTTTTTATGTGTATGCTCTTGGTTAAGAGGGACTAAACTAGAGGGTTCCAAAGAAGAAAAGTAGTGGTTTCCAGCATAATATACACTGCAAACCTTGTTGTCATATCACAAAACGGAGGCCAGATGCCACTACACCACTTTCATATATACAGACTAAATTCCACTCCTTAATTAGCACCAATAGACACCAGTCCTTTCTAGGGATAAAGGGAGGGAATTTCGGTGCAAGTAGCTTTAGAAAGAACGGAAGTGAATAAAAGAGCACATATCTTATGCACACTTCAGCATCAATAATCTCCTCAAAAGGAAGAAAAAGAATCAGGTTGTGCGTGCGGTCGAATGTCCATTTTGTTTGAATTGGGAATTAATTTTCAGCGGAACGTTCTTTCCAAGGTAAATGTAATGCAAAGAAAAACTATGGAGAGAAAGAGGAATAAGCATTGAAAACCAGAGAAGCAATGGATCCCAAAAACTGCACCATTCATATTCTTATACGTAGCTAACTACGGCAATTGCCCCTTATATATGTCGCATGCAAGAAGATCCATATGTCAATTAGAGAGAAGAGGTTGTTGTCTTCACAGGTATACAGATTATAGGCAGGAAATCCAAGCAATTGCGGGGAGACAGAATCTAGCTGAAGAACATAACTAAGAACAAGCTTTGCTCGTACAATGATCAAGAGCTCCTTTGCCAAACAGCCAAAGGTATTAACAATTTTCTCACTTTATAATCGCTTCTATTATGTGTACGTATAACCACGTATACAATGAAAGTACAATCAAGCCCCACAAACAGGAGGAAATCAACACCAAGAACATTGTATATGGTTCCAAGACAAAAGTTTGATTCGAAAAAGAAATGAAAACCATCACCTCTTGTATGAACAAAGCGAGGGATTGCGGCTAGAGACTAGAGCAGAGGATTCTTCTCTACCCCTTGATCCCCGGCGCCGCCACGCCGCGGCCGTGGTGCCACGAGTTCCCGCCGAGCCCTCTGGCCAGCCGCTGCAGCGGGCTCAGCCTCGCGCACTCGACGATGCCCTCTGTCGCCGCCGCGGCGCTCTTGTCGGTGCCCTGCTTCTTATGCAGCTTGTCCATGCTGCCGAATTTGACCATCGCCGGCGGCGCGCTCGCCTTCGCGGTCGGCGCGTCGGGCGCCGGCGAGCACTTGAACATGGGGTCTTTGCTGATGCGGCCGCCCTCGGACGAGCTCCGGAACAGGAGGAGGTCGCTGAGCCGCCACTTCCTCCACCCCACGCTCTTGGACGCCGGACGGGTGGTGAACGGGTCGGCTCTCTTGGGCGGCGAACCTGGTGCGACGCCGCTGGTGTTGCGTTTCCCGCCGAGCGGGGAGGGCGCCTTGGTCGCCTCCAGCAGCGCCGCCGCGAACGGGTCGAAGTCCGTGCCGGAGCCGACCCGGCTCCGTCGCCGGGGCGACCTCATCGTCATCGGCGAACGCGGTGATGACGTGACGCTCCCGCCGTCGAGCAGGCCAGGTGGCGGCTTCAGCGGCCTGATCTTTCCCTTGTCAGAGAGCTCGTCGCCCGTCTTCAGCCGGGCAGAGGCCTCAGCGGCCGAATTCTACCCTTCTCGAACAGCTCGTCGGCCGTCGTGAGGCTCTCCGCCGGCGCGGTCTTGTCGGCGACGGTGCCGAACTCGAAGTCCGTGTCATCCCACGCAGCACCGCCGCCGCCGCCCAGCCCGGCCTTCGGCGTCCCGGGTCTCTCCTCCCAGTCGAACGGCACGGCCGAGGCGCCGGTGGTGGAGTACGACGAGCGGGGATGGAAGCCGTCGTCGTCTTCTTCGTCGTCCTCGTCGCCGTCTCGGTTGCCGTCGGCGAAGTGCGCGTATATGGCCGCGGCGCGCCTGGGGCTGGCGGGCGCGCTGGAGAAGTGCTGGAAGAGGTCGAAGGGGTTGGCGCCGGCAAGGCGCGGCGTGGACGGCGGCAGGAGGTCGAACGGGTTCGGCGAAGGCGGCGCCGTCAGGAACGGGCTGCCGCCCGCCGCTGCCTCGACGGAGCCGAACGGGCTGTCGGACCCGGCGGCGGCGGCGGCGGCGTGGCGGCCGTGCGGGCTGGACGGCGCCGTGGCGTACGGGCTCGTGGCGGCGTCCTGCCGCGGCAGCGGTGGCGAGGCGGGACGCATCATGGTCTCCATTTTGACTTGGCTTCTTGTTTGGAGCTGGAGAGGTTGTGGTGGTGGCGGGTTTAAGAGGAGGAGTCGTGGAGATGGAGGGAACGGGAGGAACCTGGAACGAAGGAGGGAACAGAGGAGCCGCACTTCAAAATCTTCAACGCTATGGCTTGTTGTAGGAAAAATTCTATTGAAATAATGTCGAATGAATAAAAAATCATTCGAGTTATAATGAATATAATTCATAATAATGTAGTTTTAAATTATTTGAACCAATATAGTTATATAGAAAATAACTATCAAAGTTTCCTCTTAGAAAATATATCCATTTCTAAAACATCATATATTTTAGTGGGGTATTGATGAGGTTCTATTCAACACGTGGAAAGTCAAAAAAACATCGTGGGAACTGACAAAAATTATGTTTGGTTCGTCTTTTCTTTAGGTAACAGCAAGACTCTGATGTATTTTTTCATTAACTTTATATAAAATGTACACGAAGAAGAAAGAAAAATAGAAGGATGTAAAAAAAGGATTCAGAGAGCTAAGCTAGCTATCTATAATTCTGGACCCAAGTTTGCTATGTGGACAGCTTCTTCTTCTTAGCTCTCTTTTGAACTTCTATCTGCACCGGCAAAGTGAAGCCCATCTTCCCCTTCAAAATATGATACTTACACACGGGGTATTTATTCATTCGAAGAAAAGAGGAACACGGGTAAGGTGATACTACCAAATTATTCAGATGGAAGGTAAGTTGATACCAATTGAGTGCGTGTTTCTTGTGCATGGTCATCAGGACTCCTGATAAGATAGATCAAAGTTTGCTGACAGCGATCGGTTCTCGCGAGCAATAAGACATCATTTCGCTAATGCGATTGCCGTGGATCAATCCATGCCTCTTTCAGAAGGCATCCGCTGATGATGACACGCACGTTAAGAGATAAAACTAAGATCCGCAAAGAATAGATGGCCACTTTCTCAATTCTCGTCAAAGGGAACTCGAGCACAGATGGTTCCTGGAGATTTCACGCGGCTACTGATGCTGATGCATGTTTGATTTCACATGTTATTAACTTTCAAGTAATCTCAGTTGCCTCTCCTTTTGTAATGTTCCGTTGAAACGGCAGGTTCAGAGGTCAAGCCTTTGGCTTATGAGCTCAAGTCACGGAAAAATCTTTTCTGTCAGAACCAGATCAGGAAATCAGAGGAAGAGATTGGATCATTGAAATCTGAAGAAGAGAATATTCTGAGCTTAGTTTAAAAAAAAAATAGAAGGTCCATCCATCCTGTGTTGCGGTGTAATTTCCTTTCATACTCCACCAAAATCTCGCAAGCATGCTTTGTGCCATCTCCACATGCATCCATATTGTTTATGTTCTGATTACTACGTGGGCACAAAACATTCCCCCGGATCCGATCGAGCCATATCTCTTCTTATTTAAGTTTGTGCTTGTGTGAAGCAATTTTTAATAACAAATAACTTTGAACTTCTTTAAAGCTTTTCGTTTGTTTCGACTTAACTATGAAGATATATGGCCATTTGGACACTGTTTGAGGCCAATTGCAAACTGATTAGACGTTGTTTAGGCTTTAATCTGAAGATATATGGCCGTTTGGACAATGTTTAACGCCAACTGCAAACTGATTAAGGGAACCAAGTGTATGACGCTTTCTTAAAGACAAAGGCTCTTCTGGCCCCTCAATCAATAGCAAGGCAATGGATTTTAGGACATGAAGCATAAACTACTGCTGAATATACTTTTTGAAGGGCCACACTCCTGAATAAATATATATATGTTGACACAAAAGAAAAAAAAAAAAAAAAGACATGTTCTTATGCTCTCTGTCCAAATTTTCCTGCAAGTTGCATCCTCGAAAGACCAATTCCTTAGCTTTTCCCTCCACATAATAAGTAGTGGACTAATCAAGGCGATGAAACCCAATCAATGCTATTGCCGTTTGCTGGTTATCCTGGAGAAGTTCTCGATCTCTTCCGCTATCGAGATTTTTGTCAACCCTCTCATTTCACTTTCATCGGCGGTCATCTGCTTTGATGAGACCAACCACGTTGCGACCACACTCGGCTCTTGATGTTTATTGCAGGGATGGGGACATGCATGCGGGATTATCTCGACCATTTACGATACTCCGTATTTAGGAACAGTGCATGTATACGGTGCTGCCCAAAATTCACACAAATCTGAGTTTTTATCTGAGCTAGTTTAAGGATGTGTTTGGCTCTCAAAGGCCATTTCGCATTTCTTGCTAACTTGGCCCCATGGAGGTTGTGTGCATTGATACGAGGTTTAAGCCAGGTTCTCCGCTTTGTTTGGTTACTATATTGCTTTTAGCCTGGCCTAGGAGAAACGTAAGCACCAGCGTTTGGTTGCAACCAGGTGCCGTGTGTACCCATATACTTACTGTTATATCTTCTCTACATGGTGACCGGGGACAGAGCTGGCTTATAAGGACTCGGGTCAACTGACTCCAATGAAATTTTGAAATCCTTCAGTAAATCAGTACTTATCACTATTCTTTATAGAAGATGACCCCTGTCGCATACAAATGATCTCATCAGCCTATTTTTCTGCCTCCGTCCC
This sequence comes from Poa pratensis, assembly GCA_947311845.1. Classification (NCBI taxonomy): domain Eukaryota; kingdom Viridiplantae; phylum Streptophyta; class Magnoliopsida; order Poales; family Poaceae; genus Poa; species Poa pratensis. The sequence goes on from CAMZMU010000040.1 coordinate 49,384,556, forward strand.
TGATGGTGACCCTTTATCTCACACCAATTCCGACACTGGTGGGGAGCAGGGCGTGGCACGATGGCCAAGGTCACGACGGTAGCTGCAACTGCGGTGGAGTTCGTGGCGGCGGCTGAGGTCGCAGCAGGAGCTGTTGTGGTGGCAGTGAAGTTCACACCGGTGGCTAGGGGCGGCGGTTAAGCGGACGAGAGAGTTTGAAAAGCACATGCTAACCAAGCACACCATGAACATGTACACACGTACAATACAAGATCTACTCTATGACCATCGAAACGGAAAATTACAACATGAAAATTTGTGTGAAACGGCGACATGAAATTGCTCCTCAAAGAAAATTAGAAAAAGTTTGACACCAGGTGATCCGTTGTCTCCAACGCTTTTCAATATTGTGACATTTATGTTGGCACTTCTCATTGCTAGGACAAAGGTGAAATGATGGAAGATGTCGACTAGAGTAGAGGGGATAAATAGTCGACCACTAAAACTTTTCTTACAAACTGAGGATAAAAAGAGCATTTGTTCTCTAGATATGCAAGACATTCCCCTGCTCACTTTTCGTTTGTATAAGCTTTAATCTCAAGATGCATGGCCATTTCGATAACGTTAAGGCCAATTGCAAGCTGATTAAGCGACCAGGGTGTGTGACGCTTTCTTAAAGACAAAGGCTCTTCTGGCCTTAGAAGTCTTCAACAACAAGGCAATGGATTTCAGGACTTGAAATCATAGATTACTGCTGAATATATCTTTTGAAGGGCCACACTGCTGAATAAATATACATTGGCACAAAAAGAAAAGGAATGCTTTTATGCTCCTTGCCCACAGAAAAAAGAAAAAAGAAATGGTCTTATGCTCGTTGCCCATCTTTTTCGCAAGTTGCAACCTGAAACACCAAGTCAGTAGCTTTTTCCTCCACATAATTAGTTGTAGACAAGTAGTGGACTAATCGTTAAGCGAGGCTATTTCATAAAAAGAAGACAAGGAAAACATCAAGCCTACTGCCGTTTGCTGACTTTTCACAATTATATATATGTATAGCTCTTCTCTTGGGGTGAGCCGTGTTCTCTCCTTCTCTTTGGCCGTCTTTTGCCGACAGATAGAGACATGCTCCTGATGATTTGTAACGTGTGAATATCTCCGAAGTGGTGCAGAATTGATACGCCGGCTGCCGGCATATGCCTGCGCCTGCCTTACTCTCCAGCACGTAGACTGTGTGTGATCATCCCTGACGGAGAAGTCATCTCTTTGGCTACCAAAATAATCGTCAACGCCCACCTCATCTCCCCATCGATCCTCCTCGTTGTGTTGTGCCCCCACACTACATTGACACGTCTAGGTTGACCATATAGACGTTTTATACAGGGCACGCTAAGATAAGTCCTCAATACTTATGCTTCTAGACATTTTTCATATGTCGATGTCGATTACTATTTCCTCCGTTTCTAAATATGAAATATTTTTTTAGCCTTTTTCAGATTTGTATATGTATATGGACGCAGGACGCTCTACTGTGTAGATTCACTTGTTGCGGTCTGTATGTAGTATAACTTAAAATAGGTACAACATTTTATATTTAGTACCGGAGGGAGTAATTTACTACTCAAGACCAACAACTGCTTATGGTTGGGCCATCTTTTTTTCCTTTTTGAGAGATAGACTCAAGCCAAGATGAACTGTGAATGAATAATGGTCGTTGGACCAACATAGTTTCTTGGGTTTTAGGGGAAGTTGCTTGTTTATTTGGTCTGCACGAGGCGTGTTGGTCCAGGAGTGATCCCCTGGTTTGGTGGGAACCCGCACACCTGTCTTAGCTCCAGTGCAGCACTGGAGCTCATCAGAGGAGGGTCTCTTGTTCACGCTCGCCGGCTCGGTCTCTCGTGTCTCCTTGGGGATAACTTTGAAAGGGCGTGGAAGGAACAATACCTGGGCACCATCTCTCCTCCGTGCATGATCCATCTACCTACATGAGACCATACGTGGCCATGGGCAGCTCGGCCCGACCCAACCCGACGTGAAATTTCCAGGGTGGGCTCGGGCCTGAAAATTGAGCCTAACGGGCAGGCCAAGCCGGGCTCAGACTTGCAAAATAAGTGATTTACGCAGGGTGGTCCGGACAGATCTAGTTGGGCTTTTTTGGGTTTGGGCCCGTTTTCAGCGGCCCGACAATCGAGCTGGGTTTGGGCCTGGGTTTTTAGCAGCGGGCTTTTTTAGGTCTGGCCCAAAATATGGCCAGGCATACATGAGACAAACCAGATGTCAACATGTTTCGATGTGGAGCTGAGACGCGCCAAATGCGGTAACGGCCACCGCCAAACAACGGAAACGAGTCAACCCATCGACGTAGCGACCACTTGCTTACGACTCGTTAGCTTGGATCTGCTGGTGATGCTACCAATATTATTGCACGGCTGGGGACACACGGGGTTATCTCCTTCATGACCCTGTGTTGTGGCTTAAGAACATTGCTCTGAAACTGTTTGCTGTTTTGCCAATTTATTTTTTCTTTGACATGCCAAAGAAAGCGTAAAGAAGCAAAATACTTACATATTTTTTTCTGGTCTTTGGGCAGCACCAAAGAGGATGAGATGTCCTATTGTGCTACCTTTATGTTTTTTATATCAAAGTACCACCTATTTAACTTGACTCGTAGGATCTTAAAGCACACCACAATGATAAAAACATAGACTTAGAGTTCCATGCCATATTGGATCTCAATGATGTAGCACGGTCGCAGAGGAGCAGCGCAGCCTCAGCCTGTCCCGTAGGAAACAGCCTCCCATCACGATCTCCTCGAGGCCTCCCCACGCAACGGCCCTATCCACGCTCATCTCACCGGAGACGGCGTCGTTTTCCCTGACATGCCGATCGCCTTCCACTTCCCCGGACGCGTCACTCCTCTCGCCGCCGGCGGCGATGCCGCTTCCCCGCCCCACCTGCTGACACCGCCTGCCCGTGACAGCACAGCCTCCAGTCCCCGAAACCTTCCGCGATTCGTTGCCCTACCGCCATCGCAAACTACCGTCGCCGAATCCCTCCCGCCGCCAACGCCCTCCCGCCGAAGCCTAGACGACGGGCAAGCGAGGTCGCCGGGAAACGAGGCGGCGCCCTGCACGTCAGAACGCCGACGCCCTCCCGCCGCTGCAGCCTACATGGGACTGCCGTGTCCTGCACACCGGCAAGCGAGGCGGCACCCTGGACGACAGAACGCCAACGCCCTCCCGCCGCCTCAGCCTACATGGGACGGCTGCGCGCCCTGCACACCGGCAAGCGTGGCGGCGCCCTGCACCCTGCACGCTGGAACGTCGGACCAACGCCCTGCACGGAGGAACACGGAACGCCGGAACCCGCGGCGTGCTCCACGTCTCCTGCACCGGCTGGAACCCGCGGCGCGCTCCGCGTCTCCTGCACCGGCCGGAACCCACCAGCAACTCTACATCCCTCAGGTTCGATGGTGCCCACAGCCCACTGCCTAGGTTGAGGTCACGATCTTCCCCTGCGGTCGTTCATGTCACGGTCTTCAGTTGTCTCCACATGACAATCGCTTAGCTCAACCTGAAGTCTCAAAGCCATCGCTTAGCTCTCTTGCTATTGTGAGCTGCGCAGGTCAATTCACTAATCATAATGAACGCTGGATGCAAATGCAATAACCTGCATTTTAACTAAAAAACTGTATGTTTGAGGTACAATGATACATTTGGTCGGGCAATAGTTTGAAAGAGAGAGGTAATTGCGGCATATAAGGATTTTACTGGATTGTGATTCGATCTCATCCAATTGGCTGGACCAGCAAATTTAGAGAGATTATTAACTGGGATCTTTCTTTTATTTGCATATAAGAGCTTCTTCCAGAATGCTGATCCTTCCAGAAAACTGCCCAACTTGATTTTCCAGAAAATTGCTGTATTATTCGCATTTGTTCTCTGCTTCAGTAACTTAAAAATTCTGCTCTGCTAGCTGGAGCTGGTGTTCAGGTTCTCTGAATGTCTATGTTTGTCAAAATTTCTTTGTTTTTCTTCTCCATACATTAGAATGTGCATAATCTGTGTTGTGTTGAAATTTGAGTGGTATTGTCAATTCAGGTGTACGAGCTACGTTTGGCATGCTACTAGGAATTACAAGATGTTTCTCCTGTATATTCATTGATGATACTACAATTTGAAGGTGGTTGCTTTTGTTTCGTACCATTCAGTGTCTTAGAACCTATAAGAATTCTCACTTTTGTTTTTTCCCGATTTGTTTTTGTTATGAGGTATGCTTCTAGCTCACACCTGAGCTCAAAGGTGATATTGTAGGCTCATTAACAAGCATGATGTACAAATTGATTGGTTCAGTTCGTTCACACTAGCTTGAGGAGGTGTTATTTCAGATGTACAATCAAATTAATTAGCTCTGGACTGTGCTTAGACAGAAAAATGATCTGACCGTACAATGTTTTGGTGCAAACTTGAAGACAGACTGTGATCGTCGCACAAAAATCTATAACTAAAGTGGGATCGGGTCAATATGATTTGTTGTTACTACTCTAATGTCACAAATCTTCATGGTTGGTCCAGTAAAAGATACATACATGTGGTAGTAGCAGAGTATTTTTTTTCTTTAGTGAGCTTTGAATTTTTCTCAACGCCAATAAATATATTTTCGTTGATGCCTTGATTGCTGAGAAAAACTTAAGAAACTTTCTTCATATCAAAGGTATTTAAGACAAAAGAATCATTTACTCAGACCCCTCAATGTTCATTATTTAACTAACACAACAAGTTTGGTTAATTTGGGACAGTTTTCTCAGTTTTCATGTACATGGAATGTTGATGTCTGTCGGTAGCAAAAACAAACAAGTGATATCCTTTAGGGCCATGTATTTGATATCCTAATGCACCATCCTCTGTTGGTATAGACTGACTATTTGCCAGGTAGTTTTCCTGGACATCCATACGTCATTGTAATTTTACTTTGCACTGAAGCAGGACTGACAGTTAGCGGAACAAATTCTTTGGACTAAATCTGGATTACAGTAATCCGGATTGTTGGACTTGTAGTCCCGACGAAATTGGGATTTTACATGTCAGGCGAAAGATCAAAAGTAGGTACATAATGCATCAGTTTCACACACCCATTGCTCTATGATGTGAATTATGTGTTGCCCATAGGCTAATGTTAAACTGCACTATTTTTAGATGTTGAACTACTCCATGGGTGGAGTTCTTTAATTCAAGACTCATTTATAGCAGCTATTAAAGGAAGCAGGCACCTTCAACAAAAACTTCCCCACATGTAAGTTTGTCCTGCATCGTTCTTCACACTGTTGTTTTACAATCACATCAGGAATTGCATCACAGTATATCTGGAATATATTTTAGGGGGCGAAGGCAAATAAGGACAGTCCAAGTTCTGAAACAAGTTTCTTCTCTGCTTTGGGGAGCTAAGAAAAGTGTGCTGCATGTAAGAATATTGTGTACCTTTTAACGATCATACAAATGTGATACATGGTTGCTTGGTCGAGAATTAGATTTTTCCTTATTTTGTTAATCATCATCATGAAGAAACAGGATACATATTTATTTGGATTTCTTACCCGAGCAGATAAAAGAAGACCTATATCGGACTGTCGAGAGCAACAAATAAGGCCCATCTTCCGCAACGTGGGCCTCCCTGATCCATACTCAAGCCTGATCGTCAGTGGGTGGCCCGGGCGCAGCCAGCGGGCTCGGAGACCCCGCGACGACGCACGCGGCCCGCGGCATCTGTGGCTCAGCTGCTGCGCTGCCGGCTCTCGTCTCGTGTCTCTCCGGAGACGACTCCTTTTGCATCTCCCCACTGTCGCCGGGAGCGAGCTACGCTACGACAGGACACGCGCCCCTCCCCGTCGTCGCCGATGAGCTGCCGCGCCGCTCCATGGAGCCGCCCGTCGGTTGTCCCCCGCGGCCGGTCCTGCCCCGCCTCGGCGCGCCTGCGCAACCCATTCGGTGAGGTCACAAGCTCCCCAATTCTCTTCCAGCAACCAGGGTTATCGAATTTAAGCTCGTGTGGAATGTTACGGCAGTATTTGGGTAGGGATTAAGCCGAATCCTTCAGTGCAAATGGTAGATGGGCGCCGAGCTTGTGTGTTTTGGGTGTGCTCCAGTCTGAGAAATGGGGTGATTAGGAGTGAAAATAGTGGATTCTGTCGTGACTACTTTCAGTTCTCAGGCTAACTGGTTGGTTACTGCTTGGATCCTGACAGGGGGTATGCATGTCTGGAAGAATCCGATCCTCAATAACTCATGGAGAGTGGGTGATGTCCCGATGATGTTTGGGCTGCCGTCTGGACTGTTCAGATGCATGGCTTCAAGTAGCTCTTCTGGGACGCTGGGTTTTCTAGCCCTTCGCTGGCCGATGAAACACCAGTGCCACTGTACTCCTGGCCAGATAAGCAGGTATTTGTTTGGGAAGTTGCTATCTATCTGACTGGATTTTGACTACCCACATCCTTAAATCCCTGGTTGTCTAATGATGTTTATTTCAGAAAGTTCGTATTCTGTATGATTAGTTTATCAGTGGAGTCTGCTACTCTGCGATGATGCATAGTTCAACATTTGGCTAGACTACTTAGAGTTCGTACTTTTGTTGCTAACTTAATCCCATCTGAACAGACTTTGGTACATTTTATTCAAAAATACTCCATTGATCTTGGCTTTTCTTTTATATTGATATATCATAACTCTAGAGATCAACTGCTTGATGGGCAGGCATTCTTCATATGCAGGGAACCTCTGAGAAAAATGTTTACAAAAAAGCTAGGTGTGCTTCTGTAGTTCTGTGTATAAGCTCTAAATGTGTTCTCTCATTTTCAGCGACCACGAGTGTGCATTTTGGGTGGTGGATTTGGTGGGCTATACACTGCTCTGAGATTAGAATCTCTTGTATGGCCTGATAATAACAAGCCTCAGGTAAAACGATGATGTCCTTGTGCTAGACATTTATTGATTTACCGGGTGCTTTCCTATTTTTTACATTGATGTGGCATGGATTGGTGGTATTTGTACTTTGGAAAAGTTTACTTGATGCCTATATTCTGCAACGCACTCATGTGTATTTACTAAAGAAATGATGCAACGTTTTACTAAGAAGGGGGGAAAATATTTCAGGTGTTGCTGGTTGATCAGTCTGACAGATTTGTATTTAAACCCATGCTGTATGAGCTGTTATCAGGAGGTATGGCAGTTTCAAGTGTAAAAATGCTTCTGCTGCTTGCTATATCATGCATTGGTCTTTTCACATGACTAGTTGAATGCCCGTGCGTTGCTACGGATCTTATTTTCTTGTAATGCTGACTCTATAATACATGCAAACTTTTATGTGTTAAAAAAAGACATTCACATTTGTTTTTGAAATTCCACTTTGCTTGAAGTGCATGTCGACAAAAGTTATAAGATTACATGGTTCGAACAATAATTCTTCAAAGAAAAAAAATCTACCCCTAGAAACTTGACCATGTCTAATAAGAACTTGAGGGATGTTGCCTTCACATCTATTGTCAGGGTACGTCAGAATGTGTACCAACACTTTGTTTCGTAGGTTACCATCCCGCATATGCATTATGTAAGTATACAACCATCAAGAAGAGCTCCAGTTTAAATTAACATGACTGTACGTAGTATGGTCTATGTCGTTAGATTCTTTAGGATTGTCGATAGTATCTATTTCTGTCACATCCACGTTCTTCAAATGTCGAAAAAATATAAATATAAAAAATAAATATGGCAAAGAATTTGTATAGCTAGAACACAAATGTATAGCCATCTATTTCCACCTCCGCGGAATGTTCGAAAAGATTTTGTTCCCATCTAACACCATCGTCTCGGTGCATATTGTCTCCATGACTGAATAGTATAATTAAAAATCATATATATCTGAGAAAAAAAAATTAATAATAGATTTTCGGAAAGCACGGAATATTTTGACAAATATTGTTCGTATGTCTAAATTAGCTAATATGCTTTCAGCAAACACTTGGACCGGAGGGAAAGGTAGCACTCGCACGGACAAGTTTTCAGTAGCTCACTCTCTCCGTCACTCTTTTTTTTTTTGGAAATTCCTCTCTCCGTCACTCGATACAGAAGAAGCCTAAAAAAAGAATACACTCTCTGCTCCGGTAGCTAGCTCCCATCCCCAATTTCTCAATCTCAGTTCCTATCTTCTTCTTCCACGGACTGCTCTCCAGGCCGGCCCCATGTCCTCGCCGCCTGCTACCCCACGCCCCCACGCCTTGCGCCCACGACCGGACAGCTCGGATTCCGGCCGTCGCTCGCCATCCGGCGCAGCGCCTTCGACCTCCGGCGCTCCAGAGCAGCGCCCTCGACCTTCGGTGCTCCGGCGCAGCGCCCTCGACCTCCAGCGCTCCGCCCTCGACCTCGACCTCCGGACGTCCGTCCCTCGGATACATATGGAGCCAGGACGCCGCCGCCTTGCGCAAGGTATCAGATTAGTCGAACAGCCTAGATCACCATTTTTATCCAATCGCTTAAATTTATCTCACAATATGTTTGTTGGGCATCGAAATGAGTGGCTATGGAGGAGGCGATCGACGGCGCCATGACCCGGAGGTTCGAGCTTGAATGGACACCGTTCTGGACCGGGACCTCCTACTTCGCGCCTTATTTGCCTGTCGGCACGACTCTGAGCCTCCTAGAGGTCGCCATGCTCAGCGGCGCGATAGGAGTGCTGCCGCCCGTGGGCTTTCCGATACCAAGTCGCACCATCATGTTCGTCTCTCACGGGTAAGCCTACTCAGCCTACTTGTGTGAGTGTTCTGTAACTTGTACTAATATTTACTGGCAGGACATCACCCGTTTCCGCTATTGTTAGTACTTCTATATATGCTTGCCTATTTCATGGCCTATATCAGGGTATTAGCTTGCATCTTCCCAAGTTCCACAAAGGCTTTATGTACATCCGCATTTTATTGTAAACTTGCATGAACTTCTTATTAATCATTTTTCTGTTTTATTTGAGGGACTACATTATACATCAAGAGAAGAAGAAGCCGTAACCTCCCTTACTCGAGAAATAGAAGCTACAACAAGAGCAAGAGTCGAACGTATGTAACAAATCCTTTCTGATTTACATGATGCAAATTGTGCCAATTTCGATAGAATAGTGTCGGAGACAACCAAACTATTATAACATTGTGCTCAATACAGAAAAGATAAAACATATGACTTGATGATAGAAGAAAAAACATCTATCTGGATAACTGAGGCTAACAAATTTCTAGTTGTGACCGTTTTCTAGGTTAGCCTCCCGCGACGAAGGTTGTCATAGTGCCCCCTCTTTTTTCCTTTGTCGTAGGAGCTTTCTGACTTTCCCCCCAATGTATTGTAGAGTCTCATGGCCAAGCGTGCGGCGATAAGTCGCTAGTTCATATCCTAGCAGATTGTCCGGCTCAAAAACAATCTGGCTGTCCTTTGTGATCATCGCACCTAAATTTCAAAAACAACGTAGCGTCACTTAAATTACCTTGCGCTATGTTAGATGGAACAACAAAAAAATTGTAAAATATATAATAACTTACCTTGCGCTGTGTTAATCTCAAGGAAAGTGGCCGCTAAGCAATATCTTTCCTGTTCAGCACGTCTCCACATGGTCATATGGCGTGCCACATGTTGGTCCCATACGCGGAGAACAATTATATCCTGCCTGGTAAAATAACACGCATTCAGCCATCATCCAATCACCACCTCAAAGTTGATTACCAAGTTTATTTGTCTTACTGAATGTTCATCAGGAAGACATCACGGCAGGGTGTACGATGGTACGTCTCCTTGAATCTTATGGGAGTAACATAAACAACCATCCCGATGATATCTACAAATTTACAGATTACACATTTTTAGCCCCAATGGACAGTACCAACGCTATTTCTAATGCAGTAAGGTTGAACCAGCGATGAGATAAATATATTAACCTGTAAGTTTTTGTTTGGTAGCCTGGCCACATAAATAAAATTCATAAAACGTGACGGCAACCTCGGGATTGATACGTTAGGTCCAACAGGCATAATATGAGTGCGATGATGCAGTACGACGTAATACTCTGAAGATGTCTTCAATGCAATTGGTGCTCCACAGTCTGCCGTCTCAAACCCCACACACCTGAAATAGTACACCTCGCCAGTCCGCAACTCACTGAAACGATGCACTTGATGTCTTACAGCTACTGCATCCATTCTATCACCCTGTGAAATGCTTAGCTTAATTACACTTGGCCATAGAATGTGTGTTGCATTGTGAGATTTGTTAGAAAAAATGTGATACGTGTAAAACCATAACAAGGAATACGTGTGGGCTACGTGGCTGACATGTAAATTACAGACAATGGTATTTAACTGCCATCACAATACCCGCTATCTCTACTACAAAAACTACATAAATTGTTGTCCCTTTTCACGAGTGTAAAGACAAAATACCAAAATTATATAGCATTGCAACTCCTGGGGTATATAGAAATGGTACTTCATAGAGGAAACAGTCTAAAAACGTTTGCTTACAGATAGATCAGTGAGGACTGCACGGTAGACCATATTTCCGGTTCTGCTCTGCTTGATTTGAGCAGAGACAACCTTGGCCGTGATATTCCATGAGCTGTGGATATGGAAGTTTTCTATATTTTTGAATCGAACATCCCTGCTTAACAAACATAAGGAATTGGTAAAACATTGAGAATGATGTCATTTATATGATTGATTCAGGTGCAGCAAAGATGCAAGAAAGATAAGGCATTGCCTGTTGGGGTGCAAGACGGCGGTGTCTGGGAACGGCGGAGGAGCCAGAACCCTCGTTGAGCTGGGGCGACGGAGTGTGCGGAGGCTGTAGAAAGGTGGAGGAGCAACAACCCTCGTCGAGCTGGGGCGACGGAGGCAGCGACCTGTCGACATGCTCAGACGGTGATGGGGCAGACGGGAGAGAAAATGGTAGGAGAAGCTGAGAACCATGGTGCGTGTCCGTGGGGTTTTATGGAGCAGACGCATTGGGCGGACGCTAAATCAGCGTAAGTTTAATGGGGCAGACGGTAAATTAGCTGGGGGGATTGACCGTATGGAGTTTCCTTGTTTGAGATTTCATTGAACGCTAAATTAGCGCAAGATTAACTGTCCTGTCTCAAGCTTGATTAATGGGCCCGATGTTTCCGTCCGTCGGCGACGTACGTGTTAGCCGAGTTTTGTTGGGCCGAGTTCTGTTGGGCCGAGTTCTGTTGTCGTGCTGCGGGACGGAGATGGAGAGGATGGACGTACGACGGACGAAACGGACAGGACACTGCATACTTTTGTAGTAGAGATTTCATTTTTTGACCGTTGAACTCTGATTTTCTGCCAGAGGTGGATGTTTGGGAAATAGCTCCATATTTTTCAGAGTTACTGAAGAACACTAGTATTCAGTTTGTCAAGGATAGTGTAAAGCTTCTGCGCCCCTGATCACTTAAGAAGAGAGCCTGGAGGATCATGCACTGGTGGAGTTGTTCATCTGCAAAGTGGCACTGTTATTGAATATGATTGGTACGACGATATTAAATGACATACAATTGCAATATGTCATGTTTAAGGCTTTTTAAATAAGCACTTTAAGAATTTCTACTTTTATCATTTTACTTTCGTAGTATGTATTTTTTATATGAATTGGTTTAGAAATGGGGCAGATTGTTCTATACCGCTAAAACGTTTTAAATTTCTAAAGTCATTATGTTTCTTACCGACATGTAGATCTTGTCCCACTTTGTCATCCTAAGAA
>CAMZMU010000040.1:49396327-49648510 GCA_947311845.1 Poa pratensis
TTGAAAAATATTCAAACCTACACGTCCACAGATTCGGAGCGAAAAAAAAGACCTCTCGAGTACCTCCTACCCTGTCCCTCGAGCCAGCGGCAAAATCAAATCCCGCTCCGCCGCTCCGGTGACCCCATCCCCGGAGACGAAGCTCTACGACGCAATCGCGCGTAGCGCCTGCTCGCCATGACGGAGGTACTCCCCGCTCTCACTTCCCGCTGCGAATTTCGAGGCCGCACGTTTCCCAATCACGGCTGCCAGATTTGGGCGTAACCCGGTGCTTGCTTATTGCGATTGTTGCCACGGCCGTCGTCATATGAGTAGTATTTTTGCTGGGCTAATCTAGCTGATGATTCTGGACCTCGCCCGGCGGCGGTCCAGCTTTTAGTCTCGTGGGTCTCGAAGAATTAGGGTTAGGTTTCGCTTGCTTGTACTGTACATGTCTCGTTCGGTTCAATTGCGACGAAGGGAACCTGTTGTTTTGTGAAGCCAACTACAGATGATTAGGCCCTCTGATATGGTTCCGTCATCTATGGTGGGTGGTGGCACTTCATCCGTTCTAGATTTTGACTGGGGAATTTGTAACGCTTGAGTGGAGAATAGCGGGTGGGAGGTGCCAATACATCCTGGTGTAATGCTGATATTGGGCGATGTTTGTCTTCTGGTAGAAAATAGTGAGTTTTTTTTTTTTTTTGCCTTTTCGAAAAATTACGTGCAATCTTCTACTTATTGTGTAATATTAGTCTCTGTTATACTCTTGAGAATCCAATTCTCCAAGTTAAATTTTGGGACTAAGAACTTGCCCTCTCTTAATTTCAGTATTGGGTGAGCCAAGGAAACAAATGGTGCGACTTGTGTAAAATCTTCATATCTAACAATCCGTTCAGCATCAGAACGCATGAGACTGGTAAACGCCACAAGGACAATGTCACCCAAAGATTGTCCACGATGCAAAAGGATGGTGCTGCTAAGGAAAAAGAGCAGCAGCAAGCAGCTAAAGCCCTCCAGCTGATAGAAGCTGTAAGTTCTTAATTTGCTGTATTTTTGTGAACTGGATTTGTAAATGGAAAGGGAATATGGTGCTACGTGTTGTTAGAACACGCAGGATTTTCGTCTTGCATAATCCCTTTTTGTACCTGTTGCAGTTTGTCCAGAGTTATGGAGGCAGCATGCCTGATTATATTTCAATTTTTTTATGTGCAGAAAGCTAAAAAGAGTTACCAGAAAGATTTAGAGAATAACCAGAGAAACGTTGATGGTGACAGTTCTGCAGCACCTGGAGAAGGTTGTTTTCCTTGATACCTGAATACCTGATGCATTGTGGCCTTAGTTTCCCATTGCGTGCATTGTCATCTTTGATTTGTGTAGCATAAATTAGATCTTGATCTATTATTAACATCCCCTTGAGCTTTCATTACCTTTGCTGACTTTTCTCCTACTGATTCTAGTTGTTCACTTCCTGAGTTTCCAGCCAGATGGCCACACCACAGCAGGGGAATGTGATTGCTGAACCAAGAAATAACCTGATATTTATCGTCAGTTTCCACAGTCCCACTTATTTCTTATGCTTAAATTACCCATCCAAACATGTCTTTCCTAGCTGTTTCAAAATTATATGCAACTTTCTTTTTATTCGTGCAAGTCAAATGTCCTTACTAGAATATCCCAATAAATTTTTATTTGATTGGGGCAAAATGTGTTAAGACAACATTTTAATCAGTGACTCAAAAATCATCACGATGCGTGTGAGATTGAGTGCATCGGACGGAGAAAAAAATTGACTGAAGCAAAATTGAAAACCAGCTAGCTTCAACCTGCAAGTTAGTAAAACATGAACTGTACCTCAGCAAAGTGTATAGTTGTCCAACAATTTAGCATTTATAGTTTTAATTTCTCTGCACGCTATATGGCCTGGTTAGTATATGAATTCGGGTTCTACATGAACAAGTTATTTTGAGCTAGCGTACTGGATAGTGAAGACTGTCTGCCACTTAATACTAATTGGGCATTTAATACCATTGTCTGGATTCCCTAGTATGAATTATGAAGTATACTTTGCATGTACTGATAGACGGTCTGATCATGTTGTAGCATGACAAAGCATTTCTGTTCTGAGATTGTTGACAATGCATTGATGTCATTTTGAAGGTCGGACCTGTGTTGGTTAACATGTTTGAAATCTGGTATGTGCAGGATGGGTATTCGACTCAACTACAGGGTATTATCATGATAAATCTACTGGACTGTACTATGACTCAAACTCCGGTTTCTATTATTCTGACGGTTTAGGTACTTCCATTAACCAGACACACATACCTGTATTTCTTATTCGTGCTGTCATGCTTTCCAGAAACTTTGTTCGATATAATTCATATTTTTTCTTCTGTTGAGCAGGCAAATGGGTCACCCAGGAAGAGGCATACAAGTCCGTGGAGACTTCAAAAACTGACGCTGCGCAATCATCAACTTCGCAAACAAAACCACCTGGTGGAGGCGGGGCTGTGTCCAGTATTAAAGGAGGGCCAGCTCCAGGTGTGGTGGTCACGAAACCACTGAACCCGATGAGACCTGTGAAGGGTGCTCCATCCGGTATCGTGTTAACAAGAGGAAAAGGGAAGACACTAAGAAGCCCAAGGTGGTTTCGAAGGAGGAGGAAGCGGCCCTGAGAGCGCGGGAAGCAGCGAGGAAACGGGTTGACGACAGGGAGAAGCCTCTGATGGGATTATATAAAACGTACTGAGGTGCCAGTGCTCCCAAACTCTCGCCGGGGTACACCCACAGTCGCCTGTGCTACCTGGGTAGTATATTGGAAATGCTAATGGATGAATTGTTCTGAAAAAGAGACATACCAGCTGGCGTCGATGGGTTTCAGTCATCGAGAGGAGCCCTTCAGCGTCAGCTAGGCGTGTCTGCACTGCACTGCAGTGTTACAACACCTCATCAAAGTTCCTAAATTGGCCAAATCCTGTTGTGTGGAACATGTACAAAAAATGAGTAACCCACCCACTACCATTTCCTTGTACCCCTTACCCCAATGTATTGCATTACATTACATGATACAAGTGATGTGAACTGTAGCCACTGTGGAATCTGGTTGAGACAAATTATTGAGGACCTTCTATCCTGTCATCGGAAGAACTCCTAGTGGCCACAGTGGTATCATCAGTTCATTATTACTCCCAAAAAATGGTGGATATTATTTTGCACATATTGCTGGGATTATTTTTTTCCAAGCCCAGTTATATTTCCTCTTTCCTTTTTGTGATGAGATCATGACATACAGTAATAACCTGATATGCCAGGGAGAATTCTGCAGCAAGTGCCAAGCCTCGGTCACCGTCCAAACTCTTTGTGTGAAAGCACGAAAACAAGGTGCCTTGTGTCCACGCTCCATCAACTTTCCGGAGAGCAACCAGTTTCGCCCAAGATCCGGTAACGGCCACCGTACTACGTCGTGGCTCCGCCGAACTACCGAAGGAGTCCGTCGGCGTAGCGGCCACTTGCTCCGTGTCGTCGGCGAACCTTGGAAGCAGCTCGGCGCTGCCGGTCAACCAGCGCCACGCTCGTCTCCTCACACCACCAACCAAAGCTGTCGCCATGAGTGAGTGCTACTCCTAAGTCCTAACTCGTCCAGGTTACGATTCCTAACTCGTTGATGGCTTGGTACACAAAAAGATAAAAGAATGGAGAGCGAATAATCCACAACTAGTTGCACCCGCAACCCATTGTCCAAAATCATATTTTAGAGTTTCTAAAAAATTTGTAATAAATCATACACATTGGTTATTTGTAATAAAAAAATTCCCATAAAGAATGTCGGATGTATTCGTTCAGCGTCAGTTAATCATAACCATCTATCTCACGTGAACCTAAATCGACTGATCTAACACCTAAGAGCATCTCGGCACCCCAAATTGACCTTCCAAAGCCCAAATGGGGGTCCAAATGCAAAAATCGTGGCCAGTGGCACCCCAAGTGTTCGGGCCGAGCCATTTTGTGTCCGGCACTCCCCAGAGGCCAGCCAAATTTGGGGACCTCTACGGGGTGCCGGACATTGCCCGGACACGTCCTCTGACAGGCGGCCCCCACTCGTAATACACACAAGGCCGGCGCACAATTCCCACCTTCCTTTACATTACCGACCCGGACGTCAAAATTCTCAATCTTCCCTCCATTTCCAAAACCCACACCGCCGCCACTCGACCCTCACTCGTCATACACACAAGGCAGTATCGCTGTTAACAAGAGGAAAAGGGAAGACACTAAGAAGCCCAAGGTGGTTTCGAAGGAGGAGGAAGCGGCCCTGAGAGCGCGGGAAGCGGCGAGGAAAGGAGTTGACGACAGGGAGAAGCCTCTGATGGGATTGTATAAAACGTACTGAGACGCCAGTGTCCCCAAGCTCGAGGGGCGCTACCTGATGCAGCGAAAATGCTAAAATGGATGGATTGCTCTGAAGAAATAGATGTGGAGACCAGCGTCGATGGGTGTTTCAGTCTTTCATAGGAGCTCTTCAGCGTCAGCGACTGCAGCGTAGAATGCCTCATCAAAATTCCTAAAATTGGCCAAATCCTGTAGCCACCGCTGTGGAGGCCCGCTTTACAAAACTATACGCTGGTGACAGGTCTGAACATAGTGCCGACATTTATTAAGCTGTGATTAATTGTTCCAAGCCCAGTTGTTTTTCCTCTACTTGTGATGATTCATGCAGTGCCGGGGGAGAATTCTGCAGCAAGCGCCGGCGCTGGCGGAGTGCCAAGCCTCAGTCAGTCAGCGTCCGAACTCTGAATGTGAAAGCACCAAAACTGGGCGCCCTCTCGTCCTCCCCTCCGATGCGGCAACGGCCACCGTACGTACGTGACTCCGGCAAACAGCCACCGGAGTCAACCGGGTGCCCCACCGGTCTCCGCCGTTCAACCAGCGCCACGCTCGTATCTCCCTCCCCACACCACCAACCAAAGCTGTCTCCATGACTGATGTTGATTGCACAGATTATCATCCGAGCTGAGCACACGCTCCAACTTGAGGATAGAGAAAGGTCCAAAAGAAACAGAAATCATGGCAGAGAAGCGGCCGGAGACCGAAACCGTTCGCCGCCTGAAGAGATCGATGGGTCTACCTGTTAGTAATTAACTAATACTCCTACGACTAAGAAAATGAAGAAGATGACATCTTCCACATGATGCTTCCCACGTTCTGAACTGAACGGGCGGTCGCCCTCCATTTCTTATTATTCCGGCCGGAGTGACGAATCGAATTATGCACCGCTCGCAAAGCGAACGCATGTTTTGTTGGCACCCGTACGTGTAACCTGTGCTGCCGTCACGTCGTCTTTTGACCGCGAACTTGCGGACTGGTCGTAGGGTCAAAACAAGCGTGCGCCGGTCGGAGCCGTGGATCACTCCACCTACTACCGCTTGACCCACGCCGTCAATAACTTTTGGAAAAGAAATCCAAACCAAAACAAACCTTTTAACTTTGTATACAAATATAAAAACAACGGTTTTGTTATTCCTCACTCGAGTGAGAATTAAGTTAGAGCTCACTCAACTCTAATCCCATTAGATCCATCGTTACGATTAGAAAATTGTCAGTTGCACATGTAACTGGATGGGGTCATATGAGTAAGAGTTAACTAATTCTCACTTGAGTGAGACCTAGTCGCTCCCATAAAGCAAACTCTGAATTTTAATTTTCGGAAGCTGAAAGATAACACTCTCGACATGTCAATCCCGAACTCCCCCGTCTATCCAAAACACTGCACCTATTTTCCACGCCAGAAAAGGAACTCACATTGCTACTCTCCATGACAGCACCACCAGGTCTTTCTTCACCATTCATTCGGCTCCCGACCATCCCCTTTCTCCGTCATCGGACTCCGGCAACTCCGTATTTGGACAGACACGCAAAAGGAAAAGAGCTGTTGCTCACTCAAAACATGTCCCACAAACGGCGCCCCCGTCCGCCCGTCCCTAGCTAGCTGTTGCTCGCCCATCGATGTCCCCAACTTCCTCTCGCGACTTCTCGGCGGCGGGTCAACGAAGCACTGCGCTGCCGTTGCGGAAGACTTTTCGACGTGGACTTCGAGCTCGGCGGAGGAGTGGACACGCTCCCCTCCACGCAAGTCAGCGTTGTGGCACAACACCAAGACGGGAACACTCGGCGACCCTTGCCTAGATGACAAACCAGAGCGTGTAGATCACACCATCTCTTGCGCAAGACAGGTGCAAGCATGGCGACGAGCCTGGCTAGGAGGGTCATCGGCAGCGGTGGCTTGACGGAGCTCTGCGATGCCCAGCCGACGACGACTAGCAGGGCTGAGACACAAACGGCCCGCAATTGCATCGTTCGCCGTGTGGTGAATGTGAGAGAGGAGATGGATATGACATGCGGGACCGAATAGTCGATGAGATTAACATGTTATCTCGCCCGGGATTGTGGCATTCCCGGTGCGTCTAACAAGTTTAGGATCCGAAATAAACCGGGATTGACAAGTTCAAAACGCCAACTTTCAGAATTCCAAGTTCAGGGTTTGATTTATCTTTCGTCTACAAGTTCAGAGTTTGTTTTTAACTTTTTAGATGACTTTTTAACGAGGAATGATGTGTTCAAGGCTATAATTTGGGTGCCACTAAAAACGAAGGTGTTTGCGTGGTATCTTCGTCGAGGAGTAATTCTTACAAAAGATAACCTTGCCAAACGCAATTGGCACAGGAGTAGAAAGTGTGTCTTCTGTCAGCATGACGAGACTATTAAACACTTATTCTTCCAGTGTGAGTTTGCTAGGTCTATATGGTCAGCCATCCAGATAGGTTCTACCTTATACCCCGCGAAGCATTGCAAACATTGTCGGCAATTGGCTAAATGGGGTGGATCGTAGGTTTAAACTACTTATTAGGGTGGGAGCGATTGCCGTTATTTGGTCGCTATGTCTATGTAGAAATGACAAGGTTTTTAATGACAAAAATTCTTCTGTTATGCAGGTTATCTACCGATGCACAGCTACTCTCCGATCATGGTCGGCCCTGCAGCGTGTGGAGCACCGCGAGCTGTTTTTGGAGGTGTCGTCGCGTTTGGAGGCTGCGGCGCGGGAGTTATTCTCCCAGCATGGATGGCCACATAATCTCCGGATCGATCCTCCACCACCTTAGGCGTATTTACAATTTCTCGTTATGATATGTAATTCGCCTTTTTTATTTTTCGCATTCTTTGGAACTTTTGAACTCATTAGGGCTATGTGCATCCTATTTATGCAGAGTCCGGGTGTAATTCTTAATACTCTTTAAGTAATAAAATCCCTTTATCGAAAAAAAAATTGGGTGCCACTAACGAGAAAGCTAGCTATAACCCAAACTATAGTTAGATTCTTCGCCTTAAACAAAACGATCGCCAACAAACAAAAAGGTTTGATGCCGCGGACCACATTAGTCTCCCGGCTACTTTGGTCTTTGGACATGTAGCACCGGCTACTTTGGTCTTTGGACATGTAGCAGATAGCGGCCGAGTAGAACATGACCAACACTATCGCCGCCCAGTAGAACATGACTAAGACTATCTATCACTGACTATATTATCGCTAATTAATTAAGCTATTAGAAGCCTACAAAACATACAAAATGCGAACATAGGTTCCATCGTCCAACGTATGCCTGTGGCAGTACCTGACAACGGATCATCTGTGTATAGTTTAATCTTCTAGCGGGAGCCCAATGATTTGGCACCAACGATCAACCGACCGACCTACAAGAAAAAGGGGACGTTCATACGAGTATTGATCATCTCTCTATTCCTATCTTATCTACGCTTTTGTCTGGTGAGAGGAGCTTCATTTTGATACCTTGAGCATAATTCCAAGCAACCGTCACTTCAAGTTGAGGCTGAAACCTGAAACCATCTCCATCTGTATCTCCGGCTGTTTCTATACACATAAAGCCATATTTACAAATAAAAACAACTTGATTTACATGGAATGGGAAGAAAGGAGGAAACACCCGTTTCAAAAAAAAAAAAAAAAATGAAAGGAACACACATTGCATCAAAGACCCTTTGGAGCGCACTTGGAGGACTATCAAAGGTAAAACCTCCACGCGTCATGAATCGGTTCTCGAGTCACCCACTTGGAGGACTATCAAAGGCAAATGTCGGCAATGCATCTTCTCCGATGATGTAGGATTCCTTTGAAGAATGGGTTTAACAGAGACGATTTCATCGCCTAGCGTTCAAGTTGAATAATCATGTGAAATAAAAAAGGAAAATCGAACCAATCAACAAAGTGGACGTCGACCTCTTGGATTCAAAGGATTTTTATATGAATATTGGAGGGCTGGGTCATTACGAATTTTTTCTAGAAATGCCTTTAGTAATCTCACTATTAAAATTTCTTTTTTATGTGTATGCTCTTGGTTAAGAGGGACTAAACTAGAGGGTTCCAAAGAAGAAAAGTAGTGGTTTCCAGCATAATATACACTGCAAACCTTGTTGTCATATCACAAAACGGAGGCCAGATGCCACTACACCACTTTCATATATACAGACTAAATTCCACTCCTTAATTAGCACCAATAGACACCAGTCCTTTCTAGGGATAAAGGGAGGGAATTTCGGTGCAAGTAGCTTTAGAAAGAACGGAAGTGAATAAAAGAGCACATATCTTATGCACACTTCAGCATCAATAATCTCCTCAAAAGGAAGAAAAAGAATCAGGTTGTGCGTGCGGTCGAATGTCCATTTTGTTTGAATTGGGAATTAATTTTCAGCGGAACGTTCTTTCCAAGGTAAATGTAATGCAAAGAAAAACTATGGAGAGAAAGAGGAATAAGCATTGAAAACCAGAGAAGCAATGGATCCCAAAAACTGCACCATTCATATTCTTATACGTAGCTAACTACGGCAATTGCCCCTTATATATGTCGCATGCAAGAAGATCCATATGTCAATTAGAGAGAAGAGGTTGTTGTCTTCACAGGTATACAGATTATAGGCAGGAAATCCAAGCAATTGCGGGGAGACAGAATCTAGCTGAAGAACATAACTAAGAACAAGCTTTGCTCGTACAATGATCAAGAGCTCCTTTGCCAAACAGCCAAAGGTATTAACAATTTTCTCACTTTATAATCGCTTCTATTATGTGTACGTATAACCACGTATACAATGAAAGTACAATCAAGCCCCACAAACAGGAGGAAATCAACACCAAGAACATTGTATATGGTTCCAAGACAAAAGTTTGATTCGAAAAAGAAATGAAAACCATCACCTCTTGTATGAACAAAGCGAGGGATTGCGGCTAGAGACTAGAGCAGAGGATTCTTCTCTACCCCTTGATCCCCGGCGCCGCCACGCCGCGGCCGTGGTGCCACGAGTTCCCGCCGAGCCCTCTGGCCAGCCGCTGCAGCGGGCTCAGCCTCGCGCACTCGACGATGCCCTCTGTCGCCGCCGCGGCGCTCTTGTCGGTGCCCTGCTTCTTATGCAGCTTGTCCATGCTGCCGAATTTGACCATCGCCGGCGGCGCGCTCGCCTTCGCGGTCGGCGCGTCGGGCGCCGGCGAGCACTTGAACATGGGGTCTTTGCTGATGCGGCCGCCCTCGGACGAGCTCCGGAACAGGAGGAGGTCGCTGAGCCGCCACTTCCTCCACCCCACGCTCTTGGACGCCGGACGGGTGGTGAACGGGTCGGCTCTCTTGGGCGGCGAACCTGGTGCGACGCCGCTGGTGTTGCGTTTCCCGCCGAGCGGGGAGGGCGCCTTGGTCGCCTCCAGCAGCGCCGCCGCGAACGGGTCGAAGTCCGTGCCGGAGCCGACCCGGCTCCGTCGCCGGGGCGACCTCATCGTCATCGGCGAACGCGGTGATGACGTGACGCTCCCGCCGTCGAGCAGGCCAGGTGGCGGCTTCAGCGGCCTGATCTTTCCCTTGTCAGAGAGCTCGTCGCCCGTCTTCAGCCGGGCAGAGGCCTCAGCGGCCGAATTCTACCCTTCTCGAACAGCTCGTCGGCCGTCGTGAGGCTCTCCGCCGGCGCGGTCTTGTCGGCGACGGTGCCGAACTCGAAGTCCGTGTCATCCCACGCAGCACCGCCGCCGCCGCCCAGCCCGGCCTTCGGCGTCCCGGGTCTCTCCTCCCAGTCGAACGGCACGGCCGAGGCGCCGGTGGTGGAGTACGACGAGCGGGGATGGAAGCCGTCGTCGTCTTCTTCGTCGTCCTCGTCGCCGTCTCGGTTGCCGTCGGCGAAGTGCGCGTATATGGCCGCGGCGCGCCTGGGGCTGGCGGGCGCGCTGGAGAAGTGCTGGAAGAGGTCGAAGGGGTTGGCGCCGGCAAGGCGCGGCGTGGACGGCGGCAGGAGGTCGAACGGGTTCGGCGAAGGCGGCGCCGTCAGGAACGGGCTGCCGCCCGCCGCTGCCTCGACGGAGCCGAACGGGCTGTCGGACCCGGCGGCGGCGGCGGCGGCGTGGCGGCCGTGCGGGCTGGACGGCGCCGTGGCGTACGGGCTCGTGGCGGCGTCCTGCCGCGGCAGCGGTGGCGAGGCGGGACGCATCATGGTCTCCATTTTGACTTGGCTTCTTGTTTGGAGCTGGAGAGGTTGTGGTGGTGGCGGGTTTAAGAGGAGGAGTCGTGGAGATGGAGGGAACGGGAGGAACCTGGAACGAAGGAGGGAACAGAGGAGCCGCACTTCAAAATCTTCAACGCTATGGCTTGTTGTAGGAAAAATTCTATTGAAATAATGTCGAATGAATAAAAAATCATTCGAGTTATAATGAATATAATTCATAATAATGTAGTTTTAAATTATTTGAACCAATATAGTTATATAGAAAATAACTATCAAAGTTTCCTCTTAGAAAATATATCCATTTCTAAAACATCATATATTTTAGTGGGGTATTGATGAGGTTCTATTCAACACGTGGAAAGTCAAAAAAACATCGTGGGAACTGACAAAAATTATGTTTGGTTCGTCTTTTCTTTAGGTAACAGCAAGACTCTGATGTATTTTTTCATTAACTTTATATAAAATGTACACGAAGAAGAAAGAAAAATAGAAGGATGTAAAAAAAGGATTCAGAGAGCTAAGCTAGCTATCTATAATTCTGGACCCAAGTTTGCTATGTGGACAGCTTCTTCTTCTTAGCTCTCTTTTGAACTTCTATCTGCACCGGCAAAGTGAAGCCCATCTTCCCCTTCAAAATATGATACTTACACACGGGGTATTTATTCATTCGAAGAAAAGAGGAACACGGGTAAGGTGATACTACCAAATTATTCAGATGGAAGGTAAGTTGATACCAATTGAGTGCGTGTTTCTTGTGCATGGTCATCAGGACTCCTGATAAGATAGATCAAAGTTTGCTGACAGCGATCGGTTCTCGCGAGCAATAAGACATCATTTCGCTAATGCGATTGCCGTGGATCAATCCATGCCTCTTTCAGAAGGCATCCGCTGATGATGACACGCACGTTAAGAGATAAAACTAAGATCCGCAAAGAATAGATGGCCACTTTCTCAATTCTCGTCAAAGGGAACTCGAGCACAGATGGTTCCTGGAGATTTCACGCGGCTACTGATGCTGATGCATGTTTGATTTCACATGTTATTAACTTTCAAGTAATCTCAGTTGCCTCTCCTTTTGTAATGTTCCGTTGAAACGGCAGGTTCAGAGGTCAAGCCTTTGGCTTATGAGCTCAAGTCACGGAAAAATCTTTTCTGTCAGAACCAGATCAGGAAATCAGAGGAAGAGATTGGATCATTGAAATCTGAAGAAGAGAATATTCTGAGCTTAGTTTAAAAAAAAAATAGAAGGTCCATCCATCCTGTGTTGCGGTGTAATTTCCTTTCATACTCCACCAAAATCTCGCAAGCATGCTTTGTGCCATCTCCACATGCATCCATATTGTTTATGTTCTGATTACTACGTGGGCACAAAACATTCCCCCGGATCCGATCGAGCCATATCTCTTCTTATTTAAGTTTGTGCTTGTGTGAAGCAATTTTTAATAACAAATAACTTTGAACTTCTTTAAAGCTTTTCGTTTGTTTCGACTTAACTATGAAGATATATGGCCATTTGGACACTGTTTGAGGCCAATTGCAAACTGATTAGACGTTGTTTAGGCTTTAATCTGAAGATATATGGCCGTTTGGACAATGTTTAACGCCAACTGCAAACTGATTAAGGGAACCAAGTGTATGACGCTTTCTTAAAGACAAAGGCTCTTCTGGCCCCTCAATCAATAGCAAGGCAATGGATTTTAGGACATGAAGCATAAACTACTGCTGAATATACTTTTTGAAGGGCCACACTCCTGAATAAATATATATATGTTGACACAAAAGAAAAAAAAAAAAAAAAGACATGTTCTTATGCTCTCTGTCCAAATTTTCCTGCAAGTTGCATCCTCGAAAGACCAATTCCTTAGCTTTTCCCTCCACATAATAAGTAGTGGACTAATCAAGGCGATGAAACCCAATCAATGCTATTGCCGTTTGCTGGTTATCCTGGAGAAGTTCTCGATCTCTTCCGCTATCGAGATTTTTGTCAACCCTCTCATTTCACTTTCATCGGCGGTCATCTGCTTTGATGAGACCAACCACGTTGCGACCACACTCGGCTCTTGATGTTTATTGCAGGGATGGGGACATGCATGCGGGATTATCTCGACCATTTACGATACTCCGTATTTAGGAACAGTGCATGTATACGGTGCTGCCCAAAATTCACACAAATCTGAGTTTTTATCTGAGCTAGTTTAAGGATGTGTTTGGCTCTCAAAGGCCATTTCGCATTTCTTGCTAACTTGGCCCCATGGAGGTTGTGTGCATTGATACGAGGTTTAAGCCAGGTTCTCCGCTTTGTTTGGTTACTATATTGCTTTTAGCCTGGCCTAGGAGAAACGTAAGCACCAGCGTTTGGTTGCAACCAGGTGCCGTGTGTACCCATATACTTACTGTTATATCTTCTCTACATGGTGACCGGGGACAGAGCTGGCTTATAAGGACTCGGGTCAACTGACTCCAATGAAATTTTGAAATCCTTCAGTAAATCAGTACTTATCACTATTCTTTATAGAAGATGACCCCTGTCGCATACAAATGATCTCATCAGCCTATTTTTCTGCCTCCGTCCCTGATGGTGACCCTTTATCTCACACCAATTCCGACACTGGTGGGGAGCAGGGCGTGGCACGATGGCCAAGGTCACGACGGTAGCTGCAACTGCGGTGGAGTTCGTGGCGGCGGCTGAGGTCGCAGCAGGAGCTGTTGTGGTGGCAGTGAAGTTCACACCGGTGGCTAGGGGCGGCGGTTAAGCGGACGAGAGAGTTTGAAAAGCACATGCTAACCAAGCACACCATGAACATGTACACACGTACAATACAAGATCTACTCTATGACCATCGAAACGGAAAATTACAACATGAAAATTTGTGTGAAACGGCGACATGAAATTGCTCCTCAAAGAAAATTAGAAAAAGTTTGACACCAGGTGATCCGTTGTCTCCAACGCTTTTCAATATTGTGACATTTATGTTGGCACTTCTCATTGCTAGGACAAAGGTGAAATGATGGAAGATGTCGACTAGAGTAGAGGGGATAAATAGTCGACCACTAAAACTTTTCTTACAAACTGAGGATAAAAAGAGCATTTGTTCTCTAGATATGCAAGACATTCCCCTGCTCACTTTTCGTTTGTATAAGCTTTAATCTCAAGATGCATGGCCATTTCGATAACGTTAAGGCCAATTGCAAGCTGATTAAGCGACCAGGGTGTGTGACGCTTTCTTAAAGACAAAGGCTCTTCTGGCCTTAGAAGTCTTCAACAACAAGGCAATGGATTTCAGGACTTGAAATCATAGATTACTGCTGAATATATCTTTTGAAGGGCCACACTGCTGAATAAATATACATTGGCACAAAAAGAAAAGGAATGCTTTTATGCTCCTTGCCCACAGAAAAAAGAAAAAAGAAATGGTCTTATGCTCGTTGCCCATCTTTTTCGCAAGTTGCAACCTGAAACACCAAGTCAGTAGCTTTTTCCTCCACATAATTAGTTGTAGACAAGTAGTGGACTAATCGTTAAGCGAGGCTATTTCATAAAAAGAAGACAAGGAAAACATCAAGCCTACTGCCGTTTGCTGACTTTTCACAATTATATATGTATAGCTCTTCTCTTGGGGTGAGCCGTGTTCTCTCCTTCTCTTTGGCCGTCTTTTGCCGACAGATAGAGACATGCTCCTGATGATTTGTAACGTGTGAATATCTCCGAAGTGGTGCAGAATTGATACGCCGGCTGCCGGCATATGCCTGCGCCTGCCTTACTCTCCAGCACGTAGACTGTGTGTGATCATCCCTGACGGAGAAGTCATCTCTTTGGCTACCAAAATAATCGTCAACGCCCACCTCATCTCCCCATCGATCCTCCTCGTTGTGTTGTGCCCCCACACTACATTGACACGTCTAGGTTGACCATATAGACGTTTTATACAGGGCACGCTAAGATAAGTCCTCAATACTTATGCTTCTAGACATTTTTCATATGTCGATGTCGATTACTATTTCCTCCGTTTCTAAATATGAAATATTTTTTTAGCCTTTTTCAGATTTGTATATGTATATGGACGCAGGACGCTCTACTGTGTAGATTCACTTGTTGCGGTCTGTATGTAGTATAACTTAAAATAGGTACAACATTTTATATTTAGTACCGGAGGGAGTAATTTACTACTCAAGACCAACAACTGCTTATGGTTGGGCCATCTTTTTTTCCTTTTTGAGAGATAGACTCAAGCCAAGATGAACTGTGAATGAATAATGGTCGTTGGACCAACATAGTTTCTTGGGTTTTAGGGGAAGTTGCTTGTTTATTTGGTCTGCACGAGGCGTGTTGGTCCAGGAGTGATCCCCTGGTTTGGTGGGAACCCGCACACCTGTCTTAGCTCCAGTGCAGCACTGGAGCTCATCAGAGGAGGGTCTCTTGTTCACGCTCGCCGGCTCGGTCTCTCGTGTCTCCTTGGGGATAACTTTGAAAGGGCGTGGAAGGAACAATACCTGGGCACCATCTCTCCTCCGTGCATGATCCATCTACCTACATGAGACCATACGTGGCCATGGGCAGCTCGGCCCGACCCAACCCGACGTGAAATTTCCAGGGTGGGCTCGGGCCTGAAAATTGAGCCTAACGGGCAGGCCAAGCCGGGCTCAGACTTGCAAAATAAGTGATTTACGCAGGGTGGTCCGGACAGATCTAGTTGGGCTTTTTTGGGTTTGGGCCCGTTTTCAGCGGCCCGACAATCGAGCTGGGTTTGGGCCTGGGTTTTTAGCAGCGGGCTTTTTTAGGTCTGGCCCAAAATATGGCCAGGCATACATGAGACAAACCAGATGTCAACATGTTTCGATGTGGAGCTGAGACGCGCCAAATGCGGTAACGGCCACCGCCAAACAACGGAAACGAGTCAACCCATCGACGTAGCGACCACTTGCTTACGACTCGTTAGCTTGGATCTGCTGGTGATGCTACCAATATTATTGCACGGCTGGGGACACACGGGGTTATCTCCTTCATGACCCTGTGTTGTGGCTTAAGAACATTGCTCTGAAACTGTTTGCTGTTTTGCCAATTTATTTTTTCTTTGACATGCCAAAGAAAGCGTAAAGAAGCAAAATACTTACATATTTTTTTCTGGTCTTTGGGCAGCACCAAAGAGGATGAGATGTCCTATTGTGCTACCTTTATGTTTTTTATATCAAAGTACCACCTATTTAACTTGACTCGTAGGATCTTAAAGCACACCACAATGATAAAAACATAGACTTAGAGTTCCATGCCATATTGGATCTCAATGATGTAGCACGGTCGCAGAGGAGCAGCGCAGCCTCAGCCTGTCCCGTAGGAAACAGCCTCCCATCACGATCTCCTCGAGGCCTCCCCACGCAACGGCCCTATCCACGCTCATCTCACCGGAGACGGCGTCGTTTTCCCTGACATGCCGATCGCCTTCCACTTCCCCGGACGCGTCACTCCTCTCGCCGCCGGCGGCGATGCCGCTTCCCCGCCCCACCTGCTGACACCGCCTGCCCGTGACAGCACAGCCTCCAGTCCCCGAAACCTTCCGCGATTCGTTGCCCTACCGCCATCGCAAACTACCGTCGCCGAATCCCTCCCGCCGCCAACGCCCTCCCGCCGAAGCCTAGACGACGGGCAAGCGAGGTCGCCGGGAAACGAGGCGGCGCCCTGCACGTCAGAACGCCGACGCCCTCCCGCCGCTGCAGCCTACATGGGACTGCCGTGTCCTGCACACCGGCAAGCGAGGCGGCACCCTGGACGACAGAACGCCAACGCCCTCCCGCCGCCTCAGCCTACATGGGACGGCTGCGCGCCCTGCACACCGGCAAGCGTGGCGGCGCCCTGCACCCTGCACGCTGGAACGTCGGACCAACGCCCTGCACGGAGGAACACGGAACGCCGGAACCCGCGGCGTGCTCCACGTCTCCTGCACCGGCTGGAACCCGCGGCGCGCTCCGCGTCTCCTGCACCGGCCGGAACCCACCAGCAACTCTACATCCCTCAGGTTCGATGGTGCCCACAGCCCACTGCCTAGGTTGAGGTCACGATCTTCCCCTGCGGTCGTTCATGTCACGGTCTTCAGTTGTCTCCACATGACAATCGCTTAGCTCAACCTGAAGTCTCAAAGCCATCGCTTAGCTCTCTTGCTATTGTGAGCTGCGCAGGTCAATTCACTAATCATAATGAACGCTGGATGCAAATGCAATAACCTGCATTTTAACTAAAAAACTGTATGTTTGAGGTACAATGATACATTTGGTCGGGCAATAGTTTGAAAGAGAGAGGTAATTGCGGCATATAAGGATTTTACTGGATTGTGATTCGATCTCATCCAATTGGCTGGACCAGCAAATTTAGAGAGATTATTAACTGGGATCTTTCTTTTATTTGCATATAAGAGCTTCTTCCAGAATGCTGATCCTTCCAGAAAACTGCCCAACTTGATTTTCCAGAAAATTGCTGTATTATTCGCATTTGTTCTCTGCTTCAGTAACTTAAAAATTCTGCTCTGCTAGCTGGAGCTGGTGTTCAGGTTCTCTGAATGTCTATGTTTGTCAAAATTTCTTTGTTTTTCTTCTCCATACATTAGAATGTGCATAATCTGTGTTGTGTTGAAATTTGAGTGGTATTGTCAATTCAGGTGTACGAGCTACGTTTGGCATGCTACTAGGAATTACAAGATGTTTCTCCTGTATATTCATTGATGATACTACAATTTGAAGGTGGTTGCTTTTGTTTCGTACCATTCAGTGTCTTAGAACCTATAAGAATTCTCACTTTTGTTTTTTCCCGATTTGTTTTTGTTATGAGGTATGCTTCTAGCTCACACCTGAGCTCAAAGGTGATATTGTAGGCTCATTAACAAGCATGATGTACAAATTGATTGGTTCAGTTCGTTCACACTAGCTTGAGGAGGTGTTATTTCAGATGTACAATCAAATTAATTAGCTCTGGACTGTGCTTAGACAGAAAAATGATCTGACCGTACAATGTTTTGGTGCAAACTTGAAGACAGACTGTGATCGTCGCACAAAAATCTATAACTAAAGTGGGATCGGGTCAATATGATTTGTTGTTACTACTCTAATGTCACAAATCTTCATGGTTGGTCCAGTAAAAGATACATACATGTGGTAGTAGCAGAGTATTTTTTTTCTTTAGTGAGCTTTGAATTTTTCTCAACGCCAATAAATATATTTTCGTTGATGCCTTGATTGCTGAGAAAAACTTAAGAAACTTTCTTCATATCAAAGGTATTTAAGACAAAAGAATCATTTACTCAGACCCCTCAATGTTCATTATTTAACTAACACAACAAGTTTGGTTAATTTGGGACAGTTTTCTCAGTTTTCATGTACATGGAATGTTGATGTCTGTCGGTAGCAAAAACAAACAAGTGATATCCTTTAGGGCCATGTATTTGATATCCTAATGCACCATCCTCTGTTGGTATAGACTGACTATTTGCCAGGTAGTTTTCCTGGACATCCATACGTCATTGTAATTTTACTTTGCACTGAAGCAGGACTGACAGTTAGCGGAACAAATTCTTTGGACTAAATCTGGATTACAGTAATCCGGATTGTTGGACTTGTAGTCCCGACGAAATTGGGATTTTACATGTCAGGCGAAAGATCAAAAGTAGGTACATAATGCATCAGTTTCACACACCCATTGCTCTATGATGTGAATTATGTGTTGCCCATAGGCTAATGTTAAACTGCACTATTTTTAGATGTTGAACTACTCCATGGGTGGAGTTCTTTAATTCAAGACTCATTTATAGCAGCTATTAAAGGAAGCAGGCACCTTCAACAAAAACTTCCCCACATGTAAGTTTGTCCTGCATCGTTCTTCACACTGTTGTTTTACAATCACATCAGGAATTGCATCACAGTATATCTGGAATATATTTTAGGGGGCGAAGGCAAATAAGGACAGTCCAAGTTCTGAAACAAGTTTCTTCTCTGCTTTGGGGAGCTAAGAAAAGTGTGCTGCATGTAAGAATATTGTGTACCTTTTAACGATCATACAAATGTGATACATGGTTGCTTGGTCGAGAATTAGATTTTTCCTTATTTTGTTAATCATCATCATGAAGAAACAGGATACATATTTATTTGGATTTCTTACCCGAGCAGATAAAAGAAGACCTATATCGGACTGTCGAGAGCAACAAATAAGGCCCATCTTCCGCAACGTGGGCCTCCCTGATCCATACTCAAGCCTGATCGTCAGTGGGTGGCCCGGGCGCAGCCAGCGGGCTCGGAGACCCCGCGACGACGCACGCGGCCCGCGGCATCTGTGGCTCAGCTGCTGCGCTGCCGGCTCTCGTCTCGTGTCTCTCCGGAGACGACTCCTTTTGCATCTCCCCACTGTCGCCGGGAGCGAGCTACGCTACGACAGGACACGCGCCCCTCCCCGTCGTCGCCGATGAGCTGCCGCGCCGCTCCATGGAGCCGCCCGTCGGTTGTCCCCCGCGGCCGGTCCTGCCCCGCCTCGGCGCGCCTGCGCAACCCATTCGGTGAGGTCACAAGCTCCCCAATTCTCTTCCAGCAACCAGGGTTATCGAATTTAAGCTCGTGTGGAATGTTACGGCAGTATTTGGGTAGGGATTAAGCCGAATCCTTCAGTGCAAATGGTAGATGGGCGCCGAGCTTGTGTGTTTTGGGTGTGCTCCAGTCTGAGAAATGGGGTGATTAGGAGTGAAAATAGTGGATTCTGTCGTGACTACTTTCAGTTCTCAGGCTAACTGGTTGGTTACTGCTTGGATCCTGACAGGGGGTATGCATGTCTGGAAGAATCCGATCCTCAATAACTCATGGAGAGTGGGTGATGTCCCGATGATGTTTGGGCTGCCGTCTGGACTGTTCAGATGCATGGCTTCAAGTAGCTCTTCTGGGGACGCTGGGTTTTCTAGCCCTTCGCTGGCCGATGAAACACCAGTGCCACTGTACTCCTGGCCAGATAAGCAGGTATTTGTTTGGGAAGTTGCTATCTATCTGACTGGATTTTGACTACCCACATCCTTAAATCCCTGGTTGTCTAATGATGTTTATTTCAGAAAGTTCGTATTCTGTATGATTAGTTTATCAGTGGAGTCTGCTACTCTGCGATGATGCATAGTTCAACATTTGGCTAGACTACTTAGAGTTCGTACTTTTGTTGCTAACTTAATCCCATCTGAACAGACTTTGGTACATTTTATTCAAAAATACTCCATTGATCTTGGCTTTTCTTTTATATTGATATATCATAACTCTAGAGATCAACTGCTTGATGGGCAGGCATTCTTCATATGCAGGGAACCTCTGAGAAAAATGTTTACAAAAAAGCTAGGTGTGCTTCTGTAGTTCTGTGTATAAGCTCTAAATGTGTTCTCTCATTTTCAGCGACCACGAGTGTGCATTTTGGGTGGTGGATTTGGTGGGCTATACACTGCTCTGAGATTAGAATCTCTTGTATGGCCTGATAATAACAAGCCTCAGGTAAAACGATGATGTCCTTGTGCTAGACATTTATTGATTTACCGGGTGCTTTCCTATTTTTTACATTGATGTGGCATGGATTGGTGGTATTTGTACTTTGGAAAAGTTTACTTGATGCCTATATTCTGCAACGCACTCATGTGTATTTACTAAAGAAATGATGCAACGTTTTACTAAGAAGGGGGGAAAATATTTCAGGTGTTGCTGGTTGATCAGTCTGACAGATTTGTATTTAAACCCATGCTGTATGAGCTGTTATCAGGAGGTATGGCAGTTTCAAGTGTAAAAATGCTTCTGCTGCTTGCTATATCATGCATTGGTCTTTTCACATGACTAGTTGAATGCCCGTGCGTTGCTACGGATCTTATTTTCTTGTAATGCTGACTCTATAATACATGCAAACTTTTATGTGTTAAAAAAAGACATTCACATTTGTTTTTGAAATTCCACTTTGCTTGAAGTGCATGTCGACAAAAGTTATAAGATTACATGGTTCGAACAATAATTCTTCAAAGAAAAAAAATCTACCCTAGAAACTTGACCATGTCTAATAAGAACTTGAGGGATGTTGCCTTCACATCTATTGTCAGGGTACGTCAGAATGTGTACCAACACTTTGTTTCGTAGGTTACCATCCCGCATATGCATTATGTAAGTATACAACCATCAAGAAGAGCTCCAGTTTAAATTAACATGACTGTACGTAGTATGGTCTATGTCGTTAGATTCTTTAGGATTGTCGATAGTATCTATTTCTGTCACATCCACGTTCTTCAAATGTCGAAAAAATATAAATATAAAAAATAAATATGGCAAAGAATTTGTATAGCTAGAACACAAATGTATAGCCATCTATTTCCACCTCCGCGGAATGTTCGAAAAGATTTTGTTCCCATCTAACACCATCGTCTCGGTGCATATTGTCTCCATGACTGAATAGTATAATTAAAAATCATATATATCTGAGAAAAAAAATTAATAATAGATTTTCGGAAAGCACGGAATATTTTGACAAATATTGTACGTATGTCTAAATTAGCTAATATGCTTTCAGCAAACACTTGGACCGGAGGGAAAGGTAGCACTCGCACGGACAAGTTTTCAGTAGCTCACTCTCTCCGTCACTCTTTTTTTTTTTGGAAATTCCTCTCTCCGTCACTCGATACAGAAGAAGCCTAAAAAAAGAATACACTCTCTGCTCCGGTAGCTAGCTCCCATCCCCAATTTCTCAATCTCAGTTCCTATCTTCTTCTTCCACGGACTGCTCTCCAGGCCGGCCCCCATGTCCTCGCCGCCTGCTACCCCACGCCCCCACGCCTTGCGCCCACGACCGGACAGCTCGGATTCCGGCCGTCGCTCGCCATCCGGCGCAGCGCCTTCGACCTCCGGCGCTCCAGAGCAGCGCCCTCGACCTTCGGTGCTCCGGCGCAGCGCCCTCGACCTCCAGCGCTCCGCCCTCGACCTCGACCTCCGGACGTCCGTCCCTCGGATACATATGGAGCCAGGACGCCGCCGCCTTGCGCAAGGTATCAGATTAGTCGAACAGCCTAGATCACCATTTTTATCCAATCGCTTAAATTTATCTCACAATATGTTTGTTGGGCATCGAAATGAGTGGCTATGGAGGAGGCGATCGACGG
The DNA here is from genome assembly GCA_947311845.1 of Poa pratensis. Classification (NCBI taxonomy): domain Eukaryota; kingdom Viridiplantae; phylum Streptophyta; class Magnoliopsida; order Poales; family Poaceae; genus Poa; species Poa pratensis. The sequence goes on from CAMZMU010000040.1 coordinate 49,417,993, forward strand.
CGCCATGACCCGGAGGTTCGAGCTTGAATGGACACCGTTCTGGACCGGGACCTCCTACTTCGCGCCTTATTTGCCTGTCGGCACGACTCTGAGCCTCCTAGAGGTCGCCATGCTCAGCGGCGCGATAGGAGTGCTGCCGCCCGTGGGCTTTCCGATACCAAGTCGCACCATCATGTTCGTCTCTCACGGGTAAGCCTACTCAGCCTACTTGTGTGAGTGTTCTGTAACTTGTACTAATATTTACTGGCAGGACATCACCCGTTTCCGCTATTGTTAGTACTTCTATATATGCTTGCCTATTTCATGGCCTATATCAGGGTATTAGCTTGCATCTTCCCAAGTTCCACAAAGGCTTTATGTACATCCGCATTTTATTGTAAACTTGCATGAACTTCTTATTAATCATTTTTCTGTTTTATTTGAGGGACTACATTATACATCAAGAGAAGAAGAAGCCGTAACCTCCCTTACTCGAGAAATAGAAGCTACAACAAGAGCAAGAGTCGAACGTATGTAACAAATCCTTTCTGATTTACATGATGCAAATTGTGCCAATTTCGATAGAATAGTGTCGGAGACAACCAAACTATTATAACATTGTGCTCAATACAGAAAAGATAAAACATATGACTTGATGATAGAAGAAAAAACATCTATCTGGATAACTGAGGCTAACAAATTTCTAGTTGTGACCGTTTTCTAGGTTAGCCTCCCGCGACGAAGGTTGTCATAGTGCCCCCTCTTTTTCCTTTGTCGTAGGAGCTTTCTGACTTTCCCCCCAATGTATTGTAGAGTCTCATGGCCAAGCGTGCGGCGATAAGTCGCTAGTTCATATCCTAGCAGATTGTCCGGCTCAAAAACAATCTGGCTGTCCTTTGTTGTGATCATCGCACCTAAATTTCAAAAACAACGTAGCGTCACTTAAATTACCTTGCGCTATGTTAGATGGAACAACAAAAAAATTGTAAAATATATAATAACTTACCTTGCGCTGTGTTAATCTCAAGGAAAGTGGCCGCTAAGCAATATCTTTCCTGTTCAGCACGTCTCCACATGGTCATATGGCGTGCCACATGTTGGTCCCATACGCGGAGAACAATTATATCCTGCCTGGTAAAATAACACGCATTCAGCCATCATCCAATCACCACCTCAAAGTTGATTACCAAGTTTATTTGTCTTACTGAATGTTCATCAGGAAGACATCACGGCAGGGTGTGCTACGATGGTACGTCTCCTTGAATCTTATGGGAGTAACATAAACAACCATCCCGATGATATCTACAAATTTACAGATTACACATTTTTAGCCCCAATGGACAGTACCAACGCTATTTCTAATGCAGTAAGGTTGAACCAGCGATGAGATAAATATATTAACCTGTAAGTTTTTTGTTTGGTAGCCTGGCCACATAAATAAAATTCATAAAACGTGACGGCAACCTCGGGATTGATACGTTAGGTCCAACAGGCATAATATGAGTGCGATGATGCAGTACGACGTAATACTCTGAAGATGTCTTCAATGCAATTGGTGCTCCACAGTCTGCCGTCTCAAACCCCACACACCTGAAATAGTACACCTCGCCAGTCCGCAACTCACTGAAACGATGCACTTGATGTCTTACAGCTACTGCATCCATTCTATCACCCTGTGAAATGCTTAGCTTAATTACACTTGGCCATAGAATGTGTGTTGCATTGTGAGATTTGTTAGAAAAAATGTGATACGTGTAAAACCATAACAAGGAATACGTGTGGGCTACGCGGCTGACATGTAAATTACAGACAATGGTATTTAACTGCCATCACAATACCCGCTATCTCTACTACAAAAACTACATAAATTGTTGTCCCTTTTCACGAGTGTAAAGACAAAATACCAAAATTATATAGCATTGCAACTCCTGGGGTATATAGAAATGGTACTTCATAGAGGAAACAGTCTAAAAACGTTTGCTTACAGATAGATCAGTGAGGACTGCACGGTAGACCATATTTCCGGTTCTGCTCTGCTTGATTTGAGCAGAGACAACCTTGGCCGTGATATTCCATGAGCTGTGGATATGGAAGTTTTCTATATTTTTGAATCGAACATCCCTGCTTAACAAACATAAGGAATTGGTAAAACATTGAGAATGATGTCATTTATATGATTGATTCAGGTGCAGCAAAGATGCAAGAAAGATAAGGCATTGCCTGTTGGGGTGCAAGACGGCGGTGTCTGGGAACGGCGGAGGAGCCAGAACCCTCGTTGAGCTGGGGCGACGGAGTGTGCGGAGGCTGTAGAAGGTGGAGGAGCAACAACCCTCGTCGAGCTGGGGCGACGGAGGCAGCGACCTGTCGACATGCTCAGACGGGTGATGGGGCAGACGGGAGAGAAAATGGTAGGAGAAGCTGAGAACCATGGTGCGTGTCCGTGGGGTTTTATGGAGCAGACGCATTGGGCGGACGCTAAATCAGCGTAAGTTTAATGGGGCAGACGGTAAATTAGCTGGGGGGATTGACCGTATGGAGTTTCCTTGTTTGAGATTTCATTGAACGCTAAATTAGCGCAAGATTAACTGTCCTGTCTCAAGCTTGATTAATGGGCCCGATGTTTCCGTCCGTCGGCGACGTACGTGATTGTTAGCCCGAGTTTTGTTGGGCCGAGTTCTGTTGGGCCGAGTTCTGTTGTCGTGCTGCGGGACGGAGATGGAGAGGATGGACGTACGACGGACGAAACGGACAGGACACTGCATACTTTTGTAGTAGAGATTTCATTTTTTGACCGTTGAACTCTGATTTTCTGCCAGAGGTGGATGTTTGGGAAATAGCTCCATATTTTTCAGAGTTACTGAAGAACACTAGTATTCAGTTTGTCAAGGATAGTGTAAAGCTTCTGCGCCCCTCTGATCACTTAAGAAGAGAGCCTGGAGGATCATGCACTGGTGGAGTTGTTCATCTGCAAAGTGGCACTGTTATTGAATATGATTGGTACGACGATATTAAATGACATACAATTGCAATATGTCATGTTTAAGGCTTTTTAAATAAGCACTTTAAGAATTTCTACTTTTATCATTTTTACTTTCGTAGTATGTATTTTTTATATGAATTGGTTTAGAAATGGGGCAGATTGTTCTATACCGCTAAAACGTTTTAAATTTCTAAAGTCATTATGTTTCTTACCGACATGTAGATCTTGTCCCACTTTGTCATCCTAAGAAGTGGAAAAAGTACAATGACACATACATAATTTCTTGGAATTGTATCTTCTCTCATCTTGTCGTTTGGCCCTTTCATTATGTCTGTTCCTCATTTCATTCTAAATTAAAATTTCTCATGTAGTAGTGTAGCCCATGTTTGATCTTCTGTATCAGAAAAGTTAAGGGCAATAGAAACCTGTAATATAGATGCCTCTTTTAGCTCGTACTCCCTCCGTTCCAAATTACTTGACTTGGTTTTGTTCAAATACGGATGTATCTATACTTGTTTAGTGTCTAGATACATCCGTATTTAGACAAACCCAAGTCAAGTAATTTGGAACGGAGGGAGTACAATGGAAATGTGTACAAGAATGGTTCGTGATGTATTTCAAGTTTTATGCTGAGCTTCAAATAAGCTAACTGGTGATTTATCCTTTGAAATGGGCAGCCAGGCTCGTTCTAGCTTTAGGGGCTGAAGCTAAGATTGATGCTGTTCCTGGATCTGCCGAATATGCACTTCCTTTCACGACTTTGGAACATGCTTTGGTAAGAATCAATCACATGATGAAATTGTTTGAGGTTCAGCTGTTTATCATGGACTATTTGGTATTGCTAATTGGATTGTACACTAAAAATCCGAAATATATCAGTTATAGCTTGATGCATCCACGTCAACTATAGGATTTTATTAATGATATTTGTTGTTGACATGTTCTGACAATTGTATTATAGTACTTACGATGATGAAGAATCATGATGTTGTTTTATTTTATCTGCAGAAAGTTGAAAGTGAATTGAAAATGTTAGAAAGGAGAAGGTTTGGCAAGAGTTCCCCAGCTATTCAAGTGGCTATTGTGGGACTCGGTTACTCTGGTGTTGAGCTAGCTGCTACTATCTCTGAGAGGATAAAAAACACTGGGACTGTCAAAGCAATAAATTTTCAAACAACCATTTGTCCCAGTGCACCACCAGGAAATCGTGATGCTGCTCTGAAGGTGAGAACCTAAGGGTCTACTCATTACAAACTGCTTTGATTAACTTTGTCGGATCATCTCAGGAAATAATAATGAAAGTGTGAAAATAATTTTTTTTCCGGTTTGATCTTTGGTGCCAGTAATATTCTTAAGTAATCTGAAGTTAATAAAAGAATAAGACGATGCCTGTGCAATTTAAGACTTTGCGTCAACCAAACTATGTTGTTTGGCTTCTTTATTTTCTTCTCTGTTTCTCGTGAGAGACTGTTGTTGCTTTTTGATGCAACATTGCTAACTTGATAAAACCAACCAGGCAACCACTTACTGTATTCTAATCGGTCACCAAACTGTTCATTATGGATGTATGCAAAGAACATAGAGAAATGCAGGCTGCTGTTTTCTGATTTCACATTGTTGCTGTGCTGATCCTTTATACGTACTATCCATAGTTTCATCTCTGAGCTAAGGGCGATGGAATCCTATCTTCTGATGTAGCAGCTAATTCTGATTTGGTTGCACTTCTCCCCAGGTTTTTGAATCTCAAAACATTCAACTTTTCTTGGGATATTCTGTGAGCTCCATCCGAGAGGTTTATGCATCTGAGGATGCGAAAGAAACTGGCGGTGATGATAAGAAACTACTTTTGGAACTTAAAGCTGCTCAAAGAGGCCTCCAGAGCCAGGTTTTGGAGGCTGATCTGGTACTATGGACGGTGGGTTCAACGTCTCAGATTCTTCGGTTACAACCTCCGGATGCCCCATTTGCTATTCCTTTGAATGGCCGGGGGCAAGTAGAGACAGAGGAAACCCTGCAAGTGAAGGGCCATCCCCGAACATTTGCGATTGGTGATTCAGCAGCTCTACGAGACCCATCAGGGAAGTTTCTCCCAGCCAACGCACAGGTAAGGCGTCGGTTTGCTGGACTGACTTTATCAGGTTGTTGCCTTAGAGGTTTTGTTACTAGTGATTGATTACTCTTTTATCTCCCAGGTTGCATTTCAGCAAGCTGATTTTGCTGGATGGAATCTCTGGGCTGCAATCAATGACCGGCCCCTTTTGCCGTTCAGGTTCGAATCTAGCGGCACCTTTGTCTTGTTCATTTCGATCTGCACCAAGCATTGACACTTTTTATCTCCTGCTGATACTGCATCATGATAGTGGAAGAGTCAAATTGCATAAAAAGGAAAGAAACTGAAATATGCTGTGCGTTTACCAGGTTCCAGAATCTTGGTGAGATGATGACACTCGGTAGAAACGACGCTGCGATAACAGCGAGTTTCATCGAAGGCCTGACCTTGGAAGGGCCTATAGGGCATGCTGGTATGGACCCTTCCGGTTACCTTGTTTCACAGCTTAATAGCCTTTTCATGTAAGAGTAACATTCATCCTGGATGTGCAGCTAGGAAGCTTGTGTACTGCCTGAGGATGCCCACAGATGAGCAGCGGGTGAAGGTTGGAGTCAGCTGGTTGGCGAAGGGTGCTGTAGACTCGCTCGCATCTCTGCAGAACGCAGTAAGTAACATGATTGCAAGCTCCGGATCATAAGGGAAACCTGCTAATTCATGAATTGGGTGAGCTGAGATAATGTATTTGAGTTTTGAGATCGGTACGGTGTATGTATTTGAACATCTTGTCAAAATAGATGTACCATACGATTTGATCACAAATGTTTTGTGTTTGTTATATGCTGTTAAACGTTGCTGTTTGTCTTGCCATGTCGATTTCTCTATTTTATTTAGCCTTTCTGAAATTCAAGGCCATGAAAATCCAACAATTTATTATGGCGCCTGCACCCCGTTGCAATTGAAAGACATGTGGACAAAAAAACTCATCACATGCTGACAGCAAGCACAAACTTTTGCAGTAATCACTTTCCAAAATATTGTAATCATACCAACTAAAAAGCACCCACCACATGTGGAATAAAAAGAAAATTGGAAATTGCAAGATCCATGTGAGCGCAGGGAGATAATGGAGTAGTCGGTTCGGTTGGCACAGGATTGGTGAGAGTTGACCTCTTGTTTACGCGACAGGCGAGCGTGTACTAAAGTCCGGCTCCACTTCGTTGTAGGTGGCCAGCGCATTTCCTCCTCCCACTCCCGCCACCAACCCTTCCGCCGCCCGCCGTCTCCTGCCGCCGCCGCCATGGATCCCGACTCCGAGGTCAGCTTCGACTTCCCGCCCTACCTCTGCCAGTACAAGAGCGGCCGCATCGTCCGCCCGGGCAGCAACGCCGTCGTCCCCGCCGGCACCGACCCCATCACCGGCGTCGTCTCCAAGGACATCCACGTCAGCGCCGCCCGGGCCCGCGTCTACCTCCCGCCGGGCGCCGACACGGGCGCCAAGCTCCCCGTCGTCGTCTACTTCCACGGCGGCGGCTTCGTCGTCGGCTCCCCCGCCCGCCCCTCCACCCACAACTACCTCAACGACCTCGTCGCCCGCGCCGGCGCCATCGGCGTCTCCGTCTACTACCGCCTCGCGCCGGAGCACATGCTCCCGGCCGCCTACGAGGACGGCTGGGCCGCCGTGCGGTGGGCGGTCACCCTCGGCGACGGCGCCGACCCGTGGCTGCTCGACCACGCCGACCTCTCCCGCGTCTTCTTCGGCGGCTGCAGCGCCGGCGCCAACCTCGCGCACAACATGGCCGTCCGCGCTTCCGAGCCCGGCGCGCTGCCGGAGGGCGTCACCGTCCGCGGCCTCCTGGCCGTGCACCCCTATTTCACGGGCTCGGAGGCCGTGGGCGAGGAGGTGGCGTTCGCGGCGGACGTGCGGGGGTTCATGGACCGCACCTGGAGGTTCGTCTTCCCGGGCTCGCTGGGGCTCGACGACCCGCTCGTCAACCCCTTCGTCAACGACGAGGCGCGCGCCGCCGTCGCCAAGATCCCCTGCGAGCGCGTGCTGGTGTGCGTCGCCGAGAAGGACGTCCTGCTCAAGGAGCGCGGCCTCTGGTACCACCGGGAGCTCAAGGCCAGCGGCTACGCCGGCGAGCTGGAGCTGTTCGAGTCCAAGGGCGTCGACCACGCCTTCCACTTCGACAAGCTCCACACACCGGAGGGCGTCGAGTTGCAGGAGCGCTTGGTGGCATTCATCAAGAAATGACGACATGTGAATCAGTTTCTTCAAAATAAAGACTCGATAATTTGATTTCCGATAATGCGTGCAAAGTTGTATGGTGATTCATTGGTGATTACTAGAGCATTTTTCAATCTCGATTGATCGATTCATACTGTGGGTTTTTGTAGATGATCGATTGATGATTCTTCTGAAGAAAATGTACTATAAGCTCTGCGGATCTCGCTAACCACGTGTGTGGTACCTCAAATACCAGATTTCTTTGCAGAGCTGGCGGGCCGGAATTTGCTCGGGCAGAAAGAAAACATCCCCTTTCGCTAGTTGTCCCTTCCCCGTCCAAAACCATGTTTAGCGAGACATGTTCTACTGTACTTTCTTCGATCGAATGTACCCTATTAGAGCATCTCCAACCCAGTCCCCATATCCGCGAGCAGGCTCCAACCCAGACCCCCATATCCGCGAGCAGGCGGAGCCAGTAGATGGAGAAGGAGGAGGTGGCTGTGGAGATGCAGCTCGGCGAGTCCGGTCCGACGGATGCGGACATCGTCGGGTATCACCGGCAATGCTCACGCCCACCAACTATGCTCAAGTATCATTCATACCATAGTTCGGGGGTAGGCGATTCGTCGGACCATAGTTTTAATTGTGAGTAACGTGTTGGACGAGTTTATGATGGATCTCATCCATGATCATCCAAGATGGTAATGATACTCGCATATTCGAAGAAGCCACTTCGATGCTCAATGTTGGTGATTCATCAGACACTCAAAAGAAGAAGGACAAGGATAAAAACTCGAGGTACTTTTGAGCTCTTTTAATTACCCGTGTCCGTCTCTTCCTCCTCTCTACTGTTTGAGAGAGGCGAAAAAGGGTGAGGCGTTTCCATCCCCTCCTCTCTGGCGGCGAGGGCGTGGTTCCTGGCCTCCTGCACTCGCTTCGGCAGCGGATGGTGGTCGGGATCCCGTTCCTCTGCCTCCGGTGTGTAGATAGGGTAGTTGTAGGTCCGGATGGCGTTGATTTGGAGAGCTCTCGACCGCTGTCTCGGAAGAATAAGGTCGCCGTCCTTCCTCTCCCTGGCCGGTGCCGGCGGCGCTGGCTTGTGGACGGTGTTTTTGTCCCGCAGAGCTTTGGTTTCAGCGGTGGTTCGTCTCCCTCTGGCGCTGGTTGCTGCGGTGGCTTCATGGGAGTTTTGGGTCCTCTCAGATCTACGGATCTGGTGAGGTGTTCGTCCTCTGGTTGGGCGCTGCGGCGGCGGCGGCGCTCCAACCTTGTGAGTAATCTTTCCCTTCCTCTCTGTCGATGCACTGGCGAGGTCCCCGGCGACGGTGCAGAGGTAGGGCTGCGGTGTGCGGTGCGGTGTGGGGAGTGGTGCTCTGCTTTGGCGCTCGGGAGGTGGTGCGGTGGTGGTGGATCTGGCACGGCCTGGCCGTCCCGGCGGCGGGAGGTGCTGGAGCTGGTCGTGGGGGTGGCTTGGCCGTGCCCGTTCATCGGCGAGATCTCGCTGCTTGCGGCGAGTGGCTTATGCGGTCTTCTTCAACGTTGGAGGTCCTTCCCTTCCAGGCGGGTGGTGGTCGGCTTTTTCTTCTCCGGCGACCGTCGGCGACGAGAAGCTCTGGTGGTTCAGCAGTTTGCTGCTGTAGTGCTTTGAGTAGAGTACAAAGTTCTGTACGAATTTGCGTATGTATTCTTGTCTGTATCCTTTGATTGTACGCAGGTTTGTACTTCAAAAAAAAAACTCGAGGTACTTCCTACTCAACCTTTGAGGATGTATTGTTGTGCAAATGTTGGTTGGCCTCTAGCATGGATCCTATTTGTGGAACCGAGCAAAAGGGCTCGAGGTATTGGGACATTGTATCATCAACAAATGTACTATGTCGAGCCGAACCCAATCCAGACCACTCGCGACGCCGTCTCTCTACAACATAGATGGGCGGTCATCCAATAGTTTGTGAACAAGTTTTGTGAGTTTTATGCACAAGTGCAAAACATGGATCAAAGTGGTGTTGGGATCGATAGCCACGTAAGTGTTGATGTTGCATTGCTTGTCATTTTACAATTTTCGTTACTTGGCATTGTATCTATCGTATTGGATTGCATTTTTTATTGTTAGATGGGGTTAGCCGCCACTTTGTAGCACAATTAGGAGAACAAACCATTATTGTTGGGTTGAATTGAATGGTAAACCAAAGTGATGCACCCTAATCGATGATCTTAGGAATCCAACAAAGAAGATGAAGAACAATGATGGATCTAGCCCCACTTTGCGGATCAGACATGGTGAAGATGATGCGGCGGCAGACAAAGAAAGGTCCGTTCAAATTATAAAAAGACATTTGATGGGGAAGAAGTGAGAGAAGGAGAAGGCAGCGCGTGACGGTGCCGCAAGCAAAATGTCCGCCAGATAGACGGACATCTTCTCCAACAAAGGTGAAACCTTGAAGCAATTGGAGGGGAATAGAGAAGGATTAGAGGTACAAAGCATTCTTGATGTTGCAAAGGGAGAGGATGGACTTTGATCGTGCGAGGCTCAAGGAAAGGCTGGAGTTAGGGAAGGATGAGGCTTGGATCAAGATGGAGTTGGAGAGAAAGAAGTTGAAAGGTTCACGGAGGAATCAAGAATCATGTTCCAAGACGCTAGTTTATTGGATGATATGATAGTGCAAAGTGGCTTAAGCACATGAAGAAGAAGATCACTGAACGACGACCTTGCTGAGCCTTGATTAATTCTTGCATCAGTTCTTCTATGAATCGTTAAATTTCAATTTGTGTTGAATTCAGTTTGTGAACCCTAAGACTAGTTTCAGTTCGGTTTGTATGAATTCTATGAATTGTGATCGACGTTGCATGTGTTTGCATGATTTTGGTCCAAAAATTTGAGGGTAGTGATTGGAGAGGTCAACATTTGGGAATTGTCCAGGTTGTGTCCGCAGACACGTCCGAACGTTTGCACGGAGATATAGGTGTCGGAATTTGCTCAGTCTGGTTGAAAATGCTCTTAGTCGTATACTCGTATTGTTGTTTGCCTGTGCTCTGTTCGAGTTTATTTTGCCTCCATGCGCGTGTGCTGGAGATTCAGACTGCTCCCTTCGCCTTATGTCAGGTCTAGGCAACATGCCTGTGCTGAGACTCCCCGTTTTACAATGTTCCTCTATTTGCTTGCAACCCAACCGAGTCCTGCATATTTTCAATGTTTGAACAACTTGATTAATTTCTTCAACTGGAACGTGAGAGGCCTCAGTGACCTCGATTGCCCCAAGCCACTTTTAACGAGATGCATGGGCTCGTCGTCGTGCCAGATTGCATGCCTCAAGGAAACGAAGCTCGGCAATGGCCTTTATCAAGGAATCACGACATGGGAATTGGTGTCCTCCAACGGCAGAGGCGGGGGGACCAACAGGGGCCTGGCTCGTGAAATTTCACAAAATTAACCCTTTTATCAAACTTTAGAAAAAAATAACCCTTTTTCGAAACTATTTTCAAATCGAACCATTTTTAGTAGCGCCCAACAACAAGGCGCTACACTCTACTTTATAGCGCCGTGCACTGCGTCGCTACACAGGTGCCAGCGTGGCACTGCGGGGCCCAAGGCTCGAAGGGTAGCGCCGTGAACCGTGGCGCTACTCTTCTACGCATAGCGACCCGCGGCTACACCTCATCTCTGCGATCCATCCATTCCAGAGTCCAGTCGCAGCAGTGATGCATGCACAGAGGAACATGCATCGGAGGAAGGAAAGTGGAAAGGTCTCACACGCGTCAGTGATGCATGCATTCATGCACGTTTTTGTCAAACTTTTTCCTACTAACTGATACCAAGGTGCCTAAACTAGATGGTTCCCTCAGAGTTACTGTGCAATAATGTGCAGCATGCCAGCATGTATTGACAATGTTTAGCCTAGTTTAGAAAAAAGGGCATGAAATGTACTGGTTTGACATAAGACATCCACCATTCAAGTTGGCGATTTTCCCCGTGGGGGCCGGTACCCACGGGTATCTACCCGCTAAGTAACGGTGACGGGGGCCGAATTCCCCCCATGGGGATAACGGGGCGGGTACCCGGTAAGCTAACGGGGCGGGGATGGGGGCCAAATTGTCCCCATGGGGGCTCCACGGATACCCGGGACCCCACCTGTCAGTCAAACCAGACCCGCGTATATAAGAAAAAACCCTAGACCCGCACCCGCTCCACCTCATTTCCCCTCACTTTTTCCCTCTCCAGCCGCCACTGCCCTTTACCCTAGATCGAGACCACAACCAGGACGGCAGCACCACCGGCGGCGGGTGGCAGCGGCCGGCACATCTCGCCTCCGACTCCAGTCCTCCCTTCTCCGACCGCGACTCGAGCGATGGCAAGGGCGCCGTGCTAGAACCTGGGCACGACCGTCCCCTTCTGCCGCCGACGAGCGACGGCCGACCACCGCCGCAGTCCTCGTCTTTGCTGCTGCAGCTGGCCTACTGCTAGGGCGACGACGACGCCAACCATCTGCATCAACCATTCAACCGGAGAACATCAAGGTAATAACTGATGCACTGATTTGTGTACTGTATTTTTTTATTATTAGTAATGGTTGATGCAATTGTCCACTATTGTATGCTTTGCTTAGTAATGGTTGATGCATTGATTTGTCCACTCTTATATGTGTTGATTAGTAATGGTTGCTGCAGTAATGGATGATGAAATGTTTGTTTAGGTAGAACATAAAATATTAAATAGCCAACTCTGTTTAGGATTTGCTATGGCATCAAGTTCAAGTGAATCTGTTGAGGAGGATAAGGTCCAATCTCCACCTCGTTTGAAGAGAAAGCCCACGGTGTTTGTTTGGGATGAGTTCAACAAGCTGTCTGCTAATGGAAATTGGAAAACTGAATGTGTATGGTGTTACGAGCTGTTTTGTGGAGATCCAAAGTATGGAACCTCACATCTGCGTGCCCATTTGGCAAGATGTGCTTCTAGGCAGGCCAATGGTAACTTGCCATCCTTAACCATCATCGTAATTCTTGATTCTTGATTATTGACTTCACTTCTAACTAACTAATATTTCAACTTGACTAATGTTCAGGATGAGGAGCTATCGACTTGCTGAATGCTTGCACGGAGCCGTGAAGATGAAGATGTGTGATGTTCTAGATGTTGTAGGATTTGTGTTGTTATGTTTTACCATGCCTATTCTGTTAATTGTTAAGGATTGAAACTTTCGGTCTTGTAATCTGTTATTTGGTCACACATGAGTGTGAAGATTTGCTGAAACTTGATGTGTATCAACTCTATGTCAAATTTATCTAATTGTTAAGTTATTTGTGATGCTTTTATATTTGGCAGCACACATATCCTTTTGTTTCCTGATTATTGTGATGATTCCTAATTATTGTGATGCTACGTGTAGGATTCCAATGGCATCAAGTTCCGATGCTAGTGTAGCTGCTGGCAATGGTGCTACGTCGGGATCAAGTGCGACTCCCACTCCATCTAGTACTCCAGCTGAATCAGTCGACTTGTAAGAGGTGCCATCGCAAACAACAAGAGAAACTGAAAAACAAAAGGCGCACAAGATGGCTGGTGTGAAGAGAAAGCTGAAGTCGGCAGTTTGGGATGAGTTTGAGAGGGTTTTTATTGATGGAAAGTGGAAGGCTGAATGTGAATGGTGTCATAATAAGCTCGGTGGAGAAACAAAGGATGGAACCTCACATCTGCGTGCACATTTGACGACATGTCCTTCTAGGCAGACCACAACAGCATGGAAGCAGTCCAAGCTAAAGCTGACCAAGGGGGAAGATGGAAAAGTGAATGTGGAGAACTATGTATTTGATCAAGAACTATGCAGGAGAGAACTTGCTTTGACGTTATGTTGTCACGAGTATCCACTCTCTATGGTAGATCATCCAGGCTTTAGAAAGTTTTGCTCTATATTGCAACCTATGTTCAAGGTTGTGAGTAGGCAGACAATTAGAAAGGATATTGTGGAAATGCATGCAATGCATAGAGATAAGATGATCAAGTACTGTGCAAACTTCAAGAACAGAGTTGCTGTGACTTCTGATTTGTGGACAGCTGGGCATCAAAGGAGAGGCTACATGGCAGTAACAGTGCATTTCATTGATGGTTCTTGGAATCTGAAGTCATTTCTTTTAAGGTACATTCTTCATTTCTTTCAAGTCTCTCTTCTTTCACATGTGAACATGCTTTTGTATCATGCTTACTAATATAATAATTCATCTTTTTGCAGGTTCGTTTATGTTCCAGCACCACATAACCATGCAGTGCTTTGTGATGTTCTACATGAGGTGCTTTGTGAATTCCATCTTGAGAGGAAGGTATCCACCATTACTCTAGATAATTGCACTACCAACGACAAGGCAATCGAAGAACTCCAAGATAAGTTAGACTCGTCTTCCCTCATGTTAGGTGGTAAACTGTTGCATATGAGGTGTTGTGCCCACATATTGAATCTTATTGTTAAGGATGGGCTTGCTGTTTTGGGGGATGGTATTGAGAGGGTGCGTGATAGTGTAGGATTCTGGTCAGCAACTCCAAAAAGACATGAGAAGTTTGAGAAAAATTGTCGCTTGATGAACATTGAGTACAAAAAGAGGTTGGCCCTTGATTGCAAAACTAGATGGAACTCCACATATATAATGCTTAATATTGCTGGTTGTATAGAGATGTTTTCGATTGTCTTAGTCTACGTGAAAAGCTTTTAATTCCTGTCCAAATGATGCTGATTGGAATTTTGCCAAAGAGATGATTGATAGGCTCAAACTATTCTATGATATTACTTCTTTATGGTCTGGAACTAAGTATGTCACAGCCAATCTGTTCTTCCCTAAGGTTTGTGGTATTCAGTTGTCAATTCGCAAATGGTCAACACCTAATTATGAGCAGCTGCAAGAATTGTCTGAGGAGATGAAAAAGCAGTTTCAGCTCATGCAACAAATGTCAGAGGAGATGAAAAAGAAATTTGATAAATATTGGACAGATGTACATGGTCTGATGGCTGTTGCCACTGTTCTTGACCCAAGATACAAGCTCCATATGTTGCAAGCTCTATGGTTCTCTCTATGGACCCGAGGCTGCAAGTATGGAGGTTGCTCGAGTTAAGCAGTTGTTGCGGGATTTATTGGTTGAGTACCAGCATGGATCTGAAGTAGGAACAACAGATGGTGCTAGTGCTGATGTGCATAAGCAAGGAGAAGATGAAGTTTTTGACATATTTGATCAGTACATGTCTTCACAGTCTTCAGTTTCATCTATGTTTGTTCACACAGAGCTAGATCTGTACCTTGAAGAGCCAACCCTGCCCAGAACAAAGGATTTTGATATCATTAACTGGTGGAAGTTTGGTGGAATCAAGTTTCCCACACTGCAGCTCATTGCTCATGACATCTTGCCTATTCCAGTCACAACGGTAGCTTCCGAATCGGCATTTTCTACAAGTGGTAGAATTCTCAGCCCTCATCGCAGTAGGCTTGCACCAAAGATGGTTGAAGCTATAATGTGCATGCAAGCTTGGTGTAATTCTGACATGCTTGGTAATACACTCAATGACTCAAACTTGCTTATAGATTATTTACTACTGTTTGTCACTTAACTTCACATTGTTTGCAATTTTAGGGGACAACAACGCATCACTTGATTCCCAGTTTCAGACTTGTCTTGATGAGGAGGATGAACCAATGGTAATTTCCCATCCTCAGCACTCATCTTAACTTTCATCCTAGGTCTTCTATTTAGTTTATTGATGTCTTGTATCATTGCTATGACCAGGATGAAGAATTGGCGAGTTGCAATGACTACTAGCCTTGCTGCATGCTTGCATCGAGTAAAGAGTGATCACTGTGAAGAAAAGGAAGCTACAGATGTGGTCTCTCCCCTTCATTCAATCTTTCTTGCCTTGATTTATTAAATGTTCAAGAATTGTATCTTGTTCCAGTGTTGTAATCGAACTAGTTGTCAAGTGAGACTTATTCAGTTATCTATTAGACTTGAGAGTCAAGACTTGAGAGGTTGAATTGCTGAAACTTGTGATGTTTAAACCATCTATGATGAATTTGTGTTGTTTTGTTGATCTTATTGTCAAAAATTGCTGCTGAAATGTTGCTGAATGTAGTGCTGTTTTGATGATCTTACTGTCAAAAAAATGCTGCCGAAATTTTGCTATTTGCTGTCATTTTGCTGATGTCCAGGGTTGCTGTTTCTAGTTCTGTGTTTGTCTCCATGGAGTATCCATGGGGATCGGGTACCCGATTAAATCGGGGACGGGGACGGTCCCCCCCCCCCCCCCCCCCCCCCGCGAAGCTTCGTGGGGATAACGGGGACGGGTATTAGCGGGGATCGGGGCGGGGACTGTGGAGAGCCCCCCGGAGATACCCGTCCCCATCGCCAACTTGATCCACCATCAGTATTGCCATCTAGTCAGGGACAGTATTGTCAAAATTGTTATACAAGATCAAGGCATCAGTCGCATTTAATATGCTATGTTGCTAGTGCGGCGATTTTGTTGGCTCGGTTGGCGCGTCCTAGAGGGGGCTGTCAGACTTTACGTCAGGGCGGCGGCCCCGGAGGAGTTGGTGTGATGGTCGTGGTCTGCGGCCAATTGGCCTGTAGCTTGGGCTATAGGTTGGCGGTTCGTGCGGCGTGGCAGCTCGAGAGCGAGCGGAGGTATGTCGGGGTGGCCGCCCCGGAAGGTGGGGGTCTTGGTTGATTGCGCAGAGCGCGGAGGAGCAGCGGCATGTCGGAGCGACGGCTTCGAGATTTCGACAACTTTGAGAGTGTTTGCCCTTGTGTCATGTGGGCGATGAGGTGACTCTTGGCGTTGGTCGTCGGCGTGTAGGTTGGCGCCCTTTTGCGGTCTTCTATGTGTCGTCGACGAGAGTGGGCATGGTCTTTGATGTTGGTGTTTGGGTGGCTTTGGCACCTTTTTCTTATTTAATGGATAAGACAAAGTTTTTACATTCGTTTCAAAAAAACTAACATGATTACTGATATATCATTTCTCGTGTTTACAATTTGAATAAAATGGGGGTACTGAGCACTTAGCCTGGACAGCTTCAAAAATCTGACCAGGATTCTAGTTTACCTCGCGATTAAAAAACATTGTACATGTTGTCCATATTTACTTAATCAATGTTGTTCATGGTAGCTATTGGTTAAGCGAGATATCAGAGACATGTTAACATATTGATCAAATATACGCATGCATGTGAGATACGCATGCATTGTGATGATCGTACACGCATGCATGCAAGTGGTGTGCTGGAAGGGGGATCCCCGGATCCCTCCGTGTAAATAGAGTAGGGGTGTGGGGGCTTCCGCTGGCGGCGCTGTGGGGGCGGTGGTGCGGCCGGTGGTTCTTTGGTGTCGACGTCCTTCCTCTCCGGTGGTGGAGCTCCGGCGGAGCTCCGTCGCGTGGTCGTCGTCCTTGCCGTGCTCGCGGATCCGCGGATCCGCCGTGCGCGGCCTTCTTCTCCTTCTGCTGCGGTGCGGCGGCGCTGGAGTTGTGCTGTTCATCCAGGGCTGGTCGGGAGGCTGGAGCTTCTCCGGCGACGGATCTGTTGGCGGCCGAGGCAAGGTGGGGATTCGGTGCCAGGGGGGCGCCGCCCTACGCGTTCATCGTCAAGTGCTCCGTCGCGGCGCGGCGGGCAGTCCAGGCGGCGTCTCTTAAGGGATTAAAAGTGCCCAGGCAGTGGCATGGTGGTTGCCGGCCTTCTTCTCCGTCGCCGGCGAAGCTGCGGCTCTCGGTGGTAGCTCTGGATCCTCCCCGTATGTTGGTTCTTCGTTTGTTTTTCAATCTATGTACGGTGTATGTGGTTGATCGATGAATATACGGCTGGTTTGGATGTGTCAAAAAAAAAAGGGAGAGCGGCAAGTGGTGTGCAGGAAAATACCATGATGTAGACAAACATGTGCACTACGCTTGGTACAAAGTATTTATGTGAAATATAATGTATTTTAGGCTCAGGAAAAAAGACAAAAATACAGATCTGGGGCATGTAAAGATCGACTTTTTTTAATCTATTTTTTTTTTTATTTGTCTTTTTTGCTGAGCCAAAAATACAAAGTATTTCAGATTCAAACTTTCCAGGATCGTTGTGCATGTGGTTGGCTACATCCAGGTATTTATTTTCGATTTTTTTTAAACGTTTTCAAAAAGTTCAAAAACGTCCTCCCTGGACGACGGGAGCCAATGCGACTATTCGCTGTTAAAGGGATCGTTTGTGTTTGCGTTCGCGTTCCCAGAGTATAGCGTCCTAGTTGGAGGAGCTACCTACGTTCGCGTTCCCAGAGTATAGCGTCCGGTGCTAACCCTTCACTTCACCAAATTTCGATGCTACGGTGCCCGCGTGCTTTTGGAAAATACCGAAAGTATAGCGCCCCAAGGTGAGGCGCTATGGTCTGAAGCATAGCGCCCCGGTTCATGGCGCTATCCTTCGAGCCTCTGGGCCCCGCAGTGCCACGCTGGCACCTGCGTAGCGACGCAGTGCATGGCGCTACTAAAAAAGGTTAGATTTGAAAATAGTTTCAAAAAAGGGTTATTTTTTGTTAAAGTTTGCCAAAAGGTTAATTTTGTGAAATTTCACCCCTGGCTCCCCCCAATATGCAAGCAAAAAAAATTTTACCCCTAAACAATGCTGACTTTCTTGCCTTCTCGTACTCTCCTTTGTTTAGTCTTAACCTTCCGATCGAAGCAGCCCAGGCCCAGGCGCACATGCACGGTCACGAGTTCTGCTTCTGCGCGTCGCTTGGGGCCCTGCTCGTCGCCGCCACTGCTCCATGCGACATGCCTCGACCAATTCCTCTTCCTGGCTTCCCCGTTCCCCAATTTATGCTCCGTGCCGCCGCTGCCTCCAAGTTCAATCCATGGTCGACAACCGCTCCGCCAGCTCGAGCCCTCGAACAAGAAAGGCCGGCAAGCCATGGGCAGCTCTGCCCAATTCCCTCCGATCGTGGCTGTTTAATCAAGCCATCAAGGACAGGTAAAACTTGATTCCGAGTTTCCCACGAGATCTGGCATTTGAGTTGTGTAAATTATCGCACGATTGCCCCAATTCGGTTGTTCACCTTTTGTATTTAATGTCTGATGGTGTTCAATCTTTGTAGGGTAATCATGGCCAAAAATAAAAGGAAGGCTGTAGCATTAGGAATACATAATATGCATTTTTATTTTGGGAAGAAAGGAACAAGCGATGATCCAGTTGTTGACCCAGATTTAAATGAGCAAGAGCAACCGGAGCATCAAGAACAACAGGAGCAGCAAGAACAAGAATATGTAGAAGAAGAAATACCAGTAATAATACAGGCAGCAGCAACGGCAGCACCACCTCCACCTCCGGTTCAAAGAAGCCATGGTGATGCTCCTGTTTTGGTGGTACAAAGGGATCCTGGTTTGCGGTGCCAAATTTGGGATTATCCTCCCAATGATCAAGAAAAGGCTCATTTGACATATATGAAGCATGGGCCATATCAATTTGAGAAAGATGAATACCCTCCCAATGATCAAGAAAAGGCTCGTTTGGCTGATGTGATTTCGTTTTGTGTGAAACATGGAGTTAAAACACCACACTTTGGTGAGTTATATGTGGATTTCATTAATTCTCGTGTAGAGGATGAGAGTACAGTTGAGCACCATTATCGGTGTGATATTTTCATGGTTGTTGTGGATCAGCAAGCACAAGAGTTAAACTGCAGATTCAACAAACAAATAACAGAGCTTCTCATTGTGTGCACTTCATTGGACCCCAAGAACTCATTCAGTTCATTTGACATTGATATTGTGTGTTCTCTAGCTTCAAAATTCTACCCCGCCGATTTTGAAGAACAAGAAAGGGAGAATCTTAGATGTCAGTTGCGGCATTATGAGCATGATATACATGCACACCCGAAGTTTCAGAATTTGACAACTATATCGGAGCTTTGTCAACAACTTGCAGCCATCGGAAAAAATGATGATTATCACTTGATTGACAGGTATATAATGTTCCGTGCTCCCATACTAGTTGATTTAATCATAGCTACGAAACTAACTTGTTTGTTTTTAATGAACAGATTGATTCGCCTTGTTCTTACTTTGCCGGTCTCAACCGCAACCAGTGAGCGTGCATTTTCTGCAATGAAACTTGTGAAAACAAGGCTTCGAAATAAAATGGAAGATGGATTCCTAAGAGATTGCTTGGTAACATACATTGAAAAGGAGATTGCCATTGGAATAACGACAGATGCAATTATAGATGAGTTTGATGAAGCACCACGTCGAGTGGACTTCAATTGAAAAGTGTTAGTTGCTCTATCTCCTGTTGTCTAGATTTTGTTAGCTAGTAATATGCAATTGTATATCCTTTTGTCCTCGACAATTATTCAATGAATGGTGGTATAATTAATGAAAAAAATATTTTGTCATCACATCGTCACACTTTTTGGCTTTTTTCGGGCATTCGTGAGTTGTCTTTTTTGTTCGGCCCCCCACAAACAATTTTCCTGCCTCCGCCGTTGGTGTCCTCTAAATAAAGATTAACTCGATAATTTGATATTTCCAATAATGCATGCAAAGTTGTGTCACGTGCTTGGGAAACAGCGGGGATAAACATCACCGGAGGAAGCCGGACGACGTCACCTGCGTAGGGGGGGTACTACCAAGAAGAACTCGATGTCTTCTACTTTACAAGTTTTGAACAAAAAGAACTTCGAAGATTCAAATCAATTGCGCAAGCAACTTATAGTAAAGTACTAACAAATGAAACAAGATGATTCGGTATTCTGAACTAACATAAATCAATATACAAAACACCCAGACCTTGAATTTGAGTGATTGAATGTATACAAAGATCCGTACGTGGGGAATGTTGTTGCTCACTTTTCCCCATGCTCGAAAAAAAAAACCCTTCACGAATGCTCAAAAAAGCCCCCAGAATCCTTCACGAATGAGAAAAAAAAGAGCGTGGGGGAAAACTGGGTAGACTAAGAAAACAGGGGCATGAACATAAAAAACCCTTGAAATAAAGAGATACATGTAACTCTTCATTAGGCCGAAACCAAAGTCGGATATTGGGCCCCACCAACACCTTTTATAGAGGAAGGGCCAAAGCTTTATTAATCACTCAAAGAGAGTTCCACAGGAATACCAAACCCATCAGGGGTTTGACTCTCGAGATAAGTGATCTCACCATTTCCAAAAAGAAAAAAGTTTTAAAAAAATCTGAGAAAAATCATGCGTGCTCTCAATGATATATCCTATGAACGTGCAAAATTTTCAATGCAAAATACATTACGATATGAGCTATACAAAAAAGACAAAAGTTGGAACTTTGAAAACATATTGTTTGCTATATTCAGATCTGTACATTTGTCATTTTTGTGGAGCTCAAACCGTAAAGTATCTTACATTAAATTTTGCAAGATTGTATAATATATCATTGAGAACATGCATGGTATGCCTAAGTGATCTCGCCATTTCCAAAAAAAGCAAAAAATATTTAAAGTTTTAAAAAAATCTGAAGAAAAAATCATGAATGTTCTCAATGATATATCCTATGAACGTGCAAAATTTCAATGCAAAATACAATACGCTGTGAGCTATACAAAAAAGATAAAAATTGGAAATTTTAAAACATATTGTTTACTATATTCAGATCTGTACATTTGTCATTTTTGTGGAGCTCAAGTCGCAAAGTATCTTGCATTAAGATTTTGCACGCTTGTACAATATATCATTGAGAACATGCATTGTTTTTTTCTGTTTTTTCTAGAACTTTTAATTACATTTTTTATTTTTTAAACTAGACGAGATCATTGAAACTCGAGTGCACCAAATCTCCACTCTTACAAACCACACATATTTAGTACGATCAACAACGACTTTAGATACTGCTATATTGGCCCCACCAACACCTGTGAGACAGAGTGAGTGGAGACATCTCAGAAGGTAAACGGATCTGGGCCTATTCTTTTAGAAAGAGGAGCTGGGCCGATTTGTACCGGCCTATGTGGCGTCATAGGTTTACACGTGTGCCCAGAAGCCGTCAAAAAAAAAAACGTGTGCCCAGAAGCATTTGAGCTGGAGAGCTCACCTAAATTTACCAGCTCAAATTCGTCTAGAAGCTTTCTAAAAAAGGATTCTAGAAGCTACGGTCCCGCTTCCCATTTCTTAGGCCAAAATAGGTCAAGGCTCCGGTTGCAGCTTTCGGTGCCACCGACAGCATATAGTCGATCTCATTCCCACTCCACTATCGCCAGCACTGTGCTCCTCTGCCGTGCACCAACTATATCAAAGTTCTGCCGTATCGCCGGTACACCAACAATTCGGTCCACCAGTCTCTGTCCCTCTGACTTCCTCCATTTCTCCCACCACTACATAGTGCCGCCGCGATCGAGGGTCAGCCGTCGTCCGAAATCCAAAGCAATGGCGTCACCGGGCATGGAGGAGGATGAGGTCCTCTTCGAGTACGGCCCCATCTTCCGCCAGTACAAGAGCGGCCGCGTGGAGCGGTACAGCTTCCCGCCGGTCCCGGCCGGCGTCGACCCCGCCACGGGGGTCACCACCAAGGACGTGGTCATCGACCCTGCCAATGGCCTCTGGGCCCGCATCTTCCTCCCGCCCGGCAGCCTCGAGGGCAAGAAGCTCCCGTCGTCGTGTACTACCACGGCGGCGCCTACATCCTCGGCTCGGCCGCCGACCCCATGACGCACGGCTACCTGACGGGCCTCGTCGCCGCGGCCAACGTCCTCGCCGTGGCGCTGGAGTACCGCCTCGCGCCGGAGCACCCGCTCCCCGCCGCGTACGACGACTCGTGGGAGGGGCTCAAGTGGGTGGCCTCCCACGCCACGGCCACGTGCGCCGGCGCCGACCGTGGCTGGTCGACCACGCCGACTTCTCCCGCGTGTTCCTGGCGGGCGGCAGCGCCGGGGGGACCATCGCGCACGTCATGGCCGGGCGCGCGGGCGAGCACCCGGCGGCGGCCTCGGGATCTGCATCAGGGGCGTCCTCATCGTGCACCCGTACTTCGGCGGCGCGGCGGACATCGGCAGGGAGGGCACGACGATGAAGGCGGAGAAGGCCAAGGCGGACGCGTTCTGGCGGTACCTGTACCCGGGCACGCAGGGACTCGACGACCCGCTGTCCAACCCGTTCTCGGAGGCGGCCGGCGGCAGCGCGGCGCGCATCGCAGGGGAGCGCGTGCTCGTCTGCGTCGCCGAGAAGGACGACCTCCGGGACAGGGGCGTGTGGTCCTACGAGAGCCTGAAGGCGAGCGGGTACGGCGGCGAGGTGGAGCTGCTCGAGTCCATGGGCGAGGGGCACGTCTTCTACTGCATGAACCCGCTGTGCGAGAAAGCGGTGGAGATGCAGGAGCGCGTTCTCAGCTTCCTCCGCAAGTGAGACCCTGCGAGGGGAAGGGATTATGGTTTCCGTCATCGAATAAGTTGAATCCCAATGGTGTGCCTAAGTTTTAGCCTGCAATTTGTTCGTCAGTTCTTTGTGTCGTCGATCAATGTTTACGTTTCTGAAGAACCAGAACACCCTGGTGCAATTCTTGCTCAGCTGCCCGGGCTTTGTAATCTCCTATGAACTTTGCCTTTGAGGCACTTCGGTGCCCTTCCCCGTTCAAAAAAAAAGAAGAAGGAAGAACACCCTGGGGTGCAGAGAGCTAGGGGGTTTGTTGACCAATTTTTCTCTAATTGATCCATTTCTGGTTTTTCTTTGATCGTGCAAAAAGGTTGGTCGTGTGCATCATTGATCTTTGATGTGGCTAATTTTTTTTAAATAATACACAAAAATTATTTAATTCCGGAAATAATACGCAGTTTTTATTTTTTTCAAAAATATTACTACTCGGTCGCGGCGAAGCCGACAGGCCTAATCGGTCTCGACGAAGCCGACTAGTGGCGTGTACGTATAAATACACGCCACTGGTATTCGCTACTAGTGGCGTGCACTCATCCGTACACGCCAGTGGTAATAACCCAGGCATACTTGGGGGCTTACACGTGGACGAGTGGGGCCTCTCGGTCTCGACGAAGCCGATTAGGGCCTGTCGGTTTCGACGGGGCCGACTGGGTAATATTTTTGAAAAAAATAAAAACTGCGTATTATTTCCGAAATTAAATTTTTTTCGTGTATTATTAAAAAAAAATTAGCTAGGCCGAAAGCAATAAAGCAATCCATTATTTTATTAGGGGAAAGGGATGTATATCATTGTTTGCTCTGCTCATAACTAGGGATCTAAGTGGATAGAAAAGCCTGCAACAAATCCACTTTCAAACCCGTTTAAAAGAATAAATAATGGTTTAAAGGAATATGACGGATAAATATATATCCAATTCCGAAATGACATCTACAACAACAACAACAACAACAACAAAGCCTTTTTTTCCCAAACAAGTTGGGATAGGCTAGAGTTGAAACCCATAAGATCTCGAAACCAGGTCATGGTTCTGGCACATGGATAGCTAACTTCCACGCAGCCCTATCCATGGCTAGTTCTTTGGTGATAGTCCAATCCTTCAGATCTCTCTTAACAGACTCCTCCCAAGTCAAGTTTGGCCTACCACGACCCCTCTTAACATTCTCATCCCGCTTTATCCGTCCGGTATGCAAAGGCGCTTCCGGAGGCCTACGTTCTATATGACCAAACCATCTTAGCCGGTGTTGGATAACCTTCTCTTCAATTGGTGCTACCCCAACTCTCTCACGTATATCATCATTCCTAACCCGGTCATTTCTTGTGTGGCCACATATCCATCTCAACATGCGCATCTCCGCTACACCTAACTGTTGGATATGTCGTCTCTTGGTCGGCCAACATTCTGCGCCATACAACATCGCAGGTCGAATCGCCGTCCTATAGAACTTGCCTTTTAACTTTTGTGGCACTTTCCTATCACAGAGGACGCCAGAAGCTTGGCGCCACTTCATCCAACCAGCTTTGATTCGATGACTCACATCTTCATCGATATCACCATCCTTCTGGAGCATAGACCCCAAATATCGGAAGGTGTCTTTCTCAGGTACCACCTGTCCATCAAGCCTAACCTCTTCCTCCTCGTGCCTAGTAGTACTGAAACTGCACCTCATGTACTCAGTTTTGGTTCTACTAAGCCTAAAACCTTTCGATTCTAGAGTCCGCCTCCACAGCTCTAACTTTCTATAAATGACATCTACAAACATTTTTTTTAGATAAAGATCTAGAAACATATATATAATTTGAAATTTTATTTCTATTATTTGAATCCATTTTTTAACCAAAAAGGGTAAGCTAATTTGGCATAGTTAGCATAGTTAGCATAGTTAGTAGTTAGTGAGTGGTCGAGTTCGTCCGATAAATAGCATATCATTAGCATAGTTAGTAGTTAGTCGAGTTCGTCCGATAAATAGCATATCATTTACATAGTCATTGTATCGACTATGGAGTATATCATTGTTAGTCTACTAGGCTATTAAACAATTATATTTGGTTGTATAGTTAGCCGATGTACATACGCGTGTAACTATTCGATTAATTTTATTTCCGCCTAAGTCCGCTCCATTTACATGCTGGACACCCGATCTCACATATCCGCCTCTGAATCCGAACCTAGTTATTATCCACTCCTGTCCAAATCTGACGAAAAAATATAGTAATAAAGATAACGGCAAATTTCGATTTGATCCGATCTATTTACAGCCTATTAATAATGGACGCGCATACTATCTTACAAGGCCCCGAAACTGGTCATTCGGCCTTGGTAGCGCTCCGCGGCCCGAAAACAAAGCGGCAGAGATGCAAAACACACCAACGTATCTTCTACGTACTTTGTCTAGTACTCCTTTCAGCTCCGCGTCTCCGCGGCCACACAACGCCGCCGCGAAAGCAAGCACCAACGAGGATGGCAGACACCACCGGCACCGGTGGATGGGTGCCGGGAGGCCGCCAGACGATAAGCCTGAGACAGAAGCACCGCGTCCGCGACCAAATGATCTCAGGAGGAGCTCCTGAATCTTGAATCTGTAGGCATAGCCCCTGCCACTGACGGCACTCCTCCCTAATTCTTATTATGCGAGAGAGGCTTCTCATTTTCATGCTCTTTCGTCCGGCCACACCCTTTCTCATGTTATGTCTGCCGGCGTCTGCCTAGAGTGCCGAGTATCCGGCGCCAAGTGAACGCACAACGAGTATCCGAATAGGGTGATATACTTAATGAACATCAACAAC
This sequence comes from Poa pratensis, assembly GCA_947311845.1. Classification (NCBI taxonomy): domain Eukaryota; kingdom Viridiplantae; phylum Streptophyta; class Magnoliopsida; order Poales; family Poaceae; genus Poa; species Poa pratensis. The sequence continues at coordinate 49,443,400 of CAMZMU010000040.1, forward strand.
ATTTTCATTTGCCTCGTGCTGCACCAAGGGGATGTCATCGCCAAAGAGTAGTTCGACATTTTTGTGCTTTGCATAACTATCTAATTCGGGCATGCATATGCTTATATGCATAAAGCTATCCCAAAATGAAGCTATCCCGAGAGTAGCATTCAACCACATAGCACTGCTAGCTTTTAGCTAATGGAATCATTCCGTCACTCTAACAAAGTTCCGACCTAAACCATAATGGAATCATTCCGTCACTCTAACAAAGTTCCGACCTAAACCAATACACCACCATTATTCTGCATATATCTTTATCCCCGCGTGGTCTCACTCATATCCACGTGTGCAGATAAAATATCTTTCAATTTCGAACTCGTCCCCGACCCGTCTCATCCTTCCCTGCTACAGTAAAGGCGACCGCGAAGGCGACTCCGGCGATCTCGGGGTTCCCTCTCCCTCCGCCGGCCGCTCTGGTGGCGGGAGGGTGGGGGAACCCTGGATCTGGTGTCTGGTGTATATAGGGTGGCGTCTAGGTGCTCCGGCCGCCGGCGTTGAGGAGGGCGTGGCGGTGCTGGAGGTGGTGTTTTGGAGCTGCGGTTCCTGTCCTTCTCTGCCCTCGGCGAGGAGCCGCGGCGTGTTTTGTCTCGCGGATCTCTGGATCCGTTGAATTGATGTGTTCCCCTCGTGCTCGTCGCGGCGGCGCCGGCGAGTGCTTTTCATGGGGTCCCTGTCCTCCGTCCCTGCTGTCGCGGCGTCGTCGTCTTCTCCTGCGGCGACGTGGGATTGTGAGGTAAGTTCTGGAGATTGCGGTGGTGTCTGCTGGCCTCCGGCGCAGGGTTGCCGGAGTTTGCGTGGCGGATTGGAGGAGTTGGTGGTTTGGCCGTGCTCTTTCAATGAGTCAGATCTCGTCGTTGTGCTTTGGGTGGATCTTGCGGCCGCCTACATGAGTGGAGCTACGCCTCGTTCCAGGTTCGGCGGTGGTCAGCTTCCTCTCCGGCATCTTCGGCGGTGGAGCAGAGGTGGCGGACCGGCGGCGTGTTCAGCGGGGGATCCTGGGGACCTTGTTGTAATTTCCTGGTTTCTGTGGTCTTTTCTGCTGTTGTGCTGGGGCTTGGGACCCACTTGCCGTGTACTGTGTGTTGTATTCCTTGATGTATTTTGTTGAATACATCACTACGGGAAACGCACAATACGCCGACGGCGGCCGTCGGCGTATGGCCGTCGGCGTAGCGGCCCGTCGGCGTAGCCACTCTGTCGTCGGCGTATCCATTGCCGTCGGCATACGCCCTCATCCGGCGTATGAATGCAATTTTTTTATTTTTTTGAATTTTTTGAAAAAAAATTTGAACTTTTTTTAACTTTTTCGAAATTTCTAACTCAGCTACATACTAAATCTCTAATTACACATTTAATCATAGGTCAAAGTACTTACGCTGGTCAAAGTTCCCGTTCGGTCACCCATCCTCAAATTGATCCAGCCCAAGCACGATTAACATTTGAGTTCCTTCATTGTTAGCTTCCAAATGAGAAATGAGAACTTACTGATACTTATATCATATCAATCATGTTAACCCCTGATTTAGGATGTTACACTTTTTCATTATTTAAATTTAGAAAATTCATTTGAATAAGTAACAATGATTGTAAAATAGTATATATTTTTAATAAATGAAAAAATGAAATTATTTTTTACTTTTATTTCCTTTTTACATTTAATATGGAATAATTCATATCTTTAATTCCGTTAATCGAAATTTGAAAAAAAATGTCTATGTCAATCAGAAAAATGAGAGGAATTCAAATATAAAATCCATATCATCCTTTGCATTGTAGACATGTAGTCCTTTTATGTGTACTAGTTGCTAGGAAAAGTGATAAACTTGAGTTTTGACAAATATTTTAAAAAAATGATTCACAAAAAGGTCTATCATCTATAGACATGTATAACTTTCGTGTCAAATGACCAAGTTATGGCCATCTCCATGCCATAGTTTGTGATATTTGAAACATAGGGGTGCCTTGGTATGGCAAACATTGTTGCCAAAAACAAATTCCAAATTATTTTTATAAATATCATTTTTCATTTTTTAAGTGTAAAAATGACTTTTTAATTAAGCAAGTAACAAACATATGTTACAAAATGTCATGTGCACGGTGAAAAAGATTTTATGGATGTCATATTTGGATTTCTCTCATTTTTCTAATCGATTTAGACATTTAATTTGTTAAATTCCGATTTACGGATTTAAAGATATGAATTATTTCATATTAAATGGAAAATAGAAAAAAGTATACGCCGACGACATTGCCGTCGGCGTATCAAATGTAAAAAATTGAAAAAGTATCGGCGTATCAAATGTAGAAAATTGAAAAAGTATACGCCGACGGCCAAAATCTCTAGGCCCACGGCAATGCCGTCGGCGTAGCTAAAAAAAGAAAAAAAGATCTCGGTTGGCCTGGTCGGGGTCTACGCCGACGGCCCCGACATTTGGCCGTCGGCGTATGTCCTGGCCGTCGGCGTTTTGTGGATTTCCCGTAGTGCATGCAGTATACTAAGTTCAAAAAAAAGATAAAATATCTTTCAGTATCTTCATTTCATCACTTCTGTGCAGTTAGCAGGTAAGCTTGCTATCGATATTCCAACCATTCTCGTACCCGTTGCCGCATATATGTACCTATATATAAGTATGGTACCATCATGCACACATATCGATCATTAAGCTGGAAGCCAACGGATTAGTTAGCACTAAGCTTAATTAGCTGCCATGGAGCTAACTGTAAACTTCACTTCAGTTGCCTTAGCCATACTGCTCGCCCTTTGGTTTGTTCAGCACTAAACATCGTCCAACGACAAAAACAATCGAAACAAACAGCAGCCACCCGGGCCATGGGAACTCCCGATCATCGGAAGCCTCCACCACGTCGTGTGCAGCGGCATGCCCCCGCACCGCACGCTGACGGAGCTTTCTCGGCGGCACGGCTCGGTGATGTTCCTCAAGCTCGGCGAGGTCCCCACCGTTGTCGTCTCCAGCGCCGAGACGGCGGAGGTGTTGATGAAGAGCAAGGACCTCATGTTCGCGTCGCGGCCGCGCAGCGTGACGCTGGACGTCATGGGCCATGCCAGCGGCAGCGGCATGGGCATCATCTTCGCCGCCTACGGCGACCAATGGCAACAGGCCCGCAAGGTCTGCGTCGTGGAGCTACTGAGCGCGAAGCAGGTACAAATCAATGTTATGTTTTAAATAGCTGATTATGGTAAAAGAGCGATAACTCTCAAAATGGGGCTATAGCGGGATAAACTGGAGCTAAATGTGGTTATAGCGGATCAATTGTACATGTATCCATTTAGCGGCAACATATTCAAAAGTCTCTAGCAAGGGCATAGCAGGCTATTTAAAACTATATGATACTAATTGCATGCAGCACATTCGTCCATTTTCCCAAGAAACTGCATACACACATCTCAAAAAACAAAAAAAGTGGCATGCACCTAAACAGTTCATCCAAAAGCTTGATATAGATTCCATAAAGAAAAACTTGATATAAATGTGGACAATACTATACTTGAACACAGGTGAAACGCATGGAAGGCATCAGGCCTAAGGAGGTCGAAAACCTCCTCCGTTCCATCACCGCCTCGACTGGCGTCACAGTCAACCTGACGGAGATGGTGTCGGCGCTGACAAACGACATCATCGCGCGGGTGGTGTTTGGAGGCAGATGCACACATCAGGACGAGTACCTGCGAGAACTGGAGAAGGTCACCGAGCTGATCGGAGGCTTCGCCCTCGTCGGCCTCTTCCCATCATCGCGGCTGGTTCGGCTGCTGAGCAACGGCGAGCGCCAGATGAGGAGGAGCTACGGCCGCATCCAGCGCATCATCGCCGACATTATCGAGAGCCGGCGTAAGGAGCTGGTCTTGGCGCGTGCTGCCGACCGTGGTGAGGAGAATCTGCTCGACGTGCTGCTCAGGCTGCACCAGGAGGACTCCTCGACGCACCCTCTTACTCTGGAAGCAATAGGCGTCATTATCTTTGTGAGTATTCTCTCCAGCACTTAATTTCTCGTTAGAAGAGGAGGATAAACCCTGGCCCGGCCTGCTTCAGTCGCAGAATTATTTCTAAAATTTCATCGTTCTCTATCTTGCCCTGCACATACGTACATCGATCCACTCTCTCTATCTCGTCCTCTTTGTTTGTGTGAAATATTGTGTTGATCTATTGTTTCTACTCTTCATGTCATATAACCCACAACCACCTTACTTTCAGGACATGTTTGCAGGTGCCACCGAGAGCTCCGGAATTACAGTGGAGTGGGCTATGTCGGAGCTCTTAAAAAATCCCGCAACTATGAAAAAAGCACAACTAGAGGTCCGAAAATTACTAGGTCAGCAACGAGCCGTCATCACCAATAACGATCTTACTGACCTCCCCTACATGAGAATGGTGATTAAGGAGGCCTTGAGGTTGCATCCCCCGCTCCTCTACTCCCAGAAGGGCAAGAGAAGACTGTGAGATCATGGGATTTAAAGTTTCTAAAGGCACTAATGTACATGTCAATATATCAGCGAATTCTCGGGATGTTAAGTACTGGGATGCGCCTTAATTATTTAAGCCAGAGAGGTTTGAGAATAGCAACATAGATTACAAGGGGATGCATTTTTTTTTTTTGCGATGACAAGGGGATGCATTTTGAATTCACACCTTTTGGGGCCGGAAGGCGGCAGTGTCCAGGAATGCAATTCGGCACATCAACCGTGGAGATGGCATTGGCAAACCTTTTGTACCACTTTGACTGGGCGATCCCTAATGGGTCTAGCCTGGAGTTGATGGACATGTCTGAAAAGTTTGGGATCAATGTACGTAGAAGGTTCAACTTGCAGCTGACAGCAATCCCATATGAGCACTCCAACGCTATGTAGTTCAACGGCCCGTGGACCGAAGGAATAATTGCTCACTCATAGCCAAAATATGCAATCCGCCTCTATGTAAAATGCGGTTTTGGGAGCATTCAACTGAAATCCAGGTGGGGAACCTCTCCCCCCGGAGAACACTCTTACAAAAAAAAATCTTATATTGTACTTATATCCATTCAAATAAGAGAAGGTTTGTTGTATGACATTTAATATGTGTGGCAGTCATATGTCTATTCCTCTTCCAACAAGCATGAGTGAATTCCACCTTGTATTCCTTTGTTTGTGATTTTGCTACTTATCTCGTTTCATTTTATTGCTAGTTTTCACACCCAGAATATGAAGGTGAAGGATTGTATTACCATTTAACCATTTGACCCCGTTCTAATAGCTCGACCCCAACTGTCAATCCTATGTGGACGCTGATTTAATTGCTAACTCGAAAGGGTTGAAGTGACCCTGCAAACCACTGCCTGATGTAGTACGCCACGCCACTCGTTGGCATATTAACAAGCCAAATGTATATAATTTTTTTAACTTCTTCCTCAGATATTCGAGGGAACACCGGTAACAACTTACATAGTGAAATTAATAATAAAACTATAGTACTAAGCATGGTTTTAAATTTCAGTTTCAGAAAAATTTCGGCCACTACCGAAATCAGTGAAATTCACTGAATTTCAGTGATTTCGGTTTTCGTTTCGGCCAAATGACCGAATTTTTCTCTTTAAATTCATTTCAATATTTGAAAAAGTTAAAAATATTTTAAATATATTTTGAATTCCTGTGTAGTACTGAAATTTCTGAAATATTTTGACCGAAAGCTAATTATTTCAGTGTGTGCTGAAATCACTGAAATTCAATGAATTTCGTTGAAATCTCACCGAATTTGAAAACCATGGTACTAAGTACCATAATAGTTTAGCAGCTTATTGGTGCTAAGCTATGGCTGCTTGGCTTACTACATTCTGTAGGTCCTATTGAGTCTTTGCCTCCACGTCGTCCCATATGATCACATAGGTGATGTATATTCCTCCAGAAACATCGAGTGCCTCATAGTAGACTTCCTTATGTCCCATTTGGACTTCCCGGTTCTCTCAAAGCCTAACAAAGGGGTGAGAAATGATATGGATGAGTAGATTGTGCTTAATAAGTTCAGATATGAGATAAGTGTTTGGAATGCACTATTTACCCATATGACCAAGGTTCAACGAGTTATGTAGGCTTCGATTAACATTTGTTCAAAAGGTTTATTTTATTCAGAAAAAAATCTCCCCCGGGCTTCACAAATTGTGATGATCTCAAATTTCATAGCAATCGCAGTTCTTTACCACAACAAGGAGTGACTTATCCAGTGTGATAATCTCAAACTATGCAGTGGTGCGCTATTTTACACAGTGTTTCTTATCCTCCATGTTGGGCCCGTACCCATATGGCTCCTTTAAAAAGTAGCCAAGTCAAGAGCATCTCCAACAGCAGCGCTAAAAACGCCGCGCGCCCAAGAAACCGCCGATATCGCGCGCGCACCCGTTTCGGCGTCTCCAGCAGCCGCGCTAAAACTCCGCGCACGGTAAAAAGGGGCCAGCGCGCTGGCCCGAGCGGTACTCCTTGCGCTGAATTTGGGGCGGCCGCTCCAGCGCGCGGTGCGAAAGGAAATCGCGCGCGAGAGAGCAACCACCACCCGGAAAATTCCCCACTGCTCCCGCCGTCGCCCTCGCTTCGCCTAGCGCGCGGTGCCGCCGGCGGAATTCCGGCGATGGAAGACCACTCGAGCGTTCCTCCGACCCCGCCCAACGTCCGCGACCCCTCTCCCGTCGGCGCCGCCGCAAACCCTAGCGCGAGCGTGACCAACTCCGCCGCCGGCGCCACACCAAATCCCGGCGTGGGGCTCGCGCGCGGCCTTTTCACGGCACCACGGCCGAACTCCGTCGGAGCCGTCGCGCAGGCGCCCGGTGCGCAGCGGCGGAACGTCCACCCCAAGCGCCCGATTGCGGCGGCGTTAGCCAAAAAGATGAAGAAGGTGGGCGCCGCTGCGGCGCCAGCCAACACGAGGAAGGCGACGCCAGCGCCATTGCCCCGCCTCCGCCTCCGCCACCCGTAGCGCCGGCACCCGCGCCGGAGCCGTCGTTTTTTGCGCCGGTGGATGCAAATAGGGTGCTTGACGAAATGCCCATAAGGTACTTTTCTACATCTTGCTTGACAATTCGCTTGATTCGTCCCCTTGCTTGACTATCTTCAACTCATTTGTAGTTTGAATGATGACGCATATTTCTCAACAATGGGAGTTGGCTCCAACACTTCACATTGGTCCCAAACCAATGAAATACATGATGACGATCATGAATTTGAAGAAGAAGTGGATGAGGATGGAGAGGGTTTGGTTGGTCCGCCGAAAGGAAGGTCGGTCAACTACACCGTGCAAGATGACCTTTTGCTATGCGAGACTTACCTAAATGTGTCTTTGGATGCCGCCGTCGCAACGGCCCAAACATTCAACGCATATTGGGATAGGATGAAGGAGTACTATGACACGCACAATAAGAGTGGAATTGAGCGAAGCAATAGATCACTTCGCTCCCGGTGGTCATTGATAAACACCGACTGTCAAAAGTGGGCGGGGGCAATGGCGGCGGTTGATGCCCTGAACCCAAGTGGCACAAATGACATAGATAGGGTAAGTGTCTCATTTGTGTACCCATATCATTGCTCCTTTGCTACTATGTGCTCTTACTTGTTCTTTTCAACGTGTAGCTCAATATTGCACAAAACTTGTTCCGTGGAGAAGACAAGAAGAACAAGAAAGGCAAGGTGAAGAAAGGGAAAGCATTTGTGTTGTCCCATTGCTATGAGAGGTTGAAGAATGAAGAGAAATGGAAGAAGCGTGATGTTCTAGAGGTGCCAAGTATTAAAGAAGTGTTGAACTTGGACGGAGATGAAGCATCAAGCGACGGCGGCAAGAGGAGGAGCCCGACCCCTAACTCGGTGAACTATGCAAATCCAAGGAGACCAACGGGTGCAAAAATAGCAAAAGAGAGGAAGAAAGGAGGAGGAGGAGGAGGAGATGATGATCTCAAGCACACCATGGAGGAAATGGTGAAAGCACGAAGGTTGGCAATGCAGGAGAGGAAATTGGCGCAAGAGGCGAAGCAAAAAAAGAATAGCCTACACGCCGAGACAGAAGCAAGAAAGGTGGCGGCGGAGGAGAGTAGGTTGGCATTGGAGGAGAAGAAATTGAAAATGGCGGAGCAAGCTAGGATGATGGAGTGGGAGAAATACCTCTTCTTCATGGACACGTCACACTTTGATGAGAAGAAAAAGGAGTACCACAACATACGCCGTGATGAACTATTGATGAAGAAAAGAATGACAAGCATGGGAGGCATTGGTGGTACCATGGGAGGCATTGGAGGTATAGGAACAAGCATGGAGGGCATGGGAGGCAATGGAGGGATGGGAGTTGATGCGGAAAAGGTCCGCTAGGGTGGCCCGATCTTCACGGATTGACGGCGGGAATGGACGAACTCACGCAAGAACACGAAGAACACGAAGAACACGAGGAAGAACACCAAGAATACATGAACACAAACACGATACAAGAACCGTTTCCCTTACCGGTCGGTCCAAACCGGTCCAATAGAATCCCAAAGGGAGAGATTGGCAAGATACACAAAAAGGGGTCTTGGATGGTTGTTTCTCCAACGTCCAACCGAGCCGTTCCAATAAAGTCACCCGAAGATGAAAGATTGGCAAGTAGTCAAGCTACAAGTAGAGGTCTTGAGTCATCTCCACATGAGGAGGCCTTGAATCCCACAAGGGATCTTCTCCACAAGGGGAGGAAGTAGACCACTTGAGGTAAAGGAGTTCTACTCTACTCTTATCTCAAACTAGTCTTATTCCTAGATCTAGCCAAGGGGTACATATATATAGTGTTGACCAAAAGGGGGTAGGTGGGGAAGGGATTGGGGCCTCCAACCCGTGCTGTTTCCCGCAGCGGCGGTACAACCGCTGGGTATGGCGGTAGTACCGCTGGTGCGTGCGGACGCTCGCTTCCCACCTCGGCGGTACCGGCGGCGGTACCAGTTGGTACCGCTCATGTCTTTCGAAGAGCAGTTCTGGCGGTAGCGGCGGCGGTAGCCCTCGGGCGGTAGTACCGCCTAACCCAGTGGTACTACCGCTGCCTGGGTCTTTTCTCCTCTTCCTTCTTCTCTTCCAAGCCACCGTCTTGTCGAGCTTCATTCCTCTCGCACCTTGGCCATCTTCTCGTGTACATGTCCTCGTCGTGGTAACCCTAGCATCATCAAGGGACGAAGCATGACGTAGCATACCATCCAAAGGATGAGGAATGGGGCTCAAGTAGAGGAACGAGCTCACCTTTGATGTCCATGGTGACTTGCGAAGTGTTGAGGGTCTTGACATGGTGATGGTCGTTATCCGGGCTACATCATCTCCCCCCTTTAAAAAGAGTCGTCCTCGACTCTTGCTCGTCATCACCATGTGAAGGAGGTAGATGTGTTGTCGAAGAATTGGAATTCACCATGCCTACAAACATCAAAGACCAAGCAAACCATGTGTGTGCAAGAAAGAGGAGCATATCAACAATGACATGTCCATTCTTTGCTATAGCACCATTAGCACAACACAAGGATATGAAAAGGTAGTGCAATTGCAAGGTCAAAGTGTTAACAATCCAATGGAACACCTTCAAAGTGTGGAAATACAAAACTCCATGAAAAACACACAATGAAGAATGCCCAAAATATCATCATGGTGGCAAACAAAGCACATGAAAGAGCAAGTTTTCAACAAATTTGTTGCAACACCAAATTGGTAGACACCAATAAAATCATGACAAGGCATGCTCAAATTGTCATTATGGTTGCAAACAAGGCTTCTCAAAGAACAATAGTTCATCATTTTTGTTGCAACACATAAATCATTCAAGGGAAAGATCAAGGAAACATTCTTGCCATAGAGAAAACCAATATCACAAACATGTTTGCAAACAAACCAAAAGCAAGAGCAATTGTTCAACGTGTTTGATGCAAAACATGAAAAAATTGTAGAGTTGGACTCGAGCCACAACTCACATGTATGCTCTCAAGAGCTCTTGTTGTCAACTCATGCTCAATTGAGGTTGACATTATCATGCGTTTACCGGCACACACAAGACACCATATGAAGAAGTTATGTGCACAGTAAATGAACACATCATCCATCATTACGCGTCTCTCCATTTGCACTTCACCAAACACAACAAAGTCAATGGAATATGACGTATGTGGATGGTTACCATACAAAGTGAAGGATGGAACAAGGTCCATAAAAGCAAGCGAAAAATCTCCAACAAGTGAGAAAGCTATGGGGGCAATCTCATTATCAAGTATTTCAACATTATTGCAAGCAACACATGTGAAAGAGAAATTGTTCAACATATTGCAAGCAACAATGGGAGAATAGTGCAAACATCGATTGCAACGCATGGGTATGGCAACATCATCACAAATAGAAGAACCCACATGGTCAACATTGCTTTGAGGCAAGGTATCACATGTGAATATGAATGACTCATATGTGACATCAAGAAAATCATCCAAATCATGCAAGCAATCAACATTCATCATGTCCACTAGTGGGATCATGGTCACATCAACACCCATACCTTTGTAGTCCCGCTCATGTGAAGTAGGTGTTGAAGTAGTAGGGGCTTGCATGTAGCCGACTTGTTCATCTTGATGTAGACATGGGGTGGCATCATCATCATCCTCCATGTACATCTTCTCCATTTGAGGCATCGTCAAGTCGGGGAGTGGCGTATCATCATCCATGGAACCTAGCACACAATGAGAAAACACACTAGAGGTAGAGGTTAAGTTGTTAGAAATCGAAATGGCCTCACAAGACCTATCAACTACCTCTCTCAACTCAAGTGGTGTATCACTCATTCCCTCAAAGTGAAAGCTCTCAAACTCACACATGGTGGAGGCACTCAACTCACTCTCACTCTCACTCAAGTGGGCTAAGTGGCTCTCATGCTCACATGGGTTTGGTACAATCGCATCATTCAAGCACATGAGGGTAGGCTCGATGTTCTCAACTCCAAACGCCTCCAAGGTTGAAGGGAAACTCCCATGCTCAACCTCCTCAACCATCTCGCCTCCATGGTCAATGCCATAGAGTAGGCATCACCACTCGACTCCATTGCCGAAGGGAAAATCCCATGCTCGGCTTCATCACTTGGTGCATCAACCAAAGTGATAGCATCATCCATGCTCGCCTCCGTGGTCAAAGGGAAAATCCCATGCTCGACCATCTTCTCGCCATCTTGGTCACCAACTTTGCACTCCCACATCATGTGACCTCTTCCATTGCATATTGGGCACAAGAGATTGGGACATTCCCGTGGGTCATGGTCTTGGCCTTGGCAATTGTCGCATGTGAGGTCTTCATCTTGCCATATGGGGGCCAATGTGGTGGTGGCACTTGGTGTAGAAACCATATCATGAGAAGTGCTTGATAGGGGCACCGTCTTGGTTGTGTCCTCACAAGTGTTGCCATGCTTCTTGCGGCTTCGACGTGAGCTTGACCGTTGATCGAAGAACTTGTCGATGTCGGCCATGAACTCGTCAAAGATGGGACTTGTAGTTCTTGTTGGCGCACTTGGAGTGGTAGCACTAGGGGACACCATAGGATGCGCCTTTGTCGCCATCTTGTTTTCAAGTCGACGTTGGCGTTCTTGAGTTGTGGGGTGTCGCCGAAAGTCATTTGGATGCTTCTCCTCATGTTGACGTCGGCGTGCTTGTTGCTTTGGAGACCTTGGCTTGGAACTCCCACTCGAACTTGGTGACATGTTGTTGTCCACCGTGGCATCTTTCTTGTGGCACCTTGATGAGCTTGAAGGAGTAGGGATGCTCTTGGCCAACTTGTCCATGGCATCCTTGAGATTTTGGAGCTTGGCCTTGTCGATGCACTTCTTGTGGCGCCTTCTTGTAGTTGAAGGAGAATGTTGAAGCTTGTCGCTCTTGGCGATGGCCTTGTCATGGCTCCTTCTTGAAGTTGATGTAGAATGACGAAGCTTGGCACTCTTGGAAGTAGATGTAGCTCCAAAGGATGAACTCATGGTGGTCTTCTTGTCGGAGCACCGTCTTGAGCTTGAACCATAGAAGGTTGTGCCATGACGCTTGGTGGTGCCGCTCTTGAACATGGTGGTGACGGGGGGCCTCTCCTCTTGCATGTTGTCGAAGTCGTCGCACATGCTACAAGAGTAGTAGTCGTAGACGTTCTCCACCATGTCATCGGAGTTGTAGTCGTAGTAGTGGCGCTCCACCATGTTGTTGTAGTCGACGTCGGTGCCATGTGATGAGGCAAGTGAAGACACTTGCACCTCATTGTCGTTGGGGCTTGTGTAGTCGGAGTCGTGGTAGATTTGCACGTACTTGGAGTCGATACAATTTGACGAAGGTTTCTCGACGTCTTGGTACCGCTCCATGTCGTGGACGCTTGAGTAGTCGGAGTCGTAGTCAAGTAGTTGCAGCGGAAGTCTTGGTGATGCCCCATCATGTCATGGGGGTCATTGTCGGTGTAGTAGTCCCCCATGTCCTCAAAGTTTGAGGCATCATAGTCCATGTGACTCATCATGTACTCATCCTCATCTTGGCCTCCATAGTGATACTCACTCTCCCTAGACATGTCAACTCACAAGACAAGTGTGTATATGGAGTGGAAGGAAACTAGAGCACAAACTCTCACCTTTGTAGATAGTATTGGACGTCGTGGACAACCAAAGGGAAACTATCACAAAGAAAGTGCTTGTGTTCAAGTATCCAAAGCAAACTCCAAAACACACACGGCTTAGTGGTAGGAAGATATGGTAGGTGGAAAGCAAATTGAACCAACCGGAAACCAAGATATTGTTAAAGCAAGTAGAGAACCACGATGATCACAAAGCCAAAGCAAGTCAATCTCAAAGATAGGAATGTAGCTGAAAGAAACACACACACGGATAGATAAATGGGACTCATGCAACCAAGAAGTGAGCTAGAGAACCATATGATCCTAGCGAAGACTAAAAGCTCGTGTTGCACAAGTACGAGGAGAGCACTAGCTCGATTGCAATTTATTTGGTGGGCTACAAGATTTGCACCAAAAGCACCACCTACAAGATGTTCATCGAGCTTGCGCGCTTCCTACAAGATGTGGCAAGTGGTGGTTTCTTTCTTTTTCTTTCTTTTGACTCTTTTTGCTTCTTGCCTCTTTTCTCTTTTGGCACTTTTTGCTTCTTATTCTTTTCACACCCACTTCTTTTGATGCCAACACAAGATATATAAAGAACTAGCGCATGCAAGGTTGCTCGGAAACTACACGGTGCAAATGTGCAAAGCCCAAGCAATCATCAAGAGCTAACTCAATAGGACATGGTAATCGCAAAGATATAGTGTGGCTCACAAAGGAATGGCAAGGGGTAAAGATTGGAGAAGTTATACCTTTCGTCGACGATCTTCACCCTTTGTGGTAGAAGCTTCGTGCTTGCCCACGAACTTTGGTGGTGGTGGATGGTGGATCAACCGTGTTGGTGACGTCGGCCTTGACCGTAGCTTCGAAACGAGCCAAAGAACACCAAAAATCGAAGTCCGGAATCAAAAGATATGGCGAAAACAATTTTCTGAAATTTCAGTTTTCTGGAGGTACCGCTTAACCCAGGGGTAGTACCGCTCGAGGTACCGCTGAAGCGGTCCGAAGTCAGTTTTGGCGGTACCGACGGCGGTAGTACCGCCCGGGGTCGCTGGACGCGCCCAAGAACGCGAAAAATCGCGATTTTGGCCAAAAACTCGCCGAAAAGCCTCAAATCGGAGGGGAAAACGAAGGAATTAGGCCATGGGAACGCAAAGGAAGGTAGATCAACTAGTTTAGCAATAGATCCATGGATCAAAACCTGCCCAAACGCACTCAAATCGCAGATCGGTCCAAAAGCACATTGGGGCTATTTTTGGTGGAAATTTTCGAATTTCTCAAAATCAAAGAAAAATTTGGGGTATTTGTGGGAGAAACACAAGTCAAATCCGTGTCAACGGTGGCTCTGATCAAATCGCAGATCGGTCCAAAAGCACATTGGGGCTATTTTTGGTGGAAATTTTCGAATTTCTCAAAATCAAAGAAAAATTTGGGGTATTTGTGGGAGAAACACAAGTCAAATCCGTGTCAACGGTGGCTCTGATACCATATGATGCGGAAAAGGTCCACTAGGGTGGCCCGATCTTCACGGATTGATGGCGGGAATGGATGAACTCACGCAAGAACACGAAGAACACGAGGAAGAACACTAAGAATACACGAACACAAACACGATAAAGAACCGTTTCCCTTACCGGTCGGTCCAAACCGGTCCAATAGAATCCCAAAGGGAGAGATTGGCAAGATACACAAGAAGGGGTCTTGGATGGTTGTTTCTCCAACGGCCAACCGAGCCGTTCCAATAAAGTCACCTGAAGATGAAAGATTGGCAAGTAGTCAAGCTACAAGTAGAGGTCTTGAGTCATCTCCACATGAGGAGGCCTTGAATCCCACAAAGGGATCTTCTCCATAAGGGGAGGAAGTAGACCACTTGAGGTAAAGGAGTTCTACTCTACTCTTATCTCAAACTAGTCTTATTCCTAGATCTAGCCAAGGGGTACATATATATAGTGTTGACCAAAAGGGGGTAGGTGGGGAAGGGATTGGGGCCTCCAACCCGTGCTGTTTCCCGCAGCGGCGGTACTACCGCTGGGTATGGCGGTAGTACCGCTGGTGCAGGCCGGACGCTCGCTTCCCACCTCGGCGGTACCGGCGGCGGTACCAGTTGGTACCGCTCATGTCTTTCGAAGAGCAGTTCTGGCGGTAGCGGCGGCGGTAGCCCTCGGGCGGTAGTACCGCCTAACCCAGCGGTACTACCGCTGCCTGGGTCTTTTCTCCTCTTCCTTCTTCTCTTCCAAGCCACCGTCTTGTCGAGCTTCATTCCTCTCGCACCTTGGCCATCTTCTCGTGTACATGTCCTCGTCGTGGTAACCCTAGCATCATCAAGGGACGAAGCATGACGTAGCATACCATCCAAAGGATGAGGAATGGGGCTCAAGTAGAGGAACGAGCTCACCTTTGATGTCCATGGTGACTTGCGAAGTGTTGAGGGTCTTGACATGGTGATGGTCCTTATCTGGGCTACATCAGGAGTGATGAATGCACCTCCGATGGACATGGGAGGCATGAGGTTTGGCTCTCTTTTAGGAGGCATGGGACCATATGGAGGGATGGGCGGCATGGGAGGCGTTGGTGCTACCATGGGAGGCGTTGGTGCTACCATGGGAGGACCTCCGATGGGCATTTGTGTACCTCCGATGGGTATGGGAGGCATGGGTGCATTTCCAAACATCTTTGGAGCATATGGTGGGATGGGTGCACCGCCGGTTAACTTGGGTGCAACCATGGGTAGAGGCAATGCTACCATGGTGTCTCCTATGCCTTCGGATGGTGCATGTGGAAATAGTGCAAGCACCGTCCCCGTCAATGATGAAGATGGGGTTGGACAAGGTGAAGAGAAGGAGGAGGAAGAAGAGGAGGAGGATGAAGAGGAGGAGGAAGAAATTGGAGAGAAATAAACTTGTGGCAAGTGATGATGTTTTATTCCTTTGTATGCACTTTATTGTATTTTGAATTTGCTATGCTATTTTGCTATGAATTTGCTATGCTATTTTGCTATGAATTTGCTATGTTGCGATGAATTTGCTATGCTATTTTGTTATTTTTCTATGTTGCTCATATTGGCGCTGCTCGCGCGCGCTACATTTTAGCGCGACTGCGCCGCGCTAAATTATAGCGCGACTGCTAAAGGAAAACAGGCGTCACGCGCGAGAAATCGCAATTCTGGCGCCGTAAAAAAAAATTAGCGCGCCGACGCCTAGCGCTGCTGCTGGAGATGCTCTAAGTTATTTAAGCCACGTACCATCCTTCCCTACGTCGTCAATGTAGCATATCTGGCCAAGTCGGTAGTGTGCTCAAGAGAATGTGAATATTACTAACTATATTAAGGACGGAGGATTTCGCGGCCTACCCACGCGCGTGACACTGTAGCGTCGCACTGTAGCGTGCTATAGTAGCTACAGTGCGGCGCTACGTTAGGCTTTTTTTTTTTTGCCAAACTATTCTAAAGAGCCGCGGTTCCTCGGCCTATCAGCGCGCGTGTAGCAGTGCGACGCTACAGTACCGTGTAGTGTACCGGGTATCCGGGTACTGTACCGTGCTATGCTTCGCTACAGCCTGCTTTTTTTTTGGCAGGAAAAAAAAACTTCGCGTTCTCCGAAAATTATATACACGAAATATATGCGCGCCGACGAGTAGGTTCCATTCCCGTGATCGGTTTCGAGTTTGGTCAAGTCTAGCTCCTTAATTTCGGATCCAGATTCGCACAAACATTTGACAAATTTTGTCCAATTCGCCGCACTCGGTAATCCGTTTGTCTAGCTCCTTAATTTTGGATCCAGATTCACACAAACATTTGACAAATTTTATCCAATTCGTCGCTCTCGGTAATCCGTTTGAATTTTCATTTCACAAGTACATGTATGTACACCACTCTTCCAAACAACTTTTTGCATAAAAGTCCCCACGCGTTTTTTTTTTGCAGTAAATTAACCTTTCGGAAGAAAGCCCCGCTCGCCACCTTTTGCAAAAAAACCCACGCGTTTTCCAAAAAATTATAAATCGGCCTCTCAGAATAAAAACACGCGGTTCTTTTATATAAAGATCCTTGCCTTCTCTACATATTACAAACTAATTTCAGTAACATCACCACCAAATAAATTTTCCAAAACTAATTTTATTAACATTATTTTTAGCAGCATACATATTTCATATTACACTGCAATACTATTTTCTCAATTTGTTTCCCATACAAACTAATTCACCAACGAAAAATAATAGTAATACCGCAGAATTTTAGATTAATTTTCAAAAAATTCATAACTAATACACTGTCCACGGGAAAAATATGTTGAACATACCAAAATGTTTTTAAAAATTAATCCTACTTATTTTCGCACAAACATTTGACAAATTTTGTCCAATTCGTCGCTCTCGGTAATCCGTTTGAATTTTCATTTCACAAGTACATGTATGTACACCACCCTTTCAAACAACTTTTTGCATAAAAGTCCCCACGCATTTTTTTTGCAGTAAAGTAACTTTTCGGAAGAAAGCCCCGCTCGCCACTTTTTGCAAAAAAACCCATGCATTTTCCAAAAATTATAAATCGGCCTCTCAGAATAAAAACACGCGGTTCTTTTACATAAAGATCCTTGCCTTCTCTACATATTACAAACTAATTTCAGTAACATCACCACCAAATAAATTTTCCAAAACTAATTTTATTAACATTATTTTTAGCAGCATACATATTTCATATTACACTGCAATACTATTTTCTCAATTTGTTTCCCATGCAAACTAATTCACCGACAAAAAATAATAGTAATACCGCAGAATTTTAGATTAATTTCAAGAAATTCATAACTAATACACTGTCCACGGGAAAAATATGTTGAACGTACCAAAATGTTTTTAAAAATAAATCCTACTTATTTATACCGAATTCACGAATGCTCGAAAAATTACCCATGGTTATTTAACTTAACAAAATTAAACAACTGTTAACCGTACTTAAATGCCAAAACTTCCCCCTAATTCACAATGTATCTATTTTTTTTGGAGAATTCAAACGTATATGAGTGTATTCCACACTTCTACCAGCTACAGAACATTCAAATGTATATGACTATTTCCCATCAAAAATATGATGAACATATCAAAAAAATATCAAAAATAAATCCTACTTATTTATATCGAATTCACGAATGCTCGAACAAATTAACCATGGTTATTTGACTTAACAAAATTAAACAACTTTTAACCGTACTTAAAATGCCAAAACTTTCCCCTAATTCACAAATGTCACGTCGCCAGATGACGTCACCACGTCCCCACCTGTCGGAAATTCGACATTTCCACAAATAATTTCCATAATTGCTAAAATCCTGGACTATGGACACCGTGAAAAAAAATATATCAAACATATCACAAAAAAAGGCTCACTACTTATGTCATATGACAGAATTTCAAATTTACATATTTCCAAAAATTAACGGACTTTCAAATCTCACCGTCTTATAAAGTAAAAATTGTCCAAATCTAACCAAATTTAGACCGTAGCCTTCTTTTCGAATTTCAATAATTACCAAACCAACACGATTTTTTAATATGTATATTCTCAAATTTGAATTATACCACACATCCGCGACGTACAAATTTGCATATTTTCAAAATTTAGATGCCTTTCAAATCAAATCTACATAACTTCCCAATTTGAACGACTTTCCAAATCTAGACAATCTTTTAGACACAAACTTTCTTCCAATTTCATTAATTTCCAAATATTCAAACAAATTAAATGCCCGCATTTTCAAATTTTAATTTTACCCACACACGCGCGGCATCGCCGCGCTAAGTTACCTAGTACACGATGACACGCATCAACTCTGTCACACTCAGACGATGACACGCAACACACAAAAGATCAAGTCAAGCACGAAATTAAGCCCCAAAAGTGAAATTTAAAACGGTGATAAATATATATATATATATATATATATATATATATATATATATATATCCAATTTACGGTCCATTTGTAAGTCGTGTTGTGGGATCTTCATAACGAAACCTCAACTTCATATACTTTCATGACATTTTGCGACGGAAAACACATTTGGAAAATATTATTCAACAGTTGCACACATGAGAGGAAACCCGCTTTGACACATGGACCATATGCCCCTGCCAGCAGAAAAAATATTCTGAAATGTAAAAAAGTTCCGGAGAGAAATTTGACACGTACATCTTGTTATTTTATATGATTGTGTAAAATATATTTATATGGTTTGTGTAAAATATATTCTAAAATGTCTCATGGAAACAATTTTTAGCACAAATATTTGTCTTTTTACAGAAGACATAAAAAATCGGTTTTTCGTTAAACATCTTTTTGAGCACATAGAATGTTGAAATGTACAATCAAAATTTTCTAACATTTCAAAATACGTCTTACAAAACCGCGAGTTTGGCCAAAGCCCATCTTTTTTTACGGTAGCCAAAAGCTCACCTCTGTCATGAGCAAACCGGGAGTAGGAACTTGGGGACCGGAAAGTGTTTTGTGATCCCGGGCACCAGTGAACCCTCTTATTTAAAAAAATTCAAAAATCATATTTGTGAGTTTCCAAAAAATCTGAAAAAAAATCCAGGTATAGCCCATGGTGTATCCCACAAGTGAGTAAATTTTTAATCTGAGATGGCTTATATTATGGACTACACAAAAATAACAAATCTAGTAAAATTTATAGATTTGAAAATATACATTCTTAAATGGGAACAACCGAACAAGCATTATAAAACCCTCATTTGACGAAGCCAAAAAATAAACTTGGAGTACGTTGCCATTGGTACTTGAATCACCAGCTAGAATACTCATTTATTACTCACTCTCGGACACTTAGTATCACACGAGATGACACGCAGCACACAAAAGCTCAACGGCGCAGAAGCAGGCAAAGTCAAGCACGAGAAATGAAAGCCGCGACGCGGTCCAACATCTCGGCGGCCGCCTCCGTCCCCGGCCGCTGGAGGTGAAACATGTGGTCCTGTCCCGGCGTGTCCACGAGCTCGG
This sequence comes from Poa pratensis, assembly GCA_947311845.1. Taxonomy (NCBI): domain Eukaryota; kingdom Viridiplantae; phylum Streptophyta; class Magnoliopsida; order Poales; family Poaceae; genus Poa; species Poa pratensis. The sequence goes on from CAMZMU010000040.1 coordinate 49,463,037, forward strand.
CCTCCCCGCGCCACCCGCTGGCCAACAGCGCCGCGTAGTACGCCCGCCCCTTCACCGCCAGGAAGTCGTCCCCGGCCACGGCCACCATCACCCTCCTGCACGGCAGCGTGGCGAGCCGCGGCGCAGCAACGGCGCACGTCGGGCACAGCCTCGGGTCGTCCACCTCGGCGTCGGGGCGCGCGCACATGAACCGCCACTCGCGGCGGATCCTGACCTCCAGCTCCGGCGTCATGGAATTCGACGGGTCCCAGAAGTAGGGGTGCACCAGCATCACGCCGGTGATCGCCGCGCCCGGCGGCCCCTCGGCGGCGGCGCGCAGGGCGACGTTGTGCGCGATGTTGGCGCCCGCGCTGTCGCCGGCGAGGAACACGCGGGAGGCGTCCCCGTGCGCCGCGAGCCACGGCTCCGGTCCCGCGGGGCCGCATCCGGCGACCGCCCACGCGAGCGCCGCCCAGGAGTCGTCGTATGCCGCGGGGAGCGGGTGCTCCGGCACGCGGCGGTACTCGACGGACACGGCGAGGGCGCCGGCGCGGGCGGCGAGCGCGTTGAGGTAGCGGTGGTACATCGGGAAGGCTGCCGACCCGACCATGAAGCCGCCGCCGTGGAAGTACACGAGGACGGGCAGCTTCTTGGCGCCAGCCGCGGCCGGCGGGAGGTAGAGGCGGACGGAGAGGCCGGTGGCCGGGTCGACGGTGACGTCCTTGGATTGCACGCCCGTGGAGGCGTCGAGGGACGCCGGCACGGTGTCGGTGCCGAGCAGGCGCTCGACGCTGCCGTTCCTGTAGACGCGGATGAATGGGAGGAGCTCAGTCTCGACATCGCCGGGGCGGGCGGCGTCGCTGGAGGCCATCCTGGCAGTGGGTGTTCGCTGTGAAATCAAAGCTTTGGATCTGGAGCGCGGTGCAGGACAAGTGAAGTAGCAGCAGAAGTAGAAGAGGGGCCATTTAACTGGACAAGTTCCAAGTTTGTTATCCAAGTTTCGTGGTGATCTTTACTACTCCCTCAGTACAAAAATAAGTGTCTCAAGTTTGTACAAAAGTGGATGTATCTATACATGAAACATGTCTAGATACAACCATTTTTTGGTAAGCTTTTTTTTTTCATGGTAATACGATTCTCATTGATAAATAAAAGACGAGATACAAAGTACGTATACACCGATCTTACAGATCTGAAAAGATAGGATAAACCTATGTGACAAACCAACGCCTATCCATCTTCTTCGGCACCACCGTAGCAGCCACCAAGGAGAAAATAGACAGATCACCTCTTCACCCGAGCTCGACGCGGCTCTATTTTTTGGTAAGCTTGAGATACTTATTTTGGGACGGAGGGAGTATTATATTAGAGTTCGTACGTACGTTTACTTGGCAGAAAAGTTTGCCGATCGACCGTCTGCCCCGCTCGCTCGATCGTCACTCCCGCATGGGCCAGAAAAACAAATTCGCACGGCCCATATGCTGCCCACGCCCAGGATGGCTCCCCTTCCCCCGTAGGCCGTAACCCTCTCCCTTTTCCCTTTTTGCTGTCATGCTGCGGCGGCGCAACGCGTTGCTAGAGAAAAGGCATCACCATCATCGCTGCATCTCCTTCCTTCTCTCCGTCCCTTGCAACGCCGCGCGTCGGAGGCTACTATGGTGCGGGCAACATGAACACGAACGGGAGCAGTGACTTCAAGAATCAACTCGTCCATGGCGTCCTGAGGACGAGCGGGGGCGGCGGCTTGAGGAACTTCAGATCGTCCGTGGCAGTCATTATCGTGTTCGTCACCGCCTTATTCTACTGCAGGGCTACACTCTTGGATGAAGTTTCAGGTATAAAAGTGCCCAAATACGAGTTGATGTCTAAATTTCAAGGATTTAATCAATCCCAATGCAATGTTCTTGAAGCTGAATTATTTCCTCCAGCGCTCCTGACACCGGCCGCCTGATCTTGCCGTCATCGAATCCACCGCGCCGATTCTTCCGTCACTGCCTCCACCTCGACTGTCCCAGTTCTTGGTGGCTTCGAGGCCCGACGCCCTCCCAAGATCGAGAGCAAGAGAAGCGGAGGCGCGGCTCGAGATCGGCCTGGATCCGACCTACACACTTTAATCTTCCTTTTTCGTGATTTTTTTTATCTAGATCAAGTTTTGGTTGAATCTAAGGTGAATCAATGGATTCTTCTTTGTTGTCTGTCCCAAACTGATCACATGGTGGATGAGTTTTACCAATATTTCCAACTGTTCTGGTGTAGTCAGCATGTGCTTTATTTCTCTGTAATTTTTTCCATTGCACCATGTTTCTTCAAATTGATTTGTCACTAATCTGTGCTTATGGTTTTCTTTTGCAGTATAGGCCACACACACATAGGGTCAGCAATTACAGCATACTAGGTAATGTGTCGCGGCGGCACGCCGCGTTCTTCGGGTTAATGTTTTGCTAAGATATGTTGTCAATATATTATTGGAAATGCCGGTGTAAGTCAGTGTTTGTGTGTATTTGAAGATTGAATTCGTGAATAAAATTTGCCTTTAGAAGAAATATGTGATCACAAAGTTCTACCGTTGTGGACGGAATTAAGTTTTGAAGATAATATTACCGTGTCAACAACATTTTCCAAGTGAGTTGTAGAAAAGTATCTGTAGATTTCTAGAAGAATGTACATTGGAAGCATACTTATTCTCTCAAGTTTTAAAAATGTCAAAGGCAGACGATCAGGTAAATCAAGGTAAACATATGTGTTGGACATATGGGAAATATGAGATGAATTGTTTAAAGTGTGGTTGTTAATACAATCTCTAGAATTTTTGTGAATTAAGTCATTTGCGTTAAGATATTAGACAGTGTGTGGAATAAATATTGGATATTGTGCGCTGTGGACATCTCATTTTATCGTTTATATGTTCATTTTTAGTCCAGGCTTTTCCATGCCAAGAAGAAGTAACTGGTGGATTGTAATAAAGTGTAAAAATATTTGATTAGTATGAATCAGAGGCAACATCGATTCCAGGATAGATTAAAATGTAGTATATGAATTAGAAAATAAAGGGCACCAAATTATAGGGTGTTTAAATATGTTTGTAAATATTTACTTTAAATATGTGATTAGGAAGTAAGTAATATGAAAACATTTATCAATTTTGGTTTAGATGTAATTAGGGAAAATACATTTAGATTATCTTGATATATTTTAGTTTTTTTTCTTTTTTAGCATGTTGGAATGTTCATTTGTGCTGCATGTATTTGTTGTGAGTATTTTGTTATATTATATGGAATTTTAAATAAAGATGGTTAAAATTTGTTAAATATGTGTGTAATTGATGTAAGTAGACAGGTTACATTTTTATGCACATTTTGGTATACTAATTTTTTTTTGTTTTTTGAACTGGTTAGATAGACTTCATAATGAGGGGAAAATGTGTTTAGGATATTTGTAACATTAATTACATTTCTCATGTTTTTTAAATAATTTAGTTAGGTTTTTCTAGATTTTAGTTAGAGGAAATATGTTTAGAATGTTTGTAAACATATAATAAGTTGAATTTTTTTAAAAAAAATGTATTACTTTCGATATGAATTGATTGGATTTAGTTTTGTGGAACATTTCGGTATACTAATTTTTTTTTTTGAACTGGTTAGATAGACTTCATAATGAGGGGAAATTTTGTTTAGGATATTTGTAACATTATTTACATTTCTCATGTTTTTTAAATAATTTAGTTAGGTTTTTCTAGATTTTAGTTAGAGGAAATATGTTTAGAATGTTTGTAAACATATAATAAGTTGATTTTTTTTTTTTAAATGTATTACTTGCGATATGAATTGATTGGATTTAGTTTTGTGGACATTTCGATGTGTTAAATACATTTTTTGGGTAAGTAGATTTAAAGTTTTTGATTTTATAGCATTAATCGTTTTAGCAATTATGTCGCTAATCATCTTGATGTATTTTTTTTTGTATGGCGGACAAATTTAAAGTTATTGGTTTGTAACATTATTATTTGAAAATATTTAGATGGGCTTCGTAATTTAAAAATTGTGTTTAGGATATTTAAATACCTGCCAACTTGAATTGATAAAAAATGTATTATTTTTGACACAATTTGATTGGATTTGTTTTTTTTTTGAACATTTTTGTACGAATACATTTTTCTGGTAAATAAATCAAAAGTTATTGGTTTTACAACATTGGCAATCAATTTTTAGATTTATTTTAAATAGGCTGGCTCCATACGTCAGTTTTTTATTAATTTCCAAAACCATCTCAAAAAAAAAAAAACTGACAGGCCGGCCCCACCGCTGACGTCATGATTACGTTAGCAATGGCAGCACGGCTCTGCTGCTGGTGAGCTCGAGCTCATCGATTCGAGCGCGGGAGAGCGGGATGGGTCGCGCGACCTAGCGCGGTCGACGCGCGCGGACGCACGACGCCGAAAGGTGGCGGCGCCGCCAGCCAAAGGTCGTCGACGGCGTGCGAAACTGAGTTGAAATCCGGCGACCGGACCTGCGGAAAAACTTGCGATTCGGTCGATTCAGTCCATCCCAGCTCATGCAAACCCACGGCGAGGAAGAGTGGAGGACGGCGGAACTTTTATCTTCTTCGGCTCGCCCTGGGAAGGCCGGAGACGGCGGCGCCGCGGCGGAGCCCGTGCGGCTAGGGTTCCGCCCAGAGGAAGAAGAGGAGCGCGGGGAAGGAGATGTGTTGGTTCTTTTTGCAGTAAAGTCTCTGAGTTTTCGCAAAATCACAAATAGATCCTTCGTGCGTGTAAGTCAAGGACTGCGGAGCAATTTTCAGAAAGCACAGGTTCTTTTTTGTAAGTTAGCCATGGGGACCGTCGAGGACCGTTGGATCGACCGGATCGGACGGTCCAGATGCGTCCGTACTGTAGCGGAGCACAGTACGCGGGTACTGTTCCTTAGAACAGTGAATGAATGTGGAGGCGGCATTCTTCTCAATCTTAATATAGTTAGGTAATATTAAGATTTCTCCATGGATGATATTGACCAGAGTTACAAAATTATGAAGAAATATTTGGTAACTCTCACAATCAAATTTACGATGCTAAGAGCTTTGAAAGGAAGGAAGTGCGCACTGGGAGCTCCAATGAGGTTTGTACTTTGTTCGAGAGCAAGAGATTAGCAATAGTTGTGTACTGCTAATCTGCTGTGAACTACATCAAGGAAATATGTGCTACTTTATTAAGTTTTAGTACTCTTTGTTCAACTTGTTCCAAAATAGCACCACTTCTTGTCTCTCGGTGTCAATGTTTCTTGAGGAAATTTACTGAACTACGTTTCAGTGTTTGTTGTATGAAACGATTGCACTTAGCGTTTTATCGCAGCAATGGGCTAATCCCTCTCTGTTAGGGTTTCACGGCTCCGGCGGCTACTCCTAATCGTCCCGTGAGATCGGATCAATTCCGAATTCCTCTACTACTCGAATCCAATTCAACTTCATTCAACCTCGGTATACATCTAATCGGCGCGGTTCTACCGTCTTGTTCCTCCTGGATTCTAGGTTTCGGGCGACTATGGCTTCGTCCTCGGCATCGACCAACCCCGGCGCTGCGGCGGAGATGGAGCCCGAGATTGATGACTTGCTGCAGCACCTTGATCTTCGAGATGATGAACTGGAGGACGTGGTGATCGGGGCTGAGGAGGTGAAAGTGTTTGAGAAGGATGCTCGCTGGCTGGCGATCGGCACGGTTCATACCTCGCGCTCCTTCAGTGCTGAGGCGCTGTTTGAGAAGATGAAGGCGATCTGGAATCTGTCTAGGGATCCGATCTGCAGAGAAGCGGTGATAACTTGTTCATCTTCCAGATGCATTGTTTGGGGGACTGGAAGAAAGTTGTTCATCAGGGACCGTGGACCTTCCGTGGATGGGCAGTACTCATCGAGGACTATGATGGCCGGGAGGACCCGGAGAAGATGACCTTTGGTGGCTTATACGCTTGGGCTCAGATTCATGGCATACCGGAACTCTACCGGAAAACCTCGGTGATCGACAACTTGGCAAGACGGATCGGGAAGACAAAGGAGGTTCAGATGTCCCCTAAATTATTCTATGAAGGTAATTACGTGAGAATCAGAGTGTGGATTGAACTTGATAAACCCCTGAAGCGTGTTGTTGGTCTGGACATTGAAGGGGAAGGGAAGAAGAGGCTCTATGTCAAATATGAAAAAGTTCCATACTTCTGCAAGCACTGCGGGCTGATTGGGCATAATCATGAAGAATGCGGGGATGGAGTATGGTCTGCTAGAGAGCTTCAATATGGTGATTTCATGCTTGCACAAAGGCGTGCTGCTCCTCCGCCACTGGAGTCGCGGCCATTTGCTGCTCGCCGTGGCGGTCGCTCTGGCTCTAGAGGTGGGGCTTCCGTGCAGCCTCGCAAACGCTCGTCGCAGGAGGCGGAGCTTGATGATGACAGTGAGCAGCTGGATGATGCCATTAGCCCTATGAAAAATGCTACATCGGATGCTGCTATGTCCGAGACCGATCTGGGGGCTAAGAAGAGCCTGGACTTCAATTCAGAAAAGCCTCCGCTAAACTCTGCTGATGGTTCGTCTGGGGATGCAGACGCTACCCCTATCGTTCCCCCCCCCCCCCCTGGATACACTAACCCACGCGATCGCACAAAGCTGCGGAAGACTTCGGATAACACTAAAGACTTGGCAACATCGGTGGCCTCCTTCGAGGGGGACCGCCGGGCCCAATGACGACATTAGGCTGGAACAGTCGTGGGACGGGGCAACCCGCGACTGTTCAGGAGTTGGTCTGCCTGGTGCAGACGTACAAGCCCAGTCTGGTTTTCATCTGCGAAACTAGACAATGTAAAGAACGAGTTGAGAATCTGCGGTTTAGAATTGGCATGAAGGAATGCTATCACGTGAAAGGTGATGGTACTGGGGGCGGCTTGGCTCTCTACTGGACAGAGGATGTTACAGTTAACTTACTCTCCTTTAGCAAACATCATATTGATGTTCACGTGAGTGGAGGTCCGTATGATCACATGTGGAGGGGCACGTTCATCTATGGTGAGCCGAAGGCGTGTGATCGTCATCTCATGTGGAATAAACTCGGCAGCTTAAAGATCGCTCGGACAGACCATGGATGATGCTAGGCGACTTCAACGAAGCTATGTGGCAGGAAGAACACTTTCCCGAACTCCGAGGTCGGAAAGGCACATGATGAATTTTCGTGAGTTCCTCTCCTTTTCCGATTTGCATGATATTGGTTTCGTGGGGGTTCCGTGGACTTTTGACAACAAGCAAAAAGGTGAAAGGAATGTTAAAGTCAGATTAGACAGAGTTGTCGCCTCACCGTCATGGTCCACTATCTTCCCGGATCATAGGCTGCGTCACATTGCGTCAACACGGTCAGACCACTGCCCTATTCTGTTGTCTGCGGATGTTGCTAGTTCCTGCAGGTCAAATAACCACATACGACGTTATGAAGTAGCTTGGGAACGTGAACCTTCCCTGGCCGCTGCCGTTGAGGAAGCCTGGTCGCGCAGGGTTCCTGGGAGTGACCTTGGCGACGTTGCCGCATCGCTGAAGTCTGTGATGCATAATTTACAGCAATGGAGGAAAGATCATTTCAAATCTATCCCCAAGGAAATTGAGAAGAAACGTGTGTTGCTGGACGAGCTTCGCAATCTGTCCGACGATGCTAGTGTTGCTGCGTGCATAGCTGTTGAGAAAGAGATGGAAGAGCTCCTTTACAGGGAAGAGATTATGTGGATGCAGAGGTCTAGGATTGCATGGTTAAGAGAGGGAGATCGTAATACTAAATATTTTCACCGGCGTGCATCCTGGAGGAGACGAAAGAACAAAGTGCGGCGTTTGAAAAGAGAGACGGCTCTTGGACTACAGATTCTGAGGAGATGGAGTGCATGGCCAGAGACTTTTTTCAACACCTGTATTCACGTGAGGAGACATCAACCCAGCCCCTGTCATTGACGCTATGAATGCATGTGTTACTGCGGACATGAATGCTAACTTGTGTGCTCCGTTCTCGGAAAAAGAAATCAGTGATGCTCTATTTCAAATTGGTCCGTTGAAGGCACCCGGGCCGGATGGTTTCCCAGCTCGTTTCCTGCAGCGGAATTGGGACTTATTGAAAGAGGAGGTGGTACTGGCAGTTCAGACCTTTTTCAATACTAGCGTCATGCCTGAAGAGGTTAACGATACAACAATTGTATTAATTCCTAAGAAGAATGATCCTGAGGCGTTAAAGGATTTCAGACCAATAAGTCTCTGCAACGTGATTTTTAAGGTCGTCTCAAAGTGCTTGGTTAACAGATTGAGACCTATTCTTCAGGATATCATCTCACCGACTCAGAGTGCGTTTATCCCTGGTCGTCTCATAACGGATAATGCACTGATGGCGTTTGAGTGCATTCACTCGATTCAGACAGGCTCGGCCTCACTCAGGAATTTTTGCGCATATAAATTGGATATGGCCAAGGCGTATGATCGCGTCGACTGGAGGTTTTTGGAAGGGGTTTTAGCGAAGCTGGGCTTTCATAGCAAATGGATTCGGTGGGTTATGGCGTGCGTTACCACCGTTCGATATACAATTCGCTTTAACGGTCAAATGTTGGACTCCTTCACTCCATCCCGCGGCATCCGTCAAGGTGATCCCCTTTCGCCGTATTTATTCCTGTTTATTGCTGATGGCTTATCCTCTCTTATTCGCAAGGAAATTGAAAATAATTCATTGCGAGAGCTGCACATATGTCGGCGAGCCCCGGGTATTTCTCATCTTCTGTTTGCGGACGACAGTCTCCTATTCTTTGAGGGCTCGGTGGAGCAAGCAACTGTTATTAAATCGATCCTGGATCGATATGAGCAAGGTACCGGTCAGCTAGTAAGTCTTGGCAAATGCTCCATTATGTATGGGGACAAATGTACGTCTGAGGTACAAGCTGAGATCAAAGAAATTCTGAAATATGATACTAGCTGCTTTGAGGAGAAATATTTGGGCCTTCCAGTGCCGGATGGGAGAATGACAAAAGGTAAATTCAAGTCTACAAAAGGAAAGTTCACAAAACATGCCAGTGATTGGTCTGAGAAATATATGTCCTCGGGTGCGAAGATGTTCTTATTAAATCTGTGCTCCAGTCAATTTCTACATATGCTATGGGCATTTTCAAGTTTCCGGTTGGGTTAATTGATGAGCTTGAACAAATCATCCGCAATTTCTGGTGGGGGATGAGACAAACAAAAGAAAGATGCATTGGTTATCCTGGGATAAATTGGCCCGGCCGAAGGCTCATGATGGAATTGGTTTCCGTGACCTTCGAGTGTTCAATCAGGCTCTACTCGCCAGGCAGGCTTGGAGGCTTCTTACTATTCCTGATAGCCTGTGTGCGTGTCTTCTTAAGGCGAGGTACTTCCCGGCGGGTAATCTTCTGGACACCGCGTTTATTCAAAATCAATCACAAACCTGGCAGGGAATTGTTCATGGACTGGAGCTTCTAAAGAAGGGCGTCATCTGGCGCATTGGATCGGGTACTAGTGTAAAGATCTTCCGGGATAATTGGCTCCCCAGGCCGGGCGCTCTGAAGGTTGACGGCAGGAAAGGTCCGTCCCATCGTAAATGGGTTTCTGAACTGATCGATCCTACTACCAGGCATGGGATGAGGCTGCCGTCCGTGGGTGCTGCTTTCCCCACGATGCTGAATCTATTCTGAACATTAAAATTCCTGCCCGCTCGTCCGACGATTTCGTGGCTTGGAGCGGTGAACCGAACGGACTTTCAGCGTGCGGTCGGCGTACAGGATTGGACTGTCTCCAAAACTTCAAAGTCTGAGCTCTGGACAGTCAAGCTCGGAAGCCTCGGGTGACCGAAGGATTTGGGACCTTATTTGGAAACTGGATGTTCCCCCTAAGCTGCATGTTTTTGCATGGAGGGTTGCTTCGGATTCGCTAGGTGTTCGTCAAAACCTAAAGCGTAGAATGCCTAAGACTGATCCTGTCTGTACTATCTGTAGGCATGATATTGAGGACGTCCATCATGCTCTTGTCAATTGTACTCTAGCCCGAGCTCTCCGAGATCAGTTACGTGCCCACTGGGATTTACCACCTGATGAAGCTTTTTATGTGAGAGACAAAGAATGGCTGTTTTCGCTGCTTGGGAATGCCTCAAAATTGCAGCGGCCGATGATTATCTTCACACTATGGCGAGCTTGGCATCATCGGAATAATATTGTACATGGGGATGGGAAGGCATCGGTCTCGGCTTCTGTCCCCTACCTGGTGAATTATCTCCAATCTTTCTCGGGGCTTGGTAAGGGTGCAATGGCCCCCATTGCTGCTGCTTGGTTGGCGCCGGCTGCCGGCACTGTCAAGGCCAATGTTGATGCCGGCTGGGATTCCTCGACGAAGAACGCAGGGGTGGGCATCGTCGTGAGAAACCATCTCGGGATACCCCTCCTGACGGAGTGGAAATTCATTCCCGTCTGTTCTAGTGCAGAAGAAGCTGAGATCATTGCGTGCCTGGAGGGGCTCCGCCACCTGGTCCGTTTACGCCGGTGGCCTGCTTTTCTTGAGTCCGATTGCCTACGGGTTGTACATGCAATAACAACCGATACTGAGGAGGGTTCTGCGAGTTGGTCCTTGATTTTAGAAGCTCGTGAATTGCTCAAGATTTTTCGAGACATTTCGGTTGTCAAAGTAGATCGAGTGTGTAATGGAGTTGCCCATGGATTAGCCCAGCTAGGTAAGTCAGGGTTCTCCCAGATTATTCGTGATGCTGTGCCCGACTGCGTTCGGGATCTGGTCACACTCGATAGTAATCCGGTTGATCCGGGATGATGTAATTGTGCTTAACGTTTAAAGCAGCAAGTTTTCAGACGCACTCTTTTCCTTCCAGGGTACCTAAGGGGACTGGAAGGTTTTTAATGAGGCGGGCTTGCTTGCTTAATATATTGAGATTTAAATTCAAAAAAAAAAACAAATGAGGAAATGTCTTAGTTAGTCTGCAGTTCTTTAAACTATAGTTCGGTATATGCACTAGTACAGAAAAGCTTTTCTGTGGCGCACCATTTTTCTATTCTGTGGCGCATGGGTGGTGCGCCACAGAATAGTCGCCACTAAATAAGCTATTCTGTGGAGCACCACCTAGTGCGCCACAGAATAAGCTATTCTGTGGCGCACCCAGCCCGGTGCGCCACAGAATAGCTTATTCTGTGGCGCACCCTACCCCGTGCGCCACAGAATTGTTTTTTTGAATTTCAAAAAAATGGCGGCCAGATCTAGATCTGGGTTCCCAAAAAATTTCAAAAAAATTCAAAAAAATTCAAAAAAATTGAAAAAAATCAGAAAATGAAATAATTTGGAAATTCCTATATATTTGAATTTTCTGAACATTTTTAACACTCCTAGTGAATCTCAAATGTTGACTTCCCGCTAGGTCACCCATCCTAGGAGTGCTCCCACCCAAGCACGCTTAACTTCTAAGTTCTATTCACTTCACCTACCATCCTGCTACTCAAGTTCTTATTGATAATAGTATCATATCAACCCTTTTAACCCTTGTGTATGTCTATATATGTGTGTGTAGTTTATGTGTGTTATGTGTATATATATGTTTCAAAAAATTCAAAAAATTCAAAAGTTTGTACAGAAAGTTCAAATAATCCAAAAAAAATCAAAAATTTCAAAAAAGTAAAAAAAATTCAAAAAATCCCAAAAAATTCAAAAAACTTCAAAAAATCCAAAAACTCAACAAACCCAAAAAAAATTGAATTTTTTATTTATTTTTATTTTTTTTATTTTTTCATTTTGAAATAACTTTTTTTCCCTTTGGAATTTGGAGGATCTGAGAAAACCCCACCGGGTAAACCCTTTTTTGACATATTAAACGCATTTTTTCGACGTCGTATGCAAAAGTTATGGCCGTTTTACGTTTTTTTTTCTGGATTTTGCAAAAAAGGTCAAAATTCATATTTCAAGATTTCTATACGAACTAGACAGTAACACCTAACCACATCTCGAAGGATTTTATTTTTTGAATTTTTTGACATTTTGTTTGAGTGTTTTGAAAACTGAAAAGGCTATCCACGCGGGGGGGGGGGGGGTGTGCAGCTGTTTTTAAAAAAAAATCTGTGGCGCATGGGGCTTGGTGCGCCACAGAATTTCTGATTTCTGTGGCGCATGGCCTCGTGCGCCACAGAATTTGCATTTCTGTGGCGCACGTGGCCCATGCGCCACAGAAAACCATAATTCTGTGGCGCATCAGCTTCCATGCGCCACAGAATAGCACTATTCTGTGGCGCACCACGTGCGCCACAGAATAGCACTATTCTGTGGCGCACCAGCTTAGGTGCGCCACAGAATAGCAAATTCTGTGGCGCACCAGTTCCGGTGCGCCACAGAATAGCCTTATTCTGTGGCGCACCAGTTTTGGGTGCGCCACAGAAGCTTATTCTGTGGCGCACGGCCACATGGTGCGCCACAGAATAAGGATCCATAGAATTGGGTTTTCCTACTAGTGATGCTTGGAGAACTATTTTATCCCACGTGACTTTATTTCTCTTGCAAGTCCTGATTTAGGTCTTCTCTTTGTTTATTTCAGGTTGTAAGCCTTAGCTGTACTATCTTAATTTGGAGGCATTTCATGTGAGGTGTTAAATTTAGTTGTAGCTAGCTTGGCTCGGAGTTGTATTTCATTGACTTCTTATTTGGTGAAACATACATCAAATATCATTTCTCTCAAAATGAATGCCCCTTGGCAAGCCAGCGGAGGTAAGCGACAAACAAGTTCTTCCTTTTGTGCTCTTCTTCTCGAACACTTGAGTGAGGAAATGAGATTGGTTTAGTGAGTGATATTCATGCTAAAAGAAAGTTTCATCATTCCAGTGTAGCTTCATTCTTAGATTGGATCCTTGTGACTTTCTTTCTAAAATACCTTTTCTGGTAGCAAAAATTGTAGATTTCTAGCCCACCACTTCGTATCTCTTTTAGTGAGCGGCCATGAAGTTTGAGGTGCACATGATTTCAAAAACAGGTCCAATGCAGTTTCCTGTAATGCTAATATTAAAGGCAGTTCATCAAACAACAGGTATTCATCAGTTTAGTTACACTAATTTGCGTTCTGGTCACATGGACAAGCCATTGTTTTGTGCTCCTGTTAGTTTTAGAAGATTGGGTTGAATTTTGGCGCTTGTCGGTCTCGTTGCGATTTGAGGATCTCATGAATCCAGAGCCTCCATTTTGGAGCCTATCGAAAGATTGTGAAGTGAACTTGTTGTGAATTAGAGTTGCAAGATGCAAAATTTCCCGAGTTCGGCAAGAGTATAAAATCAAATGACAGAAAATATTTAGTGATTATTTCTTAGCATTTTTTATATGTATACTTGACCGCAGTGTCTTCACTATTAAATGGGAGTTGGACATACCAAGGGTACGTACGTCAATCGTCTGCCCAAGTCATCCAATGCCTCTCCCGCTCGAGATTTTTTTTGGCACGGTGCCATGTCGTGCTGCTGCTCATTGCGAGACGCGGCGTGCTGCTGGCCGGCGCTTTACGTCGACCCAGCCTTCGAGTCCATCGGCGCCAAGTGGTGGACGCCCGCTTTACATATCCTCGCTCCGAACAAGAGTTATCTTGCAATCTCTTGGTCTATTATTGAAGATCATACCGGTAGGAGTTTAAATCCTGATGGCTAATGGTTAAACGAACCGTTTGGCCTTGTTGTATTTGTGCCTATGGCATGCTTTACAAGGAGTATATTGAAGGGCTTTACTACGTGTAGGAAATTTCTCATTTACTCCTTTGATCTTCTAGGAGAAGACCCTCTGATGGAATATGTGTAAGAATTGTTGCAACCATTTTTATCGAATCTTACATAGGTCGTGTTAATTGCCGCACAACATGTTGCACATGAATTTCCAATACTCAGAATTTTCTGGCTATATATAGCTTTTCATCTTTATTTCTTATTATCCTTTTGCATGGATTTTCTTGGCCAATATCTTGATATAGGGTTGTACTTAGTACCGGTAGGCACACCAAGGTATCAGTCATTACTTAGGTTTCCTTATTCTGATCTGGATGATACTTCTACTGATTTGATCTGATTTTTTTTTTACATGGATTTGATCTGATTTCTAAAGTGCGATTTGTAGGTTGGAGGCAGGGACATTGAACTGTCAAGAGTGTATCAAAATTATGTCCGAATTCAGCATCTAACGAAGGGACATCTAGAAGGAATTTCTACAATTTACTTGGCAAGTAGTGATACCTCATTCTGTTTTAGTAGCAGAGAAAACAATAAAGACAATGATGTATGAAATTACAATGATGAGCTTTATGCTTTTAAATGTATACTTATCGGTGGTGTCTGCGCATAGGGCAGTTCAACATATATGGTCGAATTTGGGCATGATTAAATTGGTGTCTACGCATAGGAAAATTGCTTATTATAATATTTCAATATTATTTTGTGATATAGCTCGATGCTTGGTATTTCTTTGATAGGGGAACTATATCTGTGACTACTATATATATGTGTGTCTCTTTGTTGAAGTAATGAGACATGTTGCTTGATTTTTACCACATCTATTGAATGTACATGTCATATATGTATACACAATTTGAACAATTGATTGTGAGCAGTAATTTTTTCATTAGAAGGTGCATGTTGTGAGAGGTGGTCACTTAGAATTAACAACCCTTTAGGATGACTATGAAATGGTTACTTAAACTCAAAATTCTTCAAGAGTACACAGCTCAACGTTCTGGGTGCTTGCGCATAATGTGAATTATATGAAATTTACAATTTACAATATCGTAGCAACGCACGGGCACTCAACTAGTAACAAGTTAAGTAAGGTTGTTCGAACTAGCAGGATGGGGACGGCTGGAACAGGAAGCACACCTGTTGCTTGATCGGGTAGTCTGCGTGCGGTTGTTTTGTTGATTCATCAACATTTTTCTGTCTGTAACAGGGATTAAGATTGGGTTCGTAAGCTCAATCATTCATGTGTTCCATGGTCCTTCAAATGCTATGGAGCAGATACCATGTGGTTCGATTTTGGGTATCATTTAAAATTACTTTTTTATCATCAACAACAATGGGTAAAAAGGAACAAATCAACTTCTATGTTGCATGATATTGCTTTCTCGAGCAGTAAATGATTTTGAGCTACATCAAGAAATTCCTCAAAGAATTGTCGTACCAACCAAGTTTTGTTGCTTATTGAGAACCTTGCACTCTACGGTTTTCTTATTTCTTTCGCGACATACCATCGCTTGAATTCAAGGGAAGCAAAGTGTTGAAGTGTATAAGTGGATTGTCTAGTCTTTTTCATCAGATCGGTCTTTTAAAATAGTAGTCAGCGCATGAAGCTTTTGACATGGTATCAGAGTCAAGGTCTCGAGTTCGAGTCATGTGTGGTGCATGTGTTGACTTGTTTTTCCTTCCCCGGCAAACGTAAGAGGGTGTTGAAGTGTATAAGTGGATTGTCTAGCCCTTACTATCAGATCGGTCTCTTAAAATATTAGTCAGCACATGAAGCTTGACACAAAGTACCTTATAATACGGATATTTGGAGGTAAAATTCTAGGTGTCATAACAACTATTTGATACAATAAGAGTGTCTTACAACACTGATTTTGCACTTGGAATGCCTACACCCTTTCCACTTCACAACCAAGCAACAAACAGGGACAATGTTAAAAGACATAGTACAACTACAAGTGAACTCTATAGGATATCACCAAGAAGAACTTGATGTCTTCTCCCACTTTACAAGTTTAAAAAGGAAAGAACTTTCGAAATTCGTCAATTATGCAAGCTACCTAAAATGAAGTAATAACCAAGGAAACACGATGATTCGGTGCCATTTTCTGAACTGACAACAAGCAAGATACAAAAGACCCAGACTGGAGTTTCAGTAGTCATTCAGCATGCAGAGAAGACAAGCATGTAATATCTGTTTCAACCACCACCCTTGATGCTTAGAGCATCTCTAGCAGAACCCGCAAAAGGCGAAACCGCAAAAGCATTTTGCAGGTCACGTTTTTCGTGTTTTTCTCTAGTTTTCGTGCAGCGAAGAATAGAACCCGCAAACGCAAACTGCAATTCCGTGATTTAGACATTTCAGATTTCGCGGGAACAAAGAGTTCATATTTCGACAGTACCAGCAGATGATTTCTACACAAAATAATATAGGCGATCTAACCCTATATCACTACACTAGCCTAGGTCGCCGCCGATCAAACCCTAGTGGGCAAAATGCGGCTCCTCACCGGAGCCATGGGCGCGGCGGCGAAGCAGCGGCGGAGGAGCTTCATTCCTCGTCGGAGTCGGTGACGAGGTCGATGGTGGGCGGGAGCGTGCTGATGACCAGCGCCTGCTGCAGGAGCCCCTCGTTGACCACCGCGTTGAGCTTGGCTGTGGCGGCCTTCTCCTCCGCTTCATATTGGGACCGCAGCAACGCCGCGGCCATCATGTGCTCCATCTGCTCGTCGGAGACGAAGTCCTCCAGCCGAGCGTGACCCCGAAATGCTCGGGGTTGTAGCCCTCCGGCGGCGGAGCACCTGGAGCGGCGGAGGAGCTGCTGGCGCCCGCGGAGGAGCTGCCCTCGTCGTGGAGGCGCAGCTGCTGGCGACGGTGGATCTCGCGCTCGCGCTCGCGCCAGAGCCGGTCGAACTCCGGCAAATCGCGGCGGTGCGACGCGGCCGGCACAGACTCCCCGAGCTTGTACTTGAGGACGCCGCGCTTCCGTGCGCCGTCGCTGCGGGAGACCTGGCGCCACTTTTCGTCGGAGTAGTCTCTGCCGAATTTGTCGTCGCCGGGGAGCGGCTCCGCTTCCCTCTTCGGCGCCATGGCGGCTCGGAGTCGCCGGATCTGCGGTAGGGGTGGCGAGATTGCTCGTCGGAGACGGCGGAGTGGGGGTGGATTGCTCACCGGAGCGGCGGAGCGTGCGAGGAGAAGTGGGGGTTTCGACCTGCATCCGCGGTCGCAATCCGGCTAAATAGAGGCTTGCCGCTTCGTTTCACGGGCCCCCGCAAAACGTTTGCGGGCTGGGCTAATTTTGCAGGCTCTGTTTTGACCAAAAACAGCACCAAACCCGTAAACTCGCCGGAGTTTTGCGGATTTGAGTCTTTTGCAGGTTCTGCTAGAGATGCTCTTATGTTCATACCTATATGTTAGGTGAGTGGCATCCATCCATACTCTGATGGACTGTAAACCCCACATGTTACATTCAAGAGCTCCAGGTTGAGCCCTCTTGGCCTGATCTATACAAGTTTGACAGCAATCAGCAGCATTTTCGTACAAGTTTGACAGCAATCAGCATCGATCCCAATGAAGCTGCAGTCTGCTGGTCATGCTTGCAAGATCACGATGACACGCACCACACAGAAGTTGAACGGTGCAGCAGTAGGCCAAGTCAAGCACGAGAAATGAAAGCTGCGACGCGATCCAACATCTCGGCGGCCGCGTCCGTCCCCGGCCACCGGATGTGGAACACGTGGTCCTGCGCCGGCGTGTCTACCAGCTCGGCCTCCCCGCGCCACCCGCTCGCCAGCAGCGCCGTGTAGTAGGCCCGCCCCTTCACCGCCAGGAAATCGTCCCCCGCCACGGCCACCATCACCCTCCTGCACGGCAGCTTCGCGAGCAGCGGCGCGGCACCGGCGCACGTCGGGCACAGCCTCGGGTCGTCCACCTCGGCGTCAGGGCACGCGCACATGAACCGCCAATCGCGGAGGACCCTGGCCTCCAGCTCCGGCGCCATGTCGTTCGACGGGTCCCAGAAGAAGGGGTGCACCAGCAGCACGCCAGCGATGGACGTGCCCTGCGGCAGCGGGAGTCCCTCGGCGGCGGCGTGCAGGGCCACGTTGTGCGCGATGTTGGCGCCCGAGCTGTCGCCAGCGAGGAACACGCGGGACGCGTCCCCGTGCGTCGCGAGCCACGGTTCCAGCCCCGCGGTGCCGCAGGCAGCGACCGCCCACGCGAGCGCCGACGACGAATCGTCGTAGGCGGCGGGGAGCGGGTGCTCTGGCACGCGGCGGTACTCGACGGACACGGCGAGGGCGCCTGTGCGGGCGGCGAGCGCGTTGAGGTAGTGGTGGTACGTCGGGGAGGCCGCCGACTCGACCATGAAGCTGTTGGCTTTGGCCCTTATCTTCCCGACGCACGCCGTGAACTTTCCGGCGTCGACGACGAGCTTCCGGCGAGACGACGCACGTACCAAATATCAACTCGCCGAGTAACGCACGTACTGCTGCTAGCCTTGATCAGAAGGATCGATCGATTCAAGCTAGTACTACTGCCACGGCACGTACGCAACACAGGACACAAATCGATATGTTGACCAGAGGCTCGTATCGAGCCTTGCTCCTTTCTTATTGCTTTTGTCTCACGATCTGGTGATTACAAGGGGTCTACTACATGTGCTTATATAGCAGCTCTAGCTAGGACCGACTCGGAACAGCCATCGTATTCTACTCCTAGTCGTACACGAACAGCCCGTCGTGCTTAATCCTAACAGAAGCCGCCGCCGTGGAAGTACACCAGGACGGGCAGCTTCTTGGCGCCACCGGCGGTGGCGGCGACGGCGGGCTGGAGGTAAAGGCGGACGGAGAGGCCGGTGGCCGGGTCGATGGTGACGTCCTTGGAGGCCACGCCTGAGGTGGCGTCAATGGACGCCGGCACGGTGTCGGTGCCGACCAGACGCTCGACTCTGCCGTCCTTGTAGACGCGGATGAAGGGTCCGACCTGAATCTCGACCTCACCGGGGCAGGCGGCGTCGGTGGAAGCCATTCTGAGCTTGTGATGCAGGACAAGTGAGGTTGTAGAAGTAGAAGACGGGCCATTTAACTGCAAAGCAGGAAATTTTCAATCCAAGCTGCAGCGGGGATCGCCTGGAAGGCTGGCACGGGCATATGCTTATATGCATAAAGCTATCCCGAAAACGAAGCTATCCCGAGAGTAGCATTCAACCACATAGCACTGCTAGCTTTAGCAAATGAAATCATTCCGTCACTCTAACAAAGTTCCGACCTAAACCAATACACCCTGTAATTCGAGTTCCTTGCAACTCTTTCTTTCTATCAATATAAAAGCGCAGCTCTCCTGCGTCGGTCTAAAAAAAATTTATTCTGCATATATCTTTATCGCTCATTCATCCGCATTTGCAGATAAAATATCGACCCGTATCTTTTTCATCACTTCCGTGCAGTTAGCAGGTAAGCTTGCTATCGATATTCCAACCATTCTCGTACCCGTTGCCGCATATATGTACCTATATACTCTATACTCCCTCCGTTCTAGATTAGATATCTTCCATTTGTCTACATGTACATCCATGTAGATAAATGGAAGACATCTAATCTGGAACGGAGGGAGTATATAAGTATGGTACCATCATTAAGCTGGAAGCCAACGGATTAGTTAGCACTAAGCTTAATTAGCTGCCATGGAGGCAACGGTAACCTTCGCTTCAGTTGCCTTAGCCATACTGCTCGTCATCTGGTTTGTTCAGCACTACAAAACCTCGTCCAACGTCCACAAAACCAAGCAATTACAGAAGAAACAGCTGCCACCCGGGCCATGGGAGCTCCCGATCATCGGAAGCCTCCACCACGTCGTGCGCAGCGGCATGCCCCCGCACCGCACGCTGACGGAGCTTTCTCGGTGGCACGGCCCCGTCATGTTCCTCAAGCTCGGCGAGGTCCTCACCGTTGTGGTGTCCAGCGCCGAGACGGCGGAGGTGGTGATGAAGAGCAAGGACCTCGCGTTCGCGTCGCGGCCGCGCAGCGTGACGCTGGACGTCATGGGCCATGCCAGCGGCAGCGGCATGGGCATCATCTTCGCCGCCTACGGCGACCAATGGCAGCAGGCCCGCAAGGTCTGCGTCGTGGAGCTCCTGAGCGCCAAGCAGGTACTAATTGCATGCACCACAGCCGTCCTTTTCCCCAAGATAGCAGGCTAAACAGTTCATCCGAAAGCTTGATATAAATGCGGACAATACTATACTTGAACACAGGTGAAACGCATGGAAGGCATCAGGTCTAAGGAGGTCGAAAACCTCCTCCCGTTCCATCACCACCTCGACTGGCGTCACAGTAAACCTGTCGGAGATGGTGTCGGCGCTGACAAACGACATCATCGCGTGGGTGATGTTTGGAGGCAGATGCACACGGCCGGACGAGTACCTGCGAGAGCTGGAGAAGGTCACCGAGCTGATCGGAGGCTTCTCCCTCGTCGACCTGTTCCCGTCGTCGCGGCTGGTTCGGCTGCTGAGCAACGGCGAGCGCCAGATGAGGAGGAGCTACGGCCGCATCCAGCGCATCATCGCCGACATTATCGAGAGCCGACGCAAGGAGCTGATCATGGTGCGTGCTGCCGACCGTGGCGAGGAGAATTTGCTGGACGTGCTCCTCAGGCTGCACGAGGAGGACTCCTCGACACACCCTCTTACTCTGGAAGCAATAGGGGTCATTATCTTTATGAGTATTCTCGCCAACACTTAATTTCTCGTTAGAAGAGGAGGATAAACCCTGGCCCCGGCCTGCTTCAGTCGCAGAATTATTTCTAAAATTTCATCGTTCTCTATCTTGCCCTGCACATACGTACATCGATCCACTCTCTCTATCTCGTCCTCCCTGTTTGTGTGAAATATTTCGTTGATCTATTGTTTCTACTCTTCATGTCATATAACCCACAACCACCTTATTTTCAGGACATGTTTGCAGGTGCCACCGAGACCTCCGGAATTACAGTGGAGTGGGCTATGTCGGAGCTCTTAAAAAATCCCGCAACTATGAAAAAAGCACAACTAGAGGTCCGAAAATTACTAGGTCAGCAACGAGCCGTCATCACCAATAACGATCTTACTGACCTCCCCTACATGAGAATGGTGATTAAGGAGGCCTTGAGGTTGCATCCCCCCGCTCCTCTACTCCCCAGAAGGGCAAGAGAGGACTGTGAGATCATGGGATTTAAAGTTTCTAAAGGCACTAATGTACATGTCAACATATCAGCGATTTCTCGGGATGGTAAGTACTGGGATGCGCCTGAATCATTTAAGCCAGAGAGGTTTGAGAATAGCAACATAGATTACAAGGGGATGCATTTTGAATTCACACCTTTTGGGGCCGGAAGACGGCAGTGTCCTGGAATGCAATTCGGCACATCAACCGTGGAGATGGCATTGGCAAACCTTTTGTACCACTTTAACTGGGCGATCCCTAATGGGTCTAGCCCGGAGTTGATGGACATGTCTGAAAAGTTTGGGATCAACGTCCGTAGAAGGTTCAACCTGCAGTTGACAGCAATCCCATATGAGCACTCCAAGGCTATGTAGTTCAACGGGCCGTGGACGGATGGAATAATTGACTCACTCGTAGCCAAAACATGCAATCTGCCTTTATGTAAAACGCGGCTTTGGGTGCATTCAACTGAAATCCAGGTGGGGAACCTCTCCCCCCGGAGAACACTCTTACAAAAATATTTTCTTATATTGTACTTCTATCCATTCAAATAAAAGAAGCTTTGTTGTGTGACATTTTAATATGTGTGGCAGTCATATTTCTATTCCTCCTCCAACAAATATGAGACGTTATGCGTCTTAAAATATGAGTGAATTCCACCGTTTATTCCTTTGTTTGTGATTTTGCTAGTTACTCATTTTATTTTTATTGCTACTTTTCACACCCAGAATATGAAGGTGTGTCGTATTACCATTTAACCATTTGATAGTTCGACCCCAACTATCAATCATATGTGGACGCTGATTTATTGCTAGCTCAAAAGGGTTGAAGTGACCCTGCAAACCACTGCATGATGTAGTACGCCACGCCACTCGTTGGCGTATTAACAAGCCAAATGTATATAATTTTTTTAACTTCTTCGTCATATAAGCGAGGGAACTGCGGTAACAACTTACATAGCGAAACCAATAATACAACTACAGTACTAAGTAGTAAGTACCATGATAGTTTAGCAGCTTATTGGTGCTAAGCTATGGCTGCTTCGCTTACTACATTCTGTAGGTCCTATTAAGTCTTTGCCTCCACGTCGTCGCATATGATCACATAGGTGATGTATATTCTACCTTTTCAACTCCTCCAGAAACATCTGTAGGTCCTCCGTGTTGGGCCCGTACCCATAAGGCTCCTTTAAAAAGTGGCCAAGTCTCAAGTTATTTAAGCCACGTACCATCCTTCCCTACGTCGTCAATGTGACAGATCTGGCCAAGTCGGTAGTGTGCTTAAGAGAATGTGAATATACACGATGACACGCATCAACCCTGTCACACTCAGACGATGACACGCAGCACACAAAAGATCAAGTCAAGCACGAAATTAAGCCCCAAAAAGTGAAATTGAAAACGGTGATAAATATATATCCAATTTACAGTCTATTTGTAGATTTGTAAGTTGTTTTGGGATCTTCATAACGAAACCTCAAATTCATATACTTCCATGACATTTTGAGACGGAAAACACATTTGGAAAATATTATTCAACAGTTACACTGACATGAGCAGAAACTCAATTCGATACACAGACCATATGCCCCTGCCAACAGAACATATGCCCCCTGCCAGCAGAAAAAATATTCTGAGATGTAAAAAGTCCCGGAGAGAAATCTGACACGTAAATCTTGATATTCTATATGATTGTGTAAAATATATTTTATATTATTCGTGTAGAATATATTTAAAAATGTATCATGAAAACATTTTTAGCACAAAATTTTGCCTTTTTACGAAAGACATAAAAAATATCGGTTTTTCGTTAAACATCATTTTGAGCACATAGAATGTTTAAATGTACGATCGAATTTGTCAAACATTTCAAAATGCATTCAAAATACGTTTTACAGACAGGTAGTTTGCTCCCGGTGCCAAAGGCCCATCTCTGTCACTCTCGCACACTCAGTATCACACGAGATGACACGCAGCACACAAAAGTTCAACGGAGCAGAAGCAGGCAAAGTCAAGCACGAGAAATGAAGCCCGCGACGCGGTCCAACATCTCGGCGGCCGCCTCCGTCCCCGGGCGCTGGAGGTGGAACACGTGGTCCTGCCCCGGCGTGTCCACGAGCTCGGCCTCCCCGCGCCACCTGCTGGCCAGCAGCGCCGCGTAGTACGCACGTCCTTTCACCGCCAGGAAGTCGTCCCCTGCAACGGCCACCATCACCCTCCGGCACGGCAGCGTCGCGAGCCGCGGCGAGGCGCCGGCGCACGTCGGGCACAGCCTCGGGTCGTCCACCTCGGCGTCGGGGCGCGCGCACATGAACCGCCACTCGCGTCGGATCCTGACCTCTAGCTCCGGCGTCATGGAATTCGACGGGTCCCAGAAGTACGGGTGGACAAGCATCACGCCGGTTATCGCCGCGCCCGGCGGCCCCTCGGCGGCGGCGCGCAGGGCGACGTTGTGCGCGATGTTGGCGCCCGCGCTGTCGCCGGCGAGGAACACGCGGGACGCGTCCCCGCGCGCTGCGAGCCACGGCTCCGGTGCCCCGGAGTCGCAGCCGCCCACAGCCCAAGTGAGCGCCGCCCATGAGTCGTCGTAGGCGGCGGGGAGCGGGTGCTCCGGCACGCGGCGGTACTCGACGGACACGGCTAGGGCGCCGGCACGGGCGGCCAGCGCGTTGAGGTAGCGGTGGTATGTCGGGGAGGCCGCCGACTCGACCATGAAGCCGCCGCCGTGGAAGTACACGAGGACAGGCAGTTTCTTGGCGGCAGCAGCGGCCGGTGGAAGGTAGAGGCGGACGGAGAGGCCAGTGGCCGGGTTGATGGTGACGTCCTTGGATTGCACGCCCGTGGTGGCGTCGAGGGACGCCGGCACGGTGTCGGTTCCGAGCAGGCGTTCGATGCTGCCATTCCTGTAGACGCGGATGAACGGGAGGAGCTCAATCTGGACCTCGTCGGGGCAGGCGGCGTCGCTGGAGGCCATCCTGGCGGTGGGTGTTCGCTGTGAAATCAAGCTTGGGATCTGGAGCGCGGTGCAAGACAAGTGAAGCAGCAGCATAAGTAGAAGACGGGACATGAACAAGTTCGAAGTTTGTTATCCAAGCTGTCAGCGGGGATCGCGTGGAACGGGCTGGAACGTCTACAGTTAACTCACGAGGGTGGTGATAACTGAACCGAAGAGGAGATGGGGAACAAGTTAAGTAAGGTGGTTCGAACTAGCAGGATGGGGACGGCTGGAACAGGAAGAAGCACACGCGTTGCTTCATCGGGTAGTCTGCGTGCGGTTGTCTCCGCTGATTCATCAACATTTTTCTGTCTGCACAGGGATTAAGATTGGGTTCGTAAGCTCAATCATTAATCATTTATGCGTTCCATCGTCCTTCAAACCCTTGCAGAACAATGCTATGGAGCAGATACAATGTGGTTCAATTTTGTGTATTATTTGAAATTACTTTTTCATCACCAACAATGGGTAAAAAGGAACAAATCAATTTCTATGTTGCATGATATTGTTTTCTCGAGCAGTAATTGATTTTGAGCTCCATCAAGAATTCATCAAAGAATTGTCGTACCTACAAAGTTTTGTTACTTATTGAGAACCTTGCACTAGAAAGTTTTCTTATTTCTTTCGCGAGGTACCTTCCGCTTGAATTTACGGGAAGCAAAGTACCTTATAATACGGATATTTGGAGCTAGAACTCTAGGTGTCATACCAACTATTTGATACAATAAGAGTGTCTTACAACACTGATTTTGCACTTGCACTGTCGATCTACACCCTATCCACTTCAAACCAAGTAACAAACAGCCAACAGGGACAATGTTTAAAGATTTGTATACTGCAGGCGGTTCCATATTTTTCTTAATCGGAGTTCTGGGTATGGGCTTATATGGTTCCAACGAACCTGGATTAGATTTGGAAAGATTAATTAATCAATCATACCCTGCAACCTTGGAAATACTTTTATATTTTGGCTTCCTTATTGCTTATGCTGTCAAATTGCCGATTATACCCCTACATATGTGGTTACCGGATACCCATGGGGAAGCGCATTATAGTACTACAGGATACCACGAAGAACTTGATGTATTCTCCCACTTTAAAAGTTTTAATAGAAAAGAACTTCCGAAATTCGTCAATTATGCAAGCTACTTAAAATGAAGTGGAAACAGGATGGTTCGGTGCCATTTTCTGAACTGACATCAAGCAAGATACAAAAGACCCAGAATGGAGTTTCAGTAGTCGAATGTGTACAGAGATGACAAGCAGGTAATATCTTTTTCAACTACCACCCTTGATCAGGTTTGAAAGTCATATGAAATTTTGAAATATTCAAATTTGTAATTTGAGTTGGAATGCTCGAATATGATTGTTTAGGGTTTAGTTTAAATTTAAGAACGTCCGCATTTGAAAGCTGTTTAGATTTGAATATGCTCAATTTTTTTTTAAAAAGTTTGTAGTTATAATTTTTTTAAATTTTTAAATTTGTTAAAATTGGGAATTTTTTTATTTTTGAATTTGCTTTATGTTTATTGAATGCTCATTTTCGGAAGGCATTGAAAAATTAAATTTTCAAATTTTAATTTTGGTCATATGACATAAATAGTCAGTGTTTATTTTTGTAGTCATGTTTTTTTTGTCATATTTGTAAATAATGCGGTGTAAAGAATTTAAATTTGAAAATGTCCACATTCAAAAGTTTTTCGGATTTGAATCTATTGAAATTCAAAAATAGTTTATGTTTTGTAAGTTGTTCAAAATTTCAGAAATTGGTAAATTTGGGAATTTATTCATATTTGAATTGTGTTTACGTTTATCAAATGCTCAGATTTGAGAGCCATTCAAAATTTTAAAATATTCAAATATGGAATTTGATCGTACGGCATTAATAGCCATTTTTTTGTTCATGTTGATATATTTGTCATATTTGAATTCTTTTTTGTGTTCGTTAAATGCTCAGATTTGAAATGTATTTGAAATTTTAAAATATTCAAATTTGGAATTTGGTCATATGGCATAAGTAGGCAACGTTTATTTTTTGTGGTCATGTTGATATGTTTGTCATATTTTTGCCGCCCGTGTGGTAAAATTTAAATTTGAAAATGTCCACATTTAAAAGTTGCGCAGATTTGGAAATTATTGAAATGCAAAGAAAACTTACGTTTTGAGATTGTTTAGATTTCAAAAATTGTTCACATTGGGAAGTTATTCGGATTTGAATTCCTTTATCGTTTACGAAATGATCAGATTTGAAGGGAATTCAAAAAATTTAAATATTTGTATTTGAATTGATCGTATGCCATGAATAGTAAGCTTTTTTTTGTGGTCAGTTTGATATTTTTTTATTTTTTTCTGTTGGATATATCTAAAGTTATTAATGTTGCAGAATTTAGCATTTTTTAAAAGTTGCTTAAATAAGGTGGGCCCACCTGCCAGGGTTTTTTTCCAAAAAAAAAGGAAAAAAAATCAGGAAAGAAAAAATCTGACGTGGCGGCCCCACTGTGACGTCGTGGTGACGTCACAGTGGCCGGAGCTGCAGCGGCGGCGGCCACCACGCCGGCGTCGCATCCGCGCGTTTGGAAGCGCGTGGGTGGGCGCGGCGGCCGCACGTGCACGCGCGCTACCCAAAAGCGGCGTCGCCGCTCTATTTTCGTCGCCGGCGGCCAGCAGACGCGGCGGAGGGAGCGGGGCCAGTGCGGTGTCGATTCCGCCGCGCGTGGTGCGGTCCAGCAAGCGAAACTCGCCGGAGATGGAGAGGGCGCGACGGCGAAGCTCCGTGCGTGCTTGTTTTTTACGGGGGAGGTGCGGAGAGGCAGCGATGCGCGTCGGCGGCGGCGGCGATTTCCGGCCGCGCGGGAGAGAGAAGAGAGGAGGGGGAGGTCTGCGGACGCTTTTCCACGGAGGCCCCTGGTGTTGTCAAAATTCGCGAATTGGTCCTTGGCGGGTTTTTTTTTAAGTGGCGGGGGTTTTCTGTAAAGCTGTGCGCCAAAATCCGTGCGGGGGCGACGTGTCGTAGCGCGATTGGTAGAAAGTCCGCTGCTACAGTGTCGCGCGGTACTGTAGCAACGTGGCGCATCTGGGCCGTCCATCGGCTCGATCGGACGGCCAGCGTTTTTCGGGTGACGTGGACGCGGGACGGGAAGCGAATCCGTCCTACTTTCGTATATAGTAGTATGTTCATATATCCATCCATACTCTGATGGACTATAAACCGCACATGTTCATATATCCATCTATGCAAGTGTGACATCAATCAGCAGCATTTTCGTTATACAAGTTAACAGCAATCAGCAGCAAAGCATGGCCATCTTCACAGTCACAGCAACATCCATCGCAGAAGCTGCTCGTCTGCTGGTCACGCTTGCAAGATCACCATGACACCACCACTGCACCACAGACAAGTTGAACGGTGCAGCCGTAGGCCAAATCAAGCACGAGAAATGAAGCTGCGACGCGGTCCAAAAAAAAAAAAACGCGTCTGTCCCGGCCACCGGAGGTGGAACACGTGGTCCTGCGCCGGCGTGTCCACCAGCTCGGCCTCCCCGAGCCACCCGCTCGCCAGCAGCGCCGTGTAGTACGCCCGCCCCTTCACCGCCAGGAAATCGTCCGCCGCCACGGCCACCATCACCCTCCTGCACGGCACCTTCGCGAGCAGCGGCGCGGCACCGGCGCACATCGGGCACAGCCTCGGGTCGTCGACATCGGCGTCGGGGCGCGCGCACATGAACCACCAATCGCGGAGGACCCTGGCCTCCAGCTCCGGCGCCATGTCGTTCGACGGGTCCCAGAAGAAGGGGTGCACCAGCAGCACGCCGTCTGCTGATTGGAAAAGAACGGGCTGCTGTATCGCGCGCCTCGTCCGTCTCATATTCTCATATATATAGAGTACAGGGATTACATCGATCAGTTGGATTACAATCACGTTACGAAACAACTACCATGTGCAGGAGATATTCTACCATCTCTATCTCTATGAGCCTTGGCGTTCACGCCAAGATGAGCAGAATCGGAACGGCCGGATACGGCTGCCGACCGATCATACTCTAACACGCCCCCGCAGTCTGAACCCGGGAGAGCAGCGACGTGAAGACTGTTTCGGAAGTCATGAAATAATATCGTTGGTAGTCTTTGGTGAAAATATCCGCAAACTGAGAGGACGAGGGAACGTGAAGAACACGAACGGCACCCAGAGCAACCTTCTCCCGAACAAAGTGAATGTCCAGCTCAATATGCTTCGTGCGACGATGTTGAACCGGGTTGGCAGAAAGATAAACCGCACTGACGTTGTCGCAATAGACAATGGTAGCACTGTCAATAGGTCGATGAAGTTCATGTAGTAATTGGCGGACCCAGCAAGATTCAGCAACTGCCGTTGCAACAGCTCTATACTCTGCCTCGGCGCTAGAACGTGACACTGTCGTCTGGCGACGCGAGGACCAAGAGATAAGGTTATCACCGAGGAACATGCAAAAACCCGACGTTGAACGTCTGGTGTCCGGGCATCCAGCCCAATCGGCATCCGAGTAGGCAATAAGAGAATGAGATGAAGAAGAGTGTATGAGAAGACCATGATGGAGAGTACATTTGAGGTATCGAAGAATGCGTTTAATTAGATGGAAGTGAGGCTCTTTAGGATCATGCATATGAAGGCAAACTTGTTGAACGGCATAGGATATTTCGGGACGAGTGAGAGTGGCGTACTGGAGAGCCCGGCGAGACTCCGATAGAGAGAGGGATCCGCGACGGGAGTGCCAAACGAACCAGATAATTTGGCCTTAGTATCGATAGGAGTTTGGACGGGATGACAGTCGCGCATGCCTGCACGAGAGAGAATGTCGAGTATGTACTGGCGCTGAGATAAATGAAGACCAGAGGCGGTGCGAGTGACAGAAATACCGAGGAAGTGATGGAGGGTGCCGAGATCTTTCATGGCGAATTCAGTGCTAAGGGACTGGATGATGGACCGTAGAAGTGTGTCAGTAGAAGCGGTGAGAATAATGTCGTCGACATAAAGGAGAAGATAGGCTAAGGTATTGTTGCGTTGAAGGATAAATAAAGAGGCATCAGACTTGGACTCAGTAAATCCGATTTTGCGAGCAAAGGCTGCGAAGCGCTGAAACCATGCGCGTGGTGCCTGTTTTAGGCCATAGAGGGATTTAAGAAGACGACATACATGAGTGGGATGTTGAGAATCCACAAAGCCGGATGGTTGTTGGTTGTAGACAACTTCATCTAAATGACCATGAAGAAAGGCGTTTTTAACATCGAGTTGATGGATCGGCCAGGAGTGAGATGTAGCTAAAGAAAGAACAATACGAATGGTAGCAGGTTTGACGACAGGGCTAAAAGTCTCGTCGAAATCGACCCCATGTTGCTGAGAGAACCCTTGAACGACCCAACGAGCTTTATGGCGAGAGTGAGAGCCATCGGGATTGTATTTGTGACGGAAAACCCATTTGCCGCTAACGATATTAGCACCCGGAGGAGGAGGAACTAATTGCCAAGTTTGATTGAGCTTGAGAGCGTCAAATTCTTCCTGCATGGCATGTCGCCAAGAGGGATCACCGAGGGCAGTCAAATAGTTGTGTGGGATGGGAGAGGCTGCGATAGCTGATAAATTAAGGCGATCAATGGGTGGTGGTAGCCGGCCGGTAACTGAGCATGTACGATGAAGTATTTGAGTTGGCTCTATAGGTGCTGCAGATGGAACTGTTGCAGAATGCGTGCGAGACAGACTGAGAGAAGTTGGCTCAGCTGGAGATGGAAGTGGGCCGGGAGATGCAGGACCATCTGGTTGTGGAGAGGCGGGAGGAGTTGAGCTACTTGTGGATGGTGTGTTGCATGAGAAAGTGTGGCCGGGAAATCCATGCATAACGGGTGCATGCATAGCGGGTTGTGGAGCTGGTGCATGCATAGATGAATCAGATGTACTGCGTGGCGTCGGAGCATGAGGTGGGTGGCGGTGTGGAGGGCTTCGGCCCAAAGAGATGGTGGCATTGATGAGAATTTGTGCAAGGATAAATACACAACATAGATCTTTGGTGGTGTACTGCATTTTGACATTCCACGTGGCTTAATTAACTAAAATCCACACCATGGTTCCAAATTAAAGCAAGGAGAACATGCATGGTTAATGAATCTTTATGACCTTAAGACATGGCAAATTATACAATACATTTTTGCAGTACGGTCTTGAGATTTAAGCATAACAGATAGAAACAGAGGAGCTATCGGATTAATAAAATAATAATTTAATATCACTGAAACCAATAGCACACAGTAGTAGCAGGAGTTATAAAAAAACTTATAATTTCAATGCCATCTAAGAATAACTTAACAATTCCATAGAGCGGAAATCTCCTGGATAACAAAAGGATTAAGCACTGTTTTGCAGCAACTGTTCCACAATAACCACCAAGAGAATCGAAATTGACTGCCACACAGATAAGATAACTGCAGCGAGAATGTGAGATATAGAGCGCACACCTATCTCTAAAACCAAAGGACCAGGTTGAGACTCCCTCGTCCATCAATGGATATTTCATGTTGTAACTCAACTGATCAATATTCCTCTTGTTTTTATTTTTGTCCACATAATGTTAATCATGTGAGATAAAGAATTGTCAATGAGCATATGTCTCGAAGTCGAAAAATGGATGGACAAAGCTGATGCTTAGACTAAGAACCGGTTACATAATCAACATTTTCATATATATAAATTGAAACCTTTGTAGTACTACAGAGATGACAACAAAAAACTTATGTATGT
Organism: Poa pratensis; assembly: GCA_947311845.1. Classification (NCBI taxonomy): domain Eukaryota; kingdom Viridiplantae; phylum Streptophyta; class Magnoliopsida; order Poales; family Poaceae; genus Poa; species Poa pratensis. Next base: position 49,493,726 of record CAMZMU010000040.1, read on the forward strand.
CATTTAACACTACTACAGAGATGTAAGTTACAATTCATTTTCTTGTGTTGATAAGGCCATAAGTAAAATACAAATGAAGATTCAAGCCTGCAGTGCTGAATCCTGCTATGAGAACAAAAAACTTATGTATCTCATTTAACAAGTTTTTTTTGTTTATATAAGAAGGTAAACAACACTCTGGGCAACGCAAATCATTCTATAATCGGGTAAAGTGGTGTGCACTAACTTGTCAAACAATAATATCCATTCTGGTGTTGTGTTATGCTACTTGCATCTTTGTTCTCCTTGATCCAAGAGTTGAAGATAATCATCTCCAGAAGCAAACGTATCCGTGTAAAGATGGGACTCCACACCTGCAACACGCGCACAACCAAGGACACATATGAACAGGCAGAACAAACCTTCAGCTTCTCCACGGAGACAGAGGACAATAAACTTCATCGTTCACCGATTGGAAGCAGCCTGAGCTAGGCTGACAGTAGGCATGGGCACAACTGCAATAACGGAAAGCAAAATATATGGACGTCCGTGTAGGCAGAGACAACGACATACACCTGAAAAACGATAGGTTTAAAGTGAAGGCCAACCTTAGGGAGTCGGATATGAAGCAATACGCATAACTATATCTGAATGTAATGCTGGCGTGTTGATCCCAGAAAGACAAAACGGCTGGACCGCTGGGACATCTGTGATAAGAAACGTAGCCTTGATCAGAATAAAAAATGAACATGGAAAAAGCACAATGAAAATTTAGAAGCCAGAAGAAGATCAACATCAAAACCTGCAGAAGAACAGCCAACTTTGTGCTTCTCTTGACGGATTTCGCGACGGCCACAAAGTTGTTCAGCCGGCGTCAGCAACCAGCAATCTAGCACCTGCATGTACAGAAGATAAGAATGTATCGAACACATTACAGCAAAACGAATGCTGCCTATCACCAAAAATATTTTTAGATGAGGATTCAATTTGTTCTAAGCAAATGCTCCAGGAGCTCTAAGCAACACATATAAAAACACATTACAGCAAGCATACTTATAGCATTGAACATGGCATAATTCATATAATTGCTCAATTGCACAAAAGTGAACAAACCCACTTTGGTCACCAAATTTAATAGCCAAATAAACAGTCCTTAAATATCTACTCCATCTATCCCAAGATTATCCACCCTTTCTCTTTCGCAAGGAGAAGCGACACATTTTATTTCTTAAGAACTAATGGAAGAGCTCAAAATTTAGACAACCTATCCAAGCCTTGGTAGCATCACAAACAGAAAGCAAAACAACACTGAAAGCAGCCCTAGTTGAGTCATGCGGCTAATTATGCAGTAGCGAAACAGTAAGCTTCTTCACAACATCCAGGCCAGTCAGACTACTGATGCGATTCAACACTCACTAGTCAGTACTAAACCTTGAAATATCGAGCTCCAAACCACATAGAAATTCAACCAAAAAACACACACAAAATGGAATAACAGGACATAAGGAGAAAACAGATGTCTAAATCTCCACGCTTGATACTAAATCTGATCCCTTCCACTGGTGCTTTGCAAATTTCATCTCACCAACAGAGCCATGAATAATTGAATGGGTTTAGTAATTAAAAGAAGAACTAATTCGCAAACTCCACAGAAAACAACAGTAGAAATAGACCTAAAAATAGTGAAGGATTTACCATCTTGTGGCAGAACTTCATTGAGATGTAGAGAGCCAACAACAGCTAGCAAGCTTGCGTCGTCGTCTGCTCGGCCGCGGCAGGGGTGCCTCGCTGCATCTAGGCTATTAGTCTGGAAGGCGGGGAATTTTCTATATTTGACATATAGTGCCTGTATTATAATTACTTCACTTATAATGTAATATAAATACTATCCGCGACTAATTCCATCAAGCAACTCAGAAATATAAACTGGATTCATATGTTCGAATGAAGTTTAACAAAAATTCAGCTGCCTACGTCAACACAACATTATACCAGGAGTAGTGCTACATGAAGATGAGTTCGTATGATATACTTTTCCCACTATGTGACCACGAATCAATCCGGCTTCCTTTTACTGGTGTTCACAAATCACAGCAAAAATCCAAGCAGGAATGAAATCCAAGTCCACCCATGCTACAACAACCCTGTCAATCCGGCTTCATTTTACCGGTATTAACAAATCATAACCAAGAAAATTCCAGGCGGGGATTCAATCAAAATCCTTTCGCTCTAAAACAACCCCGCTGCTTCCTATTGCCTATGCGTGCAGAAGAACATCTGTGTTGACCACCGAACCTGGAGGGACGGCGCATGAGCCGCCGCTGCGGCCGGCAAAATGTTTCGTCTTCCTCGCCCTCTGCTCCTCTTCTTCGCCGGAGGTCCATCGTCGGAGCCCCTGATCCCCTGAGCTCCGCCAGCTGAGCTGATCCTCTGCGTCGGGCCCTCCCAAAGCGGCGCTGCGTCAGGGAGAGGAAAGCGAGAGGAAAGCGTCGATTTCCTCCTCTGCGGGAGGTTAGGAGACGCGGGGGGGGGGGGGGGGGCTGCCGGGTGAACTTCTGGCGGCGCTCCTCGATGCTGCAGGGGTCCACGGCCCAGACCTCGAGCAGCGCCCTGTCGCGGAGCCACCTGTGTCTGCCAGAGCTCGCGGCGAAGACACGGACGGTGCAGGAGGTTGAGGCCACGGACGGCGCAATAGGTTGGGAGGCAGGGGGCTGCCGGCGGCGCGCAGGATGGTGGGAGGAGGGGGGCTGCCGGCAGCGCGTTAGGGGAGGCAGGGAGGCGCCGCCGGCGGCGGCTAACCCTAGCCAGTCGGGGGAAATGAGGGGAAAACGGATGGAAGGTACGGGTTGGTCTTTATATACAGAAGGACCGATTCGTAATTTCCAGAAAGTGCAGGGGCCTTTTTGCAAAAATACCGCCAGGTACTGTTCAACACTGTTACAGTAACGCGAGCGCGGAGGGAGCGAGAAATCGCCCATCTTTCATATAGGTAGTAATTTACAAATTTAGGGGGATAATGGGACTTCTCTCATGCAAATACGGAGTAGAGAGAGATACTTCGATGCGCTGGTCAACAGAATCCAAGACCCATTGATGGCCCGGCGATATTGCAGCCCGCGGCCCGTAGACAGTCTTGGGTCGCTAGTTTTCTGCCTGAAGAGCCCAGGGCCTGTTAAGGGCCCAGGAAGGTGGTTAGGCTTCTCACTCTCTCGGCAAAACCCTTCTTCCCCCTCTTCTTCCCCCAACCCATCGGTTGGCCGCAGCAACGCCGCCATGGCCGCCGTCGCCGCGAGGTCGCGCGCCGCCGCCAGTGCCGCGTGGTCCCGTCTCCTCTCCCACCACCACGCCGCATCCACCTCGCTGCCCCACCTAGTAAACACCCCTCGGATCCTAGCCCAGCGCCGCCACCTCGCCTTCTCCTCCGCCTCCCCCGGCGGCGGCGGGGGCGGGGGCAGGACCCAGCAGAACCCGATGCAGAGCGAGCGAGTGATCTACGACCTGCTGGCGGAGCAGGAGCGGGAGCGGAAGCGGGACCGCGAGGAGCGGCGCAAGGCCGGGGAGGAGGTGGACGAGGCGGCGGAGGCCGCCGAGGACTTCCTCGGCGTGCGGCCGCTGCTCGAGAAGCTGGAGCGCCGCAAGGCCAAGGAGGCCTCAAAGCCCTTGCCCGACGACTTCTTCTGGGAGCCCACCGACTCCGACAGCGACGAGGACGACGAGCGCTTCTCCGCCGACTCCGTCAGGCGCCGGGCCGACGAGTTCGACCGCAAGTGCAAGCGCCACGACGAGCTCCTCCGCTCCTTCGCGGAGGCCGGTAATAATATCCTTCCTCTGTCTTCCTCTGTCTTGCTCCATTTCAAGATCACATTTCGCTCTCGTTTATATGATCAACGACCATTTCAAGATCACATTTCGCTCTCGTTTATATGACCAACGACCAGTGCAAGATCACATTTTTGCTCCGATTGATAGTTCTGTATTGTCATTGTGCTCTGATCTGTGTGTGGACCTAGTTTGCTCTGCCCAATAATAGATAGTTCTGTATTTTCATTTCTTGAACAGATAACCTCGACGACGCTCACAAACTCATGACCAAGATCGACAAGTTCGAGCAGCGGCACCTGGCGCTGCCGCTCGAGTACAGGGTCATTGGGGACATGATGAACCGCCTCAAGGACGCCACGGGGAAGGACCGCTTCGTGCTCCTCCAGAAGCTCAACCGGGCCGTCAGGCTCATGGAGGTCAAGGAGGCGTACGACCCCAGCAACCCCGCCAACTTCGGCCTCATCCAGCACCAGCAGGTCGGCTCTCCGGACGACGTCATCGACAACGCCGGCTTCGACAAGGAGAAGCAGATGATCACGGGCGCGGGCGATGATGAAGACGAGGAGGAGTTCAATGAGGACAAGGAGAAGGACGATATGCTCATTGAGAAGCTGAATTCGATCGAAAAGAAGATCGAGGAGAAGCTGGCGGACCTGGATCATACCTTTGGTAAGAAGGGAAGGGTTTTGGAGGAGGAGATCAAGGATCTGGTGGAGGAGAGGAACTCCCTCACGGACAAGAAGAGACGTCCTATGTACAGAAAAGTATGTGCCATTTTATCATTGAACTGCCATAGCAGCCACCTTCATTGTTCTTCTTAACTTTAAATCTGTATCTCCATTGTGCCTGCTACATTTGCTCTCTGCATTGTTATCAGTATTGTGTATGCTAACACATTTGCTTTGTTATGCACCTCACAGGGTTTTGATGTGAAGGTCATTGACGTTAATCGAACATGTAAAGTTACAAAGGTGAATGCTCTATGATCCAATGTTTGTAGATACAAGCTATAGACATTTCCTAAGATCTAATTATGTGTTTCTCTTCTCAGGGAGGCCAAATAGCAAAATACACGGCATTGCTGGCAACTGGAAACTACCATGGTGTTGTTGGTTTTGCAAAAGCTAAAGGCCCAACAGCCAAGATTGCAATACAGAGGGTATGTATCTTCCCCTCTTCCAGACAAATATAAAGAACTTTTTTTAGCAACTGAAACATTTACTTCCTCCTTCTATGGTTGCTTGTCCTCTGTCAGCGCAAATAGTAGTTTCTGATGCATTATCCATTCCACTGTTGGCTCGATTCCCTTTTCCTTTTGGTTGTTGATGCGGTATGTCCATGTTACATCGAGAGAGACTGAGCTGTGTGAGCATGTGCACGTGTGTGTAGTGTGTACACAGGGCTATCATGGTATTGTGTGCATATATATTATTCATTTCATAACTGTGAACTCAAATTGCTGAATATGTTCGACTTTATATTCTCGCTGATGCAAGATGTGTTGCTAGATCTTGTAGACTGATATGATATTTGCTTTAGGGTAGTTATGCCTAGTGAATTTTCTCCAAAATATAATCATACTGAACTGTCAATCCTGGGTCTCCATCTCGGCAGTACTTTTAGACTCATATGCTGATACGTTGAGTTACTACTTATAGACCGTTGTGGAATTTAACACCTCCACTGAAATGTTCAGCTCTGGCAGGCTGATTCGATTGTATGACACTTGCTTCCTCTTGAAAGAAATTATGTTGGTCCAGTGTGGCCTATATATTAGTATCTCTAGTGAAATTTCTCCAAAATTTAGTCGCATGCTGAATAGTTAATCCTTGGTCTGTCCATCTGAGTGGTGGCTTCTCTCATATGCAGTTGCGCTAATTACTGAGTTACTTACTAGTTCTAGATTTTTTTAGCTGAAAATACTAGATTTAGACTTCAGTGGACTTCAACACCTCAACTGAAAAATTCAGCTATTACATGAAGTGTGTTGTTCTGTTTCCAGGCTTACGAGAAATGCTTCCAGAACCTACACTACATGGAGCGGTATGAGGACCACACAATTGCTCACGCTATTCAGGCCAAATATGAGAAAACAAAGGTAAACACACCGACATGTCTGGGGATCAAACCTCTCATCTTCTTCTATCGCTTGCTATGTGACGAACGTGTGTAATATGATCTCTGCCTGTGTGCATCTTACTTCAGATCTACCTCTGGCCTGGACCAATGAGAAGCGGGATGTGTGCGGCCGGTAGGACCGTCGAAACGGTGATGTATCTGGCTGGTTTCAGCAACGTCAAGTCAAAGGTGAGTGCTTCCGCTGTACACTACCAGCTATCTATCACTCATTTGCATCGCGGGGTGGTAAAAACCTTATGTATGTTTTTTTACCCTGCAGATCATCGGATCAAGGAGCCCGCTTAACGTCATCAAGGCTCTCTTCATAGCATTAAACGCCGTTAGTGCCTACTACCCAAAACATTTATTTTCAGTTATTTTGCGACATTTGCTCACCCATTTTTCTCAAATGGTCTCCCACCTGTACTTTTGACGTGTCCTGCAGATTGAAACACCAAAGGACGTCGAGCAGAAGTTCGGACGGACTGTCGTCGAGTCGTACCTGTTGTAGTCAATCAGCCCCGTATGTTTGTGTTTTGAGGAGATTGGTCATGTGGGCCTTGGTAGCTGTGGCGTGGGAAGACCAAAGGGGAGAGCGGCCAATGGCAGATGTAAACCGTGAGCTGTGTTTGATTTGGCGATTCCAGCTATATTTGTCCCGTGACCGGTCCCCTCGTGGCCGGGTACTGTAATTCTTGTAGCTATCTGCCAACGGTGACCAGATAGATAGTAGGCGGCATATATGGTCTTTGGCAACAGAAAAAAAAAATCTTCCATCCATTTATGGTCTTTTGGTTTTATTACTGGTGATCTGCTGTGTGTAATCCAGTTTATGAAATTCACATAGATCATTTCAATACTTGGTAGAAGGAATAAAAAAACCTTGTATTGCTGATTTTGTCTGCTGATCTGTAGCAGTAAACGAAAAAACAGATGGTGATAGCAGCAGTGTTCACATCCTACGCATACATACACAGGTATAGAGAGAAACAATACCATCTTTGCATTGCTTGGTAAAAGAGATGTGATAAAATATATATGGAATAAGCTACATAGAGTACCCAGCAGAGTACTGTTGGGTGAAGAATCAATAACAGGAGCACTAGTAATTTGACAGCGTTGGCGTTTGACAGCGTTGGCGTTGGGTCAGGTGTTGATGTCGGTGTTGGTGGTACTCCCACGTTCTTCACATTCGCAAACCCCTGTGAACGCATCCACCCATCATAAATTCATAATCATGTCGATAGATTGTTTCTGCTGCTTGTCCATACCATAAATAATCTATCTTTCTGTTATAAAAAAAAATCTATCTTTCTAGTGTGAGACATATCAAAAAATAATAGAGCAGTTACTTACTACTCACTCCGTTCAATATATCTTGTCGTTGCTCGTTGGTATGGAATGGAGGGAGTACTGTTTAATTACTTACTGCTGCTCTGTTAAAAAAAGTTACTGAATGGAAAATTCAGACATGATACATCATACAAGTTCGAACTGGCTGGAGTTGCAAGAATTGCAACATCATGCAACATTTTCTCCTCGAAGGTGTCAAAATAGTGCCAAAAAGGTCGCAACATTTTGAAAACACCAGTGCAACAAAAATGCGACACTAAATATTCACTGGTCGCAGCACAAACAACCTAATACACGAGAGAAAAAGGTCAAAAAGAAAAAAATTGTGAAGCATGGCCGGGAATCGTTTTCGGCACCTCACGAAAAACATTCGCATCAGCATTAGACTTGTTTTACCTTGGAGCCCCATCTTCCGAGTTTGACTTTGAAGCCAACCTTGATTTCGAGCCTCGCAGCCATCCATGGTTGTGAAGTTTCAAGAGAGGGGAGGTCGAAGAAAGAGGGGGAGGACGAGGGGCGGAAGCAAAGTGGTATGGTTAAATCTGCCGTTGGGGAGGGTTTATATTTACCCAAATCCATATGTCGGTTATCCATAGCCATGGAAACTTATATTTGTCCATACCCCCCAAAAAATGGATATTGTCCAATGTCCATATCCAAGAGCAACGTAGGCTATAGCTAAATATATGTTGGCTTCACCAGGCGCGCTGGACGAGCACTGCGACCCGAGACGGACTGAGTGGAGTCGTTTATTTTACTGGGGCTGCAGAGCCTACACATATTTTTTTCTGACGGGTATAGATTTTTTTTGAGCTGTCTGACGGGTAGATTCTGTTGTGTTGAGCCCACGCACACCATCGCGGCACCATAGGCGCGAGCGCGAGCGCGAGGGGCACACACCTAGGCCGGATCACACCCACTAGATCCCCCGGCGCGGCTTCGCCGCGCGCCACCCGTCAATGACACTGGTATTCAGTGTGCAAAACGCTATGATAACCACTATTAATATGACACTGATTGTCAATCACTATTATACATAGAAGTGCCATTGTTAGTTTAGAGCATAGCACAATGCTCTTACATACATTATCTTCAGGCACCCGCCTTTGACGGTGGTTATCAATTGGTAAAACACTAACTGGTATCTTCACTTGAACCAGATTACATGACATAGATATTTGCCTACTTTCCGCGGTGGATCCGTGGATTCAAATGTGAGCTGGTTGTACATTGATACTTGCACTATGATAAATACACACCAAAGTACTATTAGGAAGGCCCCATTGTTGTTATAGATGATCTCATCTCGAGGGAGCTCTTCATTTTCCCATAGAGTAGAGTTGATGTCATTATCCAGCTAAGTGGATCCAATAGTGTAGCCATCTTTAGCTATCTGGTAGCCTATGAATTTGAAAACGGAGTAAACAAAAAGGTGATTGTTATATAAGTGACCTAAGCAGATGTAGAGGAATTAGGGATATATTACATATAACAGTGGTTATTTGGAACAAAAGTATAGTGCTCCTACATAAATAAGGTCTTTGGGTTGCAAAATATTATCACAAGCGAGTATAGTGTAAGGAAATGTACAAAATTAGTTTTCTATGGTGAAAGAATGATTGATAGAAGCATTCATCTAGGTTTTGATCTTCCGCATAGCTCATAAAAAGCTAAAACAATCTAGATAGAGCATCTGGTAGTACGTGTCCCGTAAAAGGTTCAGTTCTGAGTAAAGAAGATTGGCATTGCCTAGTGAATAAGATATATATATAACTATATAGAAGTATGCAGCTATGCCAATACCAACCATTGGTGCATCAGCCTAGTTAAATGTAAATATATTTCAAGGGGAATCAACAGTGTAGTAGTAAGTACCAACAACCAGTTGCGGAATCTACTGCAACATAACATGAATAAACATGCCTAGATGAATTATAGCCCACAAATAAAATGTTTGGGGGTATGCACTTTAAGGAATTAGGACCAGTCAAATATCATTTAATTTTTAATCCAAATAGCCCCCAAAGAACATTTGAGAATTTTAAGCAAAAGCCATATTTGGAAGTGTACTTGGCTATCTTTCAATTGTTACGACAAAAGAAATAAGCAGGAGAACAAACAGAAATAAAATCTAGTGGTTACGAAAGCTGTAACACATAATGGTAATGGCCATGCAATTGTTATGAATGACTGAAACTGACATAAAGGATAAATAGAGCAGTCAACCATTAATTCTGTTGAAATACAATAGCCTCATAAATATTATATATAGACATTGTTTACAATCAGAGAATGAAACTTTAAATGGTAAGTGGAGCAGATGAAACAAAGCCGTTATATTCCTAAAAGGAGAGAATATCAGCAAAAGAAAAACTGGTTATAGAACAGATTCTAAAAAAACGATAGAACAAAGGGCACCAAAATGGCATAAGTAGTAAGGAGTACTTCGATTCTGTTCCTTAATATGCATATTATATATGTAGTAAGTAGTAAGGAGTATGGTGCAAATCTCCAAGATACTAACCGAAAAAATATAGAGAAAGTGATCAAGTCACACTTAGTATGTCTATAAATATTGCACTGCTTAAGTGTGCTTTGTAACAAATGTATTCTATTTTTATAGAAAACGAAGGGAAAAATAGAATAGCTGCTGGATGGTATTCATCTATTTGAGCAGGGGCGTGACAGGAGAAGAGTCGCATGACGCACATAAGAATGTTTAACCGGTCTATACAATTACTTCCAAAACCATTAAGATGGCTATGGCACGATACTATCAGATATCTTAAGACTTTTTTGAAAGAAAAAAAATCTTAAGCTTATAAACCAACATTACCAACAAAGAACTGTAATGATTCCATGTAAAAACAGTCAATCAAAATGATGAATTTGAATCATATCATACATATATAAGGCCACCATCATACGATTTGACTATTGTGTAGAAGACCAAACACAGCCCAATCAGAATAAAAACTATATATTATGCTTTAAAACCACAGTTTTAGTTGTTTCAACATGATGTCCCTGCCAAATACTAAGCATACCAGATTCAATGCTATAAGCTGAAGGTAATATTCATTTACCTGTTGCAGAAATTGATAAACACATATGCACCAGTGCAATGGTACACTTCACTGAGCTTGACTTTGAATAATACATTGAGAGGAAAACCCTACTGCAATGTACAGAATTAAGAACATTGACATAAAAAACTTTAAAATGATTTCAGAAAAACAGTACTTGAGCTATGTGTAGATTCAGAAATTATCCCAGACAGAAGTCTGAATATGCACAAAATTCTAAAAAATATGAACTTTAAGCATGAGAAATATTCATGTTAAGCGGGGGTGAGGGACTTGGACAGTAACCTGGGAAAGGTAGATTTGAATAAACTACAGAACAGCAAGAGAATACACAGAAGAAAATTGACATGTCGGCAATGACAAAGCAAGACACAATATTCTACGACATTGCTTTCATCGGACCGGGTTCTGGGCTGCCAAATGAGCATTGCAGGAAAAGGCAGGCATCACAAAACCTGATTCCGTAACATGTCAACGCTCAGATACATAAACCTTTTAGCAATGCACTTCTCCATATAGAAGTACAAAGTAAATATCACACAGAAAAGGTACACACGTGTGCCATTCCAAAGTTAGGATTGGCAGCTTAGTTACTTTGAGGCCAAATAAATATGTTCCTTGAGATGATTTTCCCCTATGATCTAAACATATAGTGGTAGCCTATCTAGAAAAGATGATTAACATGATCTGAAAAGAAAGGAATGTTTCCCAGGCTTTAGAAGATGAAGAGACAACATAAATGGTACGGAAACAACATGACAAACAAAATTATCCAAAGCCACAGAGGTAAGGTTCCCTCTCTTCTGAAGTGTGTCATGAGATGTTAAAAACCAATGGAACAAAGCACAATTAATTACAGGCAAAGAAATAACCAAACAGATGAGTGTGGTGAAGCAATAGTTGTGGCATATATCTACTATAGAATTAAACATATTTAATTGAAAACAGGAGCGATGATTGTTTCACAGGACAACCAAAGAAGTAGAAAATTATTATTTTTTTCCAAAATCTATAACTCATATAATCATGTAGTATGTTTAGCTAGATAGAAATAGCCCGCACGCTCATTTGAGAAAAGAGAGACAGTGGAACTGTCGTTTGAGTGCTGCATAGGCTAATAACGACACAACTCATGAAATACTTGTTACAGTACTCAAAATTATAACAACTGGCTAAAAAAAGTGTCCTTTCGATAAACAATAGAAATGAGCAACGACACGGTTACTATATTCATATGCATAAACAATAGTGGTTACCGGAAAAAAAAACTATATTATCTACCGACGCATATAACATGGGACACCTCACCGGAGCAGCTAGCACATCACCTCGCATTACAACTCAATTTGCTACCTCGCAACTTGTATTTTTGGGAATCTATGCAACGAAATACAAAGAAAAGACAATGTAACACACAAGGGAAGGAACTGCAGGGTAATACTACTGAAATGAATGTAACAAAAACACACAAGAAACATGAAAAACGGGACGGAAACATCACTCAAATCCAATATCAATTAATGTTTTATCAGGATGATTGGGAAGTACACCAAGCCAACTAAGTAGGAATGGTAGGAACCGATGATGGCAATTTAAACCAGCCAATTTCAGAGATAGTGTGCCAACCTATACAGGAAAATGAGCATGATAGGATGAAGTGAAAATAGGAACAAAATAGTAAAAATACATGTACAATGCCACAGATGACTGTCTACAATAAAGATAAGATGGCGATATTTAAAGGCAACCAGCTATAAGAAAAAGGTAACCTAGATGTCAAGACGAAAGAAAAGAATATTGATCTCAAAGAGTTCGAAAAATCACATAGAACTAACCCAAGGTAAAAGATAAGACATGCATTAGAGGCTAGCAAAAATAACAAATTGTATGACACAAAATTAGATGCTTCTGGCAAAGAAACAAACCATCAAAATAAAATTATATACGCACGTACCATGAGTGTAGATCCACATGAAAGAAATTAAGTATAGTAAAGTATGAGGAAAGTGACTGAGCACTTACATTGGCCCTTAAGCGGATTACGGGTAGGATAGATAAGAGAACAATGATGGCACAGCAAGCCACATGCTAACAAATTGAGCCAAAATAGCAAAATCTTTAGAATGTAGTGCCTAATATATGAAATGGTAGTGTTTGGAGGTCAGAAATTTGTGATCCTGAGGGGTTCATTCCCTTTTTTATTCAATAGAAATTGTGAAATACAATGTATAATAGTATTAAGTAAAATACACATGATATCCTTTACATCCATGTCCTAGATCTAACGTAACATTCTCTATGGAAGTTAAATTTGCAAAAGGACATCTCAAAAAATCCAAAACAGAGAGCTTTTTCAAGAAAAGGCAAAAGAATTTGGGTTTCATTTCATTGAACAGGAGGACATCGGGTGTACAACCTCCGGAAAGGAGGAGCTAAACCAAGACTTATTTCAGATAATGACCCAAGAAACAACATTGATGTCATAAAGCATTTGAAGGCAAAGAAAATTCTATCTTATTTCATTATGCAGCCTGAACTATAAGCTGATTACAACAATAGTATGTTCAAGGAGATCCCCTGAGCTAAATAACTGAAGTTGACAACAGCATATTCGGATAATGATACCGACACTCCAACAGATTAATGAAGATCATTCTTTTACCTCTCAAACTTGGAGAAAACATTCTCTTCTTTTTTGGCCAGCGTGAGCATTTTCTTGAATCTGGCATCCACAACAACCACATCACACAACTTAAAACCCAATCAATGGATCGAAATGAACGAATCTGAGAAGAAGCAAGTATCATTGCCAATAATTTAAAAACCTTAGAGCAGCAGAAGGTAGTAAAGGCTTCAATGTAGCTATATAGGAATATCCCTAACGTATAAGACTCACATGAGTGAGAGTGACTATTTATTATTTGTAGAATGTCATCAATCATGGACACGATGTATCTTATATAGTGTATTAAGATCACAAAGATCAAAGACAAAACCGTAAAATTGCTGCATCACATGTGTGTATGAAATACACATAGAATTGATTATTATGGTAATGAAACATAGAAAAGTGCAATCATATGATAAGTGTGTCACTCTTGAAGCAGCCTAAATTCCACATAGGAAGAAAACTCAAAGAGGAGCGCCAAATAGCCATTCCAGCTTCATAGTTATAGGCTTATAGCAACTCAGTCTATAGAATTGCAAAGTACCAAACAAAAGTAAATCTGCCAATAATACCAATAAGATATTAAAAAAGCCAACTCAAATAAAAAGGAGAAGAATGTTACACAAAGTAAGAGACCGAGAGGGTGCCTTTTTACCAACTACTATCTCTATCTCAAATTATAAGACGTTTTGGTAGGCTATTTTGGCGTACCAAAGAATCTTATAAATTAGGACAAAGGTACTCCCTCCGTTCGGAAAAGGATGTCTTAGATATATCAAAATTTGGATGTATGTGGACATGTTTTAGTGTACACATACATCTAAATCTAGATATATCCAAGACATCCTTTTCCGAACGGAGGGAGTAGTATATTACAAAGCACAAAGAAGTTATATGTGTACGTGTGCTTTCCTAAATCAGCAGAGAACTCCCAGCAAGCAATCCTTCATGGCACTCCCAAGAGGGGAAAATGACAACACCACAAAGTAGTGCTTGAAGATGTAGATAAATTATATATTTATATTCACCCAGAACTTAAAGTTTAGGATGTACAGTTTTATTTTTACCTGGCCAACTGACTGGCTAATAGATAATTATTTTGGTTATACATGTAGGAATATCCATAGCTCTGAAGGGCGTTATCCTTGTGAAACCATTCGTCTCTTGCTATACCCCTGAAAAAGTAGAACATTGAGACATTTAGGGATCTCCATAAAGTGGAGCATGCAAAACTGCTAAAAAGCAGGAATCAAGAATACCCAAAAGTTAATATGTGTGAACCTAAACTGACTTCCATACACTGCCATTGCATTAAGAGAAGAAGTTGTGTGCTAACTGGGTAAGAGGCGATGAGATTAACAGATCGACGGTCATACCTGAAGATCTTCACATAAAAATATAATCCCATTTGGGAGTCGCAGGTGTCGTTGAAAATACACTCATAGCTACATCTTCAGTGATCTGAAAATAAGATGCCACGCCCTGTTTAAAACTCATTGTTCAGCAGTACATAATATAGGAAAGCACATATGTATTTTGCAGTTGCAAATAAATAAATGATCTCGGTCTGGCTTAACTTCAGGCTGAGAACTGAGGTCTAGATCCTCAAATTCAAGTCGTTCATGTGGCAGAGTGTGGCTGAATCAACACAGTACATATGGAATAGCCAGCAATACTTCAGTTATCCCTGCAAGATAATGATATAATTAAAGAAATGACTGACTGGGCATTACTTTTAGTAAGATACAAATAAAGAAATAGTGTCAGTGACAAAATAAATCACATAAATACAGTCATTGTTCTCTTCTTATTGAGCACAATATAAGTATAAATTCAATGTCCTGCAGCTGGACATAAAACAAAAGATATCGCACAGCCCACTGCTTAAGTTAGTTGAGCAGATAAATCAATGTTGATACTTCATATTTCGTCAACGAAAAGACCCAAACAAAATATAAAACATAATATGAGAACAGACATCTGCTGATAACATTTTGATCACCCAAATATTTGATCTAGCGGCAGTATCCTAAGATAGTTCAGTTCTTGTCAAATACAACCATATGCATCACACGAGCAGATCTCATTTTCCAAACATACCGCAAAAAGCTAGACTAACAACTCAAGTTACCATCGTTGAAAAGGGCTAAATCTCGGAAAAACTAAATTGTTGAGTAAACAACGGAGCAGATAAGACAAAGAGTAATCATCCCGTGTAAGATATTAGTTAGATAAAACAAACCTACACAAACAAAGATGAGGGTCTGTGGGGACAGGGAGACGGAAAGAAAGGGATGGACCTATAGGTGGACTCTTGCATGTGGAGGCCAGTGATGGCAGTGCAGACGACGACGGCGTCGTTGGTTGCCGGATCCGGCATATCCAGGCCCGTCAGAGCCGAGCACTGGGTTGCTGCTTTGCTGCAGGCTCTTCCTCGCTACCTCCGGACGGCCCGTCGAGGCAGGGTAATCGGTAAGGAGCAGTTGGCCGGTGGAGTCGAGGAGGAGGCAGCTTGTGGCGCGAGGAAGAAGGGGGAGGCGAAGTGCAACGGCGGCTCGAGCTTGGCGATGGGGAGAGAAAAGCGCGCAGCATGTACGCCTGGGCCTCCTCATCAACATCTAAAACAGAGATGGGGATTTGTGGGGATTAAATCCAAAAAAAAAGTCAGAGGAGAGATGAGCAGAGGATGTAGGACAGGAGGCTCACCTAGTCGTCGCCCTCTGGTACGGCGGCGGCGTCTCCTGCTCACTGACGGTGAGGATGGCAACGGCATGAACAGTTGGGCGGCCTCGTTCGTCCTGCTTCCCGTGCGTCGAGAGGCGAGGACGACCTCCTCTACCTTCAGATGCATCCTCGACGGTCTTTCCAGCACAACGCTGTCGAGGGGAGAGGACGGCGACGGGGTTCCGAGGAGGGAGAAGCCGGCTGCAGCGGTGCCGCCGACGCGAAGGGAGAGAGGAGCACGGGGATGAGAGGGCGCGCGTGCGGGAACCATGGATAAGGCTCCCAGCACTGTAGAAACACACACCACGACGGCGCAGGAAAGAAGAGGCTCGAAAGGAGATGCTACCGCAAAATGGACTCTTTCTCTGTGTAGCGGGACCGGAGCGGGACCGGCGATGTCTGGACCCACTGTCAGTGAGAGATGCGGGCAGTAAAATAAGTAACACAGGAAATGGACGGCCCAGATCGCGCTGTAAGTCCTTCGATCCGACGGCCACAAATCCCTAATCGCTGTGAGAGCCCCTTGGGGGCACCCCATTTACCTCTCTGGATGTGAGCTGTTTTGCTCTTTTCTCCCCACGCGCGCAGCACGGTGGAGTACGTGGTGGAATCTAGCTTGGCCTCTCCCTAGCTTCATCGATCCAATGCATTCTCTTTCTCTGAAGTGGAAGGCAAAAACGACAAATCTGACCCTGACATCAAAGTTTAGCACAAAATGAACCCTTTTCGAAAGTTTAGTCGGATCTAATCCTTTTTAGTACCGCTCAACATACAGGCGGTAGGGTACCTGGGGTACCGCTAAGGTCACTGGCGGTAGACCTCCTGGTCCACGGTCCGCCAGTGCCGGTTGACTACGCTGACATGGCGATACCGCCGATGGGGGTGGCGGTATACTCTGCGGGGTACCGCCCCTTTCCCTGGCGGTAGACCCTTGCAAGTACCGCCCGATATGTTGGTGGTTCTGGCTGAGAAAGTTAAGTGGTTGCGGGGCGACGCCGCCGCGCCCCTAGCCCCTCATTCTTCCCCACTCAAATCTCGACCCGAGCTGCTGCCCTCTCCCCCTCTCTCCTCCCCACTCAAATCTCTCTCAAATCCCTCCAAATCGGAGGGTATAGCTCATGGAATCGGACCATCTCCATCCTTTGAGGTAGTCCTTCTCAGATCTCACGCTTTTGTTGGTTGGATTTGTGTTACTTTGAGGTATTGTTCAGTTTTAGGCAAACCCTAGATTTGTTGATTTGTCCTAAATCCATTATTTGAATTGGTGCAATGCGGGTTATATGGTGTTTGTGACGTGCAGAAATCATTGTGGTTAGATAGATTCATGTGTTTTCTTACCTAGAATTATGGTTGAGTCTAGGGTTGGAGGTAGTGGTTAGCACACATGTATAATTTAGATAATTTGTGGTGTGTTTGCTATTACACATCAATGTGATACATTGTGTTTCTTGTCATTTAATTATAGATGGCAAGAATCGTGAATGTCCATCATGTTGACAAAGAGGGATTTTTTAGTAACAATGAAGAGTTTGTTGACAATGGAGAAAAAGTTATGGTGTTTGCCAATAGTCCGACGTATGCCGAGGTTGTTGCAAGAGTAAGGGAAGTTTTGAAATGGATGGATCCTAGGGAGAAGGTTGAACTAGATGGAAGGTATTTTGTGGGATCGGGACATCGTCCGCGAAAGAAAAAATACCTATCACATGCGACTTAGATTGGGTGGCATACAAAGAGGTTGTGGCAGCTTCCAAAGACAAGTCGCTCGAGTTATTTGCTACCAAGGTTGGCGGTGATTGATTGCATATTGATTTGAACCGGTGTGCCTACCCCACACATGATGCAATGACCCCCACTAGGAATGTGTCACTTGATGATGCGGTTGAGTTGAAAAATATGAGCCAACCTCCTTTGAGCCAACAAATTGACTTGGAGATGAATGACGGCGACCAAATCGATGAACAAGAAGAATATGTCAATGTGGATCACGGTTATGGCTTTGGCATTGAGGATGAAGATAGGGGGAAGAAGACATGGAGGGTGATGTGTCCGAGCGGGAGGACGATTATCATGACACTTATATTGGAGATGTAGAGGCACAAGTCGAGGAGGATGGCATGGACCGTGACACCTTCTATCGCCGTTGCTATGCCTCCGACTCGGAGGACGAGGGCCCGGAGGAATTGGACGAAGACAGGTTCACGGCGAGAGAAGCCCAAGCCTTTTTAAAAGTGGTAGGCCGGGATCACCGAATTCCATTTTTTTTCGTGATCTCACGCTTGCGGATAAGGCTATAGTGGATGGTAGGCGAGAGAAGCGCCTCGCTAAGGAGGCTCGTGAGGCGGAGAGGAAGAGAAAGCGAGAGAAGGCAGATGTCGCGGCGGCGGAGGACAAAGAGCGTGACAAGAAGGGCAAATGGCCACGAGTGTTGGACATCTAAACCTTGTGTTGCTCTATGTTGTGGATTTGCGTCGTGTCATGGATCTAGCTATCTATTTCGTGAACTTGTAATGGATTTGGTCTTGTCATGGATCTAGCTATCTATTTGGTGAACTTGTAATGTATTTGGTCTTGTCATGGATCCGGCTATCTATTTGGTGAACTTGTAATGTATTTGGTCATCTATGTATTTGAATCGTGTCATGCATCTAGTAATCTGTTTCGTGAATGTGTCATGTATCTGCTAATATTTTGTCGTACCATTATTGCTTACGGTGGAAGTCCCACCGTGAGTTCCAAGTTGTACCGCCAATTGTAGAGGCGGTAGAGGTGCTGGGCGGTACCGCCAATTAAGCTGGCGGTAGGTTAGCTATGGTACCGCCCGCGAAATGACAATAACAGGAGCATGTCGTCTGGCGCGCTCCAGGTGCTACCGCCGGCCCATCCGGCGGTACTATTGTACCGCCTGTTTGCTAGGCGGTAATTCCGCAAATAGTACCGCCTCTGAGCTTGCACACAACAAGTCTGGCCGAGTTCCAGGTCGTACCGCCAAGGAAGCTGGCAGTAGACAGGGAAACCATACCGCCTCGTTTCCAGGCGGTACTGGCCTGGAATTATTCACACAAACTAAGACTACTGACAATTGTTTTCATAGACTGAGAGTATAGAAATTTCGCCTCAAACAAGATATATTATCAGCTGACATAGTAAGTTCATGACAATATATAATAAGGCAAATATTACATAGTTCTACTCAAGCATCACATAGGGCATGTTATCACATAGTTCTTCACACATATAACAATTAATACATAGTTGGACTCAAGATTGACATAGTTCATGACAAGGCCGACATATTATCACTTCTTCCTTCCCCCTTGGCTGCCAATTTGCTGGGTCGTGCCGTCCCTATAGAGGGAACTTGTCGCGCCTTGCGGTGGGGTGGAGGAGGGATTCTCTATCCTTGCGGACTGAACACTGTCTTCTGCTTTCGATTCCTCACAGTCGGCTGGCTGGGCTGAGTTGGTTGTGGTGCATCCTTCAGTTGTGACAAGGGCATCTCCTCCCAGCTCGGGTCCTCTTCCTCCGAGTGCTCCTGCTCCTCCTCCTCCTCCTCCGAGTGCTCCTGCTCCTCTTCCTCGGAGTGCTCCTCTTCCTCGTTCTCCTCGTCTTCTTCCTCCCCGTCTTCCTCCTCGACACGACTCGAAGAAGCTGCAACACTCTTTGACCTCGACGATGAGTGAGTAGGTCGGTGGCCTTGCCACTGTGGCAAGCAAGCATAGCCGCCATCCGACGACACCGCTCCATTAACCTCTGCAAAACAAACAAATGTGCATACATCAATATCACTACCGTAGTGCACACCACCCGGACTCCACTCATGGATATATAAAAATGCATACCGTCATGGTGTCCCTAAGAGTTGTCTCAGACTCCACCGTACCGGGCATATGCGAAACAGAATGTACCGCCTCGTTAACGCTCCGAGCGAGCTCCAAGCCCTAAAAACAAGGGAAAAAGAATGTTAGTCACAAATAGACATGACACATACTGCTACACCACCGGCGCATCGGCACCCGCCGGGCATGGCCCAATCTGTCGAAGCCACGAATATGAGACACCCGATGACCTAGTATCTTTCATTTCTTCCGGCGGCACCGATGGTAGTCTGCCGGTGAGACCAAGAACCCGCTGGCGCCACCCGTTATTATCCACCCTCCCAGTAAGAGCGGCTCCGTCAATCGGAAGAGCCGTGATCATGGCAAAATCCTCAAGCGTGACCGTCATCTCTCCACACGGCAAATGGAAACTGTGTGTCTCGGGCCTCCAACGATCAATAAGGGCAGTAATGGTCGTGTGGTTAAACACCGGCGGCTTACGCTTGAACTGAAGGACAAATGGGAGAAGACCAGCCACCTCAAAGTATGGCTCGTACCGAACATCGTACGGCATGTGTCCTCCGCATTGTGGCCCCTCATGCGCATAGGACCGATAGGGTGCGAAAGATAAAAACATGATGTGGTCACTATCTTTGTAATTGCAACAAAAAAAATGGAGAACATTATTTACCTTCTCAGCTAAGTCCATATCTCCCCTCTCGATAAGCCGGGCACGATGTTCCTTGTCGTACACCAAATCAAGCCCGGGGTAGTAGGCTCATCCATGCTACAATACAATATTTCACTTACTAAAAATTTGCTTAAAATAAAACAATTTGGCTCGATGCAACAATCCATCCATACACACATCCATATACACGTGTATAAATCACTATGCATCCTTCCATGTTCCATGTAAAAATTATTTCACAAATCACATATACATCCATTCATACGTACACATAAATCATACACAAAAAATTCAACCACACAAGTCAACCTAACATACTTATTTACTACTCACCACAAACAACTAAACAAACCTAAATAGCAACTACATTGCAAGATATCCATGGATCTAGACGAGGTAGCATGTATGAACTAGGGTTTCAAAACAACAAAAATCGGATGAAATACATGGTGGAATTGAGAGGGGTGAGTGAGATTTACCTGTAGGACGAAATAGATGCAAATCACCCTCCGAAAACCATGGATTTGAGAAAGAAAATGAGTGATTTCGTGGGATGAGAGAGCCGATGCGCCGCCGCCGCCGCCGCCCCTGTTCTTCTGTTCGGGTTCGGGTGGAAAAGTGAGGGAAGGGTGAGGCTCAAGTGGGCTAGGCCGAGGATTATTTCCCAGGCTGTACCGCCAGCCGAACTAACGGTACCAGGGAAGAGTACCGCCGATTGACCCGGCGGTACCCAAATACCGCCCGTTGACCTGACGGTACAGCCATGTCAGCTTCTTTGACCAGGTCGGCAGGACCATGGACCAGGACTCCTACCGCTAGCTTCCCGGCGGTACCGCGTGAAGCGTACCGCCGCTATGTTGAGCGGTACTGAAAAGGGTTAGGATGACTCCACCATGCGACGCAAACGGACACCTTTGCGTCGTGGTCTGGCCAGGCGGACAGGGGGCGGACAACTTGATTTTGCGAGTGAACCCAACGCCCACTACCTATTTTGTCCGTCTTCGATCGCTGGCGCCATGGCCTGCAGCCATGCGAGCTGCTGCCCTTTTCTTGCTCGCGAGCTGCTGCCGCTTCTTGTGCAAGCAAGTACTAGATCGATCCAGCTCGAGAAGCAAGCCGCTCGCATGGCACAGCTCCAGTACATCAGTAGAAAAAAATCTTGAAGAACAACAGAGTATCAAGAGAGAGCAAGGATGGCCACGCTCGCCGTGATGCAAGAAAGAGCAGAGTAGCAAGAGAGATCAAGAGAGAGCAGAACAAATCTAATACTAGCACCATGAGACAAGCGACAAGGACGGCCGCGCTCGCCGTGGAGTAGCTGGAGCGAAGCTCGCTCGTAGGCGAGCCGGGCGTCGAGGAGGGAGGCGGCCATCGGTTGTAGAGGTCGAGCGCGCCATGGCCGCCGCCGACGAACACGATCCAAAAGATGGGATTTCAGCTCCAGGATGCATCTGCCCACCGCCGCCACCCTGGCGACACCCATCTTGACGGCGTCGAGCGGAAGCACGGCGTTGACTTCTCCGGCAACTTCCGCACGCTCGGCAAGCTCCGCCATGGCCGTCGCCGGGATCTCCAAGGTAGAAATCGGTGGGGATTTTTCAGGAGAGAGAATAGTGGGGTAGGTGCGGAGAGGAGAGAGTGCATTTTATTTGGCTGCCATGTGGGCCAGCGTGCGGATAGGGAAGGACGTGCGCGGACACAGCGGACGCTTCTCTCGCTCCGTTTCTGTTCGTCCTCAACCCAAAGTTGGGCCAAATTTGGGCCAGGAATGCGTCGGCCTGGACACAAAATGGACACAAAACGGACGATCGGTCCGTTTGCGTCTGCCCGTTGGGAGTTGATTTTTCCTATCCGGACACAAACGGACTCGATGCGTCGGCTCGTTTGTCCGACAAACATTCACTGCTCGATCCATCGCCTCGGAAACCTTGGCATGCATGCCATGCATGTGCGTACGTGCACCGCAGCGCACGGTCTCCGCGGGCTCGTAGCCGTAGCTGCCGCAAGCTAGCGGCGCTCCGTCAGGCACACCCCGTGCGCATGACGGCTAGCTGGTACGGGGTGGAAGTCAAGGATCTTAGAAACTGTTAACCTCCGGACCGAAATGGTTGGCGTGAAAACAAAACTAAGGAAGTACAAATTCCTACAATACTCACGTCAATCAATACCGATCGGAGGGTGTAACATCTCCACCAGCGCCCTGGAAATTTGTCCGGCACTTCTCAAATTATGTTCACTTTGGAGGTATCCGACATTTGTCCGGCCATTCCCAGTTTGATCCCCACACCGGCACATCCGAACGGCCGGCCCATTTTCATTTTTGATCATTTTTTTTCACAAATTACGACATGGCCACAACAAATGCAGCAAACTAATTATTCACTGCTTCTTTCGTGGTGAAGTTGTGGTGTACTATGTGACATAAATATAGCTAAGGACTGTTTTAAATACCACCGGAGCAGGTAGAGCATTCCTGGCCCAAATGCGTCTTTGAGAATGTCCATCACGAAACAGATCTACCTGCTCCGTAAGTCAAAGAACTGTCAATTAGAGCATCTCCACCGGCGCGCCTTCCAATAGGCCTACCTGGCGCGCCGGCACAAAATTGGCCCCCTAGCGGCGCGCCCAATAGCTCAAAAGTTACCGGCACGTCCCAATAGAGCGTCCGATAACCCCGCTTCGCGCCCAGGTTCTAGGGACGCAACCGGGCGCGCCGGCAACGTGCGCCTCGTCAAATCCTGACGGGTGAGGACGACGCGTCAGCGACACGGGACGCTTGATATCACTTTCCCTTCCCTCCCGTCCATTTCCATTCTCCCACCATTTGCCTCCCCGCGCTCCTCCTTCCCGCCTTTCCCACCTTGGGCGATCTACGTCCGCCGCCGATGTCGCCCAGCAAATGCAACCGTGGCGGTGCTCGCGGCGGAGGAGGACGACAGGGTGTTGCTCGCGGTGGCGCTCGCGGCTACATCGCCCCTTGGAAATCACGCGCGCGGCCGCCGAACACGATGGATGAAGCCTGGGAACAGGAGCTGGCGCGTCGAGCCGCGGCCACCGTAGACAGGAGAGGGTGGCGCATCAGTGCGGAGTCTAGGCAGAAGGAGATCGATCTGCTACGAGCGTCGGTGGCGTACGGCGCTGCCGGCGGCGCAAGTCAAGGGAGCAAGAACGCGGCGGGTGGCACATCGTCGTCGAACCCAGCATTCTTTAATAGCAGTGGCGCCACCCCGCGTTCCGGGGT
Source organism: Poa pratensis (assembly GCA_947311845.1). NCBI lineage: Eukaryota > Viridiplantae > Streptophyta > Magnoliopsida > Poales > Poaceae > Poa > Poa pratensis. The sequence goes on from CAMZMU010000040.1 coordinate 49,517,223, forward strand.
ACGGGCCTTGCCATTCTGTGAAAGCAGCAGCGGCTCCGTGTCGCTGACCGTCGACGTCCCCAGCGACCTCAACCAGGCGTTCACCGACTCGCCGGCTCTCCAGAGAGACCGGCGTCGCCAACACGTCGATGTGACCGGCCGGCAATGCCTCTTTGGCGCGGACGGCGATGGTACCGGCTTCTCTGACGCCCACATGTTCGACAGAATGCGAAACGACGTCGACCACGACATGGTATGAAATCTACGGCCTTTACCGCATGATCATTGTGGTCAATACATGAAACCGACGTGCGCGATGTTGATTGCAATAGATCGAAGGCTCGGAAGTGTTGCGTGGCATGATCCGTGATGGGACGGGGACCGGCGTCGGTGAGCCAGATGTGGAGGCCGGATGGTACGGTGAGGAGGAACATGGCGACGGTGAGGAGGAAGAGGGCGGCAGTGAGGAGGACGAGGGCAACGGAGAGGACATGGAGGGCGGCGGCGAGTACATGGAGGGTGGCGATGAGGATGTTGAGGGCGGCGGCGTCGATGTGGAGGCCCGGAAGGTCCGGAAGACGAGGAAGAAGGGCACAAAAGGCAAGCGGTGGAAGACCAAGGAGGACGAGTGCCTTTGCAACGCATGGAAGCATGTCACGAACGACTCCATCGTCGGCTCCAACCAAACCTATGGCCGGTATTGGAAGAGGGTCGAAGAACAATTCCATGAGACGATGTGGTATGGTGACTATGCGAAGGTGCTTATGGATCGCAATTGGAATGCAATGTCGCATAGGTGGCGGACCATCCAAGCCGAATGCAACAAGTTCCACGGTGACCTTGAGCAAATCCAAAGAAGGAAAGAGAGCGGCAAAACCGTGAAGGATTTGTTGACCGACGCAACCACGTTCTACCGAGAGAACAACGATCACAAGGACTTCAAGTTCATGCATTACTTCGTGAAGCTCCAAAATAACAAGAAGTGGGAGAAGACGCGGATTGACCTCAACGGCTGCCACGGCGCACAAGGGCCGAATGACCCGGCGTTCCCAGCGTCCGAGGGCGCCCTGTTGGGAACAAGAAGGCCAAGAGCGACAAGGCGTCCGTGCAAGCGTCCATCGACAAGTGCCTCGCCGACGTCACAACCATCTCGAAGCAAAACGCAAGCACCTTCGCCGAGAGTTGGTCGTCCTTGATGAGCAAGCATGATGAGAAGGTCGCGCTCGAGAAGGAGAAGATCAAGCTTGAGAAGAAGCGGCTCGAAGTCGAGAGGGAGAAGGGCCAAGCGGCTGTCATGCAAGCCGACACGGCAAGGCTCCAGGCGATGTCCGAGGCGTCGCAATCCGTCACTCGGAAGATGAAGGAGGACTCCAGGATCTTGACCGCCGTCCTCTCCGCCTACACGCCGGAGGTGAGGGCTTGGTTTAAACTCAGCCATCAGCGCATCTTGCGTGAGATGGGGGTTCTTCCGCCGGAGCCGACGCCGATGAACACGGAGACGACCACCGCGCCGATGGACACGACGGGTGAGCCGACGACGAGCACGACTTCATCCGACGCAGGCGCAGTGCCAACGCCGCGCCTTAGCTGGGAAGACGCCGAGACGCAAGAGGAGGTTGACGAGCCGGTGTTGACGATCAACTGATTTGCGATCGAGGTTTTGTAATATGATCGTCGTACATGGGGCGATGCTTTTGGGTTGTGATGCTTTTGGGTGTGTGAACTTTATGACCGACGTTATTTGAACTTGGCCGTCGCGCCGTTTATTTGAATTTGTGATCTGGGAGGGCGCGGCGTTCCCAATAGGCGGCAACGCTTGCCGGCGCGTCCAATGGCGTTTGTCCGGCAACTTTGCCGGACGCTGTATTGGGTGCGCCGGTGAAGATGCTCTTAGGAGTAGTTGGGACTTGAGAGCAAACGACGAAAAAATGAGAAATGGTTACAAGTAGGAAACAGATCTATCTGCTCCGTCAGTCAAAGAACTATCAATTGTGCGCCACTGTATTACTGCCACCGTACGGCGCTGACTGACTAGCTAGCACAGGCCCCTCCCCGCGCACTCCCTCGACGACACTTTGGGTACGTACGCTCACATCGCAGTGGGCTCACGTACGTACGATCTAGCCGGAGGAGGCCGTGTACATGTCATTTTCCCTTGTCCCTGCAGAGAAATAGGGAATCGGAAAGTGCCAAATTAGAAGATTCTTCAGGCAAGGAGAGCTGTAATTTCCTTCCAAATCGAAAGAGCATCTCTTCTTGTTCGTGTTTCACATCTCCCTTGTCTTCTTGTCACTAGGTTCTTCTGTTAATGCGATCTACACGATGCTTGCGGAGCAACTTTTGTTTTCCCCCCCGCTCTTTGTGTGTTTATCTAAGGCGACTTCTGCAAGGGCAAGAAATAAAAACGACGCAACAGTGTGGTAAATTATTTGAAAACCAGATCAATGTTGGACCATTAATTTTACAGCCTATTGGTGTGCAAAATCTTTGTGTTTAATGAAAATATGTTGCGTGTCAATGGGTACTGAGGAATTGATAAGACTATTCAGTACGATATACTCCGTTTTTTAATGTAAATGTTTTTACCTTTTAAGACCCACACATAACTAGATGTGTTTTAGTTGTGAGATTCATGTAAATCTTACACTAAAACACGAGTATAGATACGTGCGGAAAAAAAAGAGGTAAAACATTTTACATTTACAAACGAAGGGGGTACTTGCAGTGAATTATTCTCTTGTTTCACCCATGGCACATTGATTACGCACTTCGACGATCTGAGAACCTTGTACCGTTTTATTCGAAGTTCAGCAAACTCTAGTATATTTTCTTCGGCTGCCGTCTGACGAGCCTTGTTATCAGAAAAAACAATCAAATTTGCTAAGCTGACATCAGAGGTCTTTTTCGCATATATGACACCAGAAGCCTAAACTGTTACGTTGTTTGGTCAGATTATCAGAGGGAATATTTCATTCAGAGCTGTGAGAAGTTTCAATGACCTTAACATTAGTCTATTCAGCGATTTATCCATCCAGTCTCCCTTTGTAATATGCATGGCCGGGACATTGTCGTGGTGGTATCACGGCAGATGCCATAGGATGGCTAAAGTGTGGGGCCGATGGACGCTGGTGGAATCCGGGAGAGGGCTAGCGCGCTAAGAAGCGCACACGAAGAACACACAAGCACACCAAGATCTACCCAGGTTCAGGGCCCTCGTGAGGAGGTAACGCCCCTACTCCTGCCTATCTCTCTATATATATCGGTATCACAAATACAAGATTGCTCCTTAAGCTGTATAACACAACAATGGTGCAAAGCACAAGGTAGAAGATAAAGCTGTGGGGGAAGTGTCTCTCAGGGCACCGTCCCTCACGCAGGAGGGGGTGAGGGCATATATATAGGCTAAACCGGGTTACCGGAATACCCCTCCACTTGCAACGGTCACCTCTCCGTACCAGCACTGCAGCCACGCACGCCTGCACGTCATGATTGTCTCTGCATAGTGGACAGGACGTGGCTTGCCCATGTCCTGTCCCATGTCTCTGCTCCAAAGTACGCCCGAGGTCAGCGACAAGACAGGGCCTGCCCATGCCTCTGCCTCGCAGTCTGTCCCCGGATAAACCGGAGTCGTCGGTGGAATGATGGCCTGCCATCTCGGTCTCCTGCACGCCCCCGTGTCAGGCGCTTCTGTGTCAGGCGCTCCCGTGCCAGACGGGAGGTGACAGGAGCATTGACTCCTGCCCGACATATGAATAACCCGGCATGGATATGCCGGATCCTCCTTCCTCAAATATCCTTCCCTGCACATAAGAAAACACACAAGTTACCGACATACATATGTCGGTTATGTTATCTCGGATCTCTTGTCTCGGTCGCCATATGCCGGCTAGCACCAGCGTGGCACCCCGGTCCCTTCTGGCCCGGGTTATCTCGGTACGCCTATGCCGGTTTGCACCTGCACCACACTCTGAAGCCCAGTTATGCCGGTTTTACTGTAACCTGGCCCACACCTGGGCATAGCTTTTACCACACCATGACCCTACCCGGGGGTAGCCCCCCGACATTAGTTCCCAAAGCTGGTGCGGTCCTGCAGCCTTGGATGAAGGGCCACAGCAGGTTTAATCAACCGAAACAACCAGAATAAGCATCCGACATAACCATGTCGGTTCAACCGTAGAGCCACTAACAAACTTTCCCACTGACTCCGACATTTGCCCCTGTGTCGGCTTCTCCGACACAAGAACTCCGCTGACAGAGCAAGTCAAGCTTTCACAACCAGCTCAACCTAACCCAGCCATCCGACATTCACATGCCGGTTTATCTCAAACTTCAAGCATCAAACTTCCCACAAATTCCGAGATTTGCCCTTATGCCGGTCTCTCCGACACAGGAAGATTCCCACAATCTCTCTGAAGATCTCCTCCTGGCACGTGGCGGAGAAACTCTGCGCGTCACCTCGGTTTCTGCGCATGGACAGACACATCTCTGCACGCACGCCGCCCACGTCACGCGCCGTCAAGTCTCAGAAGCACTCGAGTACCTTTGACCGCGGCGCATCTCCTGGATTCCCGCGCCATTAACCGCATGCGATCACGTCGCGGGCCGTTACCACCTTGTAGCCCACGATGATGCGGATCGTGCGGCCGCAAACACCGCAACCGCGCAGATCGTGCGCGGTTAATCCGCGCGCCCGTTGCGGTAACTGCACGCGGTAAATGAGGAAACCGCACGCGCGCCGTACCCATAAATAGGGGGACGGGCGCTTCTCCTCGTCCTCTCCGCACTCTTCTTCTTCCTTCTCTCTCCCCTGCGATACCGCCGCCGCCGCGCAGTGAGCTCCACCACCGCACGACGCCGGAACTCGCGCGCCACCGCCCACCGGAGCACATCGCGCCGCCACCGGACACGCGCAACTCCGGCAAGCCCCGCGCATCTTCGCCCTGCATCACCGTCGCAATCTCCGGTAAGCTCATCTCCCTTAGCATCACCGATGAAACGTGTTCATCCTCTCCGATGAACACGTTCGTCCTCTCCGGCGAACTTTGTTCACCTTCCCCAACGGACTTGCTCTCTTCTCCGTAGATGCCATTGCCGTAACTACTTAGATCCCTTTTAGATCTTCTTCACCGTGCCTCTTAACAATCTTGCAATAGTTTCTCCGCGGATCTTCATAAGTTTCAACTCACAAGTTCTTGTATTTATCTTCTATTTATTTTTCCCCGTAGATCTTTCCATCAAACACTTAGTCACAGAAATGTGTTTCCCGCCACTTATGCAGTTTTCCTCTGTTGCCCAAATGTTCTGAGATACCTATCTCGGTTCCTCTGTTGCCTAAATACTCCGAGACACTTATCTCGGTTCTTCTGTTTCCCATATACTCCGAGACACTTATCTCGGTTCTTCTATTGCCCATATACTCCGAGACACTTATCTCGGTTCTTCTGTGCCTCTTTTGCAGATCTCTTCCGAGATGTCAACCCGCAATACCCCGGAGCCTGCCGAGGATATCGTTGAGGGAGAGCGCGCCGGGTGGGAGGGTTCCGACGTAACCCAGGCCGAGATAGACTGGCTAGTCCGGACCAAACGCATTCCGGCACAAGTGATATGCCGGGTTCCCGGCAAAGAGGCCGAGCCGAAGCTGAAAACCGGCGAGCGCGTGGTCTTCGTCGCGCACTTCGAGCGCGGCTTTGGACTCCCGGCGAGCGAGTTCTTCCGGTCCTTCTTGGATCGGTTCCGGCTTCAACCTCACCACCTTCCAGCCAACGCCATTACCACGCTTTCTGCGTGTGTCTCTTTCTCCGAGGGATACCTCGGACTTTGGCCCACGTAGAGCTCTGGGCCAAGTACTTCCAACTCCGGAAGCAAAGTGTCCCGGATCCGGAGAACAAGAACTTCCCCAAGGAGATGACCCCGTGCGGAGCTGCTACCATCATACCTCGGAAGGGTTCCGTCTTACCTCGGATTCAAGGGCTGGAGTCATGCCGGAAATGGCAGCGCACGTTCTTCTACGTGAAGAACCCGGACAGCCCAGACAATGCCGATTATCTGAACCTGCCGCTATTCAACATCGCCACCCCCACTGAACAGTTCAACTGGTCCCTCAACCCGAAGGACCTGAACATCGAGATCAACCAGATCCACAAGGTCGTGGAGGAGCTGGTGAAGGCAGGCTAACAAGCGATGATCTCCTGAGGACCTTCATCAGCCGCCGAGTTTCCCCCCTCCAAGACCGAGTTCACAAGATCTGCCACATGAGTGGCCAGTATGATCCAACTCGGATCAGCACCCACGAGCTGAACAAAGCCGAGATCAGAAGACGTGTCAAGGCAATTGCCCGCACGGTGATGACCGAGGAATGGGAATGGGGTCTTGAACCTCATAACAGAACTCGGCTTCCGGAGCAAGTAAGTAACCTTGCAACTTGCACCGACATATTTTTTCCTACCGAGGTAACTCTTATGCCGGTCCCATAATCCGCTCATAAAGTAACTCGGTTTTACTGCTTCTGGTTTGCAGAGGTTTACCCGGCAAAGACTGAAGATGGAGAGGATCCCTCCGCCAAATGGGGCCAAGATATCCCTGCCGAGGTAGAAGATCCGGATGATGAGGATCAGCTGCCAATACCGAGAGCTGGCGCCCCTACCCGGGTAAGCCTCGAGCCCGAGCTTCAATCCGAGATTGGTCAGATGATGATGATCTCGAAATGCTAGAGGTAATTGACGCTCGTCCCATCGCATATGCTCACCCAGCCCCGGCATCAACTAACCCGGGTGGCTCTGCCCCGAGTGCACGCCCTGCTACCTCGGGCAAACAAGTGGCATCTCGCAAGCGCGCAGAGACCGGTACCTCGAAAACCGGAACCTCCACATCCTCGGATCCAGCCGCGCCGCAGGCGAAGCGACAGAAGAGAGGAGCGGTTAAGCCGAGGAAGGGCAAGAAGACCGCCAGTTACTGAAGGGTAAGATATTCTTTGCCGACACAAGCTTACTTCCTTTTTTCCTTCTGCCGGGATAACTTTTTCCCGACATAACATTTTTCTTGTTTGACGCAGTGCCCCCCTTGAAGTTGACCAGAGTGCCTCTTCTATGCGCTCGCCCCTTCCGAGTACAGCCGAACCTCGGCCACGTGACTCCGGGGCACCCGCCACCTCAACTGTCATTCCCGAGGTTGTGATCCTCGACCAAGATGATGGCTCCGGTGCCCCCACCATGGAAACCGACATCCCGCGGGCCGACACTTCGGTGACCTCGGGCGCACAGCAACCACCACCACAACAACAACAGCCGCAACAACAGCAACCACAACAACAACAGCAGCAGCAGCAACAACAACAGGACAGCAGCAACAACAACAGCACCAAGGACAGCAACAACCTCAACAGCACCAGCAGCAGCCAAAGCAGCCGCCCCGGCCGAGGTCCACCACCAAGTCCCCCACCAAGTCCACCGAGTTAGCAACTCGGAAAGCTATTCCACTCGCCAAGCCGACACAGAGCCAAGCAGCCACCGGGAAACAGCTTGCCAACCCGGAGAGACAAGTGGTGTTGACTCCAACCACTACCCCGGAGCACCAAGCTCTCACCACTTCTGTCTCCCGAGTCACCAGCAGCAGCTGGGTTTTACCCCAGCTCCAAACTCAGAGTGGACACAGCTTAGGCTCGGAGAAGCAGTACCACATGGACTGGAATGCTGCCGACACAAGCGAGGTCTCCTCCGCACACCGGTCATTCCACATCCAGCTGGCCCCAGTGCACTTGCTCAGGCCATGCACAATTTGCAAGTCTCGACCCTTCGAGCCAGCAAGCTTGCCGAGGTATTTTTTCCTCAGCCAAACTTTTATTTTCCTTGCCATAGATGATAAACATACACAATCCCCAGTCCCCGAGATTCGGGTTGAGTGACCTGCGCTTGCCCGAGTAAAGATCACTCAGCGCGAATCTTCACAAAATTTTCATCATTAGACTCAAAAAATCCGACACTTAGGATCTTCAGAAAATCCGACACTTAGGATCTTCAAAAATCCGACATCCAGTCCCCGAGATTCTTGTCGAGTTTTACTCGGCAGGAATCTTTAAAAATCCGACACTTAGCTTTACTCGGCATGAATCTTCAACTAATCATACTAACTCTTTGCTCTTTTCAGGATTGCACCAACGCTCGGACCACGGTGTTTCGGAAGTTGCTTCTGGACCACAACAAGCTCAAGAGGTCCCACAAGCAACTTCAGGAGACGCTGAAGAACAAGGAAAAGCGCACGCCACTGCCCTTCAGAAGGAACGGCAAGAAGTGTCTCGGCTCCAGGAGGAGCTTGCCCGGGTCCAGGGCGAGAAAACCGGCATTGAGCAGGCCCTGATGCAAAAGGAGGAAGCTGCTCAAAAGCACAAGGAAACGCTCGAGGCGTCCGAGGTTCGCGCTACCTCGGCTCAAGGAGAACTGGATGCCCTCAAGGCAAAATCCGACATCTGGCTCCGCGAGCTCACCCGGCTGAACAAGGAGATGGACTGTAAGTTTCTTTATCCTTTCCTTTTGCTTTCATTACTTGCACCGACATTAAGATATGCCGGTATATAACTCAATTCGGTGATAGCTTTTCTGTCTTCAGATCACTTCGCCCACTCCAAGGCTGCTGCACTCAACACTGTTCGCAAGGCACGAGCGAAGAGAGCCGAGGCTGGCCCAATCCCGGAGGAATGGGATATGGAAGATTACTTGACTGCTCTGAATGCTCGCATCTCTCCTTTGAAGGCCATTGGCCTGGATCTTCTTGATGCCGGTATCAAAGCTTACCGAGCCTTATGGCCAGGATCTCCAACTCCTCTAGCATTGAAGAACTGTCCAAGTGTCTGTCGGGGGCCGAGGCCAGGATCCGAGAGTGGAGATCCTCAGCAGCTCGTGCCGGAGCTGATCAAGCACTGACCTTTGTGCTCTCCTGGTACGAGTCCATCAACCTCAACGCCGTGCGCTCCCTGCGCCAAGGCTCCAAATGGACCTCCGATCCGACATTGATAGAGAGCCGCAAAGATGCAGCCAAATTCATGGCCAGTTATGCTCCCACCCGACACTTCATCCGGGTCCCGCCTACTCGGATGACGAAGAAGATGACCAGGATGATGAAGAGGGTGAAGAGAAGAAGATGACGTCGATGAGGAGATCGAGGCCGAAGCTCCCGACGCTGCCACTGCCGGAGCGACCGAGACTGCTGCTGGAGCAACCGAGACTTCCGCTGCCGGAGCAGCCGACACTTCTGCTGCTGGAGCAACCGACATTGCCAAGCCGGCTGCGACCGACGCTTCAGAGAAGCCGGTAACCGAGACTTCTGAGAAGCCGGTATCCGACACTGCTGGTGCCTCGGCAGCCACTCCAACTCCCGAGGTTGCTCCAACCACTGAAGCTTCTTCTGCCGCCGAGACTGCTCCCGAGCCTCGCACCGCTCCAACTGCTCCGAGCTCCTCCGAGGCAGCTGCCTAAGCTTATCAAACATTGAACATTAAATCCCCGGAATGCCGGGTGCAGATGTAAATATACGTTTAAGTATCTCGCAGTGCTACTTTTATCATATTAGTTTCAACAAGACAAGCTTAATGCCGTATCACTTTGCACCAAGTCCCCGAGTTTACTTTCTTGTTTACTATACTTAGTAATCTTTGCTCTTGTCTACCATTTAGGCGTTCGACAGTCGAGTCACAAGATCAATCATTATAGCATACAATACTTGTAAATTTTGAGGTAAGGTTTAGAGTCATCCGACACAAGGAAAGGAACGAAAAAACCGGGTTAGTAAACGACATATGTCGGATCTTTTTAGGACCGAGTCCCCGAGTCCATTTTCATGTTTACCATATACCATAACCTCTGCTCTTGACTGCCATTTCGGCGTTCGTCAGTCGAGTCACAAGATCACAACAAAATAGCATACATTACTTGAACTTTGAAACGAGGTCTCAAAATCATCCGACATATGAACAACACAGAAAAAACCGAGATAAAACACAAGCATATGACAAAGGCAGTCCCCGAGTTTCTTTTCGGAGTGCCGGCATTTTATTCAAAGGAAAAACCGAGATACATACACTGCGCCCTTAAGAGTAAAAGGGACGAAGTAGAGCTACATTCCAGGGTCTTTTGGTCTCCTCTCCGGATTTGTCCATCACATTTTTCCTCGGTGCCTGTGCATCTATAAGATAGTATGAATCATTGTGCAGAGCCTTGCTCACAATGAACGGTCCCTCCCATGGAGGTGACAACTTGTGTCGGCCTGCTTTGCGTTGCACTAGCCTCAACACCAAATCTCCCTCTCGGAAAACCCGAGGGCTGATCTTCCGGCTATGATAGCGTCGGAGATTTTGCTGATATATAGCTGACCGAGATAAGGTCAGTTCTCGTGCTTCTTCGAGCAAATCAACATCATTTTCCCGAGCTTCTTTTGCCTCGGTTTCAGTGTACAGCGCCACTCTTGGCGAGTCATATTCCATGTCGGTTGGCAAGACCGCTTCTGCCCATAGACCAGAAAAAATGGCGTATAGCCAGTTGATCGATTTGGTGTGGTCCTTAGACCCCACAGCACTGCTGGTATCTCCTCTATCCAACATCCCGGAGTTCGCAACAGTGGTTCAATCAACCGGCTTTGATACCGGCTAACACCAATGCATTTGCTCTTTCCACTTGCCCATTTGCCTCAGGGTGTGCCACCGAGGCTATGTCCAACCGAATTCTCTTATCCGCACAGAACCGAGCAAACTCTCCCACAGCAAAGTTTGTGCCATTATCCGAGATAATGCTATGGGGGTAACCATATCTCAAAATGATGTCCTTCAAAAAGGTCACCGCTGTGTGACCATCACACTTCCGGATTGGCTTTACCTCGATCCACTTGGTGAACTTGTCCACCATCACCAGCATATGAGTCATGTTACCTCGGGCTGGCCTGAACTCTCCCACCATATCCAGCACCAAACTGCAAAGGGCCAAGTGATTGGAATTGTCTTGAGTGCCGAGGCTGGCAGGTGGATCTTTTTAGCAAACCTCTGACATCCCTCACACTTTCTGACGATATCTTCTGCCTGGTTCAAAGCACTGGGCCAATAAAACCCATGCCGGAATACCTTAGCCACCAAGGCTCTTGATGAAGCATGATGACCACACTCTCCTGATGAATTTCCAGGAGCATCTCCTGCCCTTCTTGCGGCTCGACACAGCGCTGCAGTACCTCGGTCACACTTCTCTTGTATAACTCCTGGTTGATGATGGTGTAGGCCTTGGATCTTCTTTGCACTTGCCTAGCTTCAACTTCATTACTTGGCAAACTCCCATCCATCATAAATGCCATTATTGGTTGTGCCCACTCCGGCACAGGACGCACAGGAAAGATCAGATCATCCACCTCCATGAGGTCAACCGACATTACTTCTTCCGAGATAGAGTAACCAGTCCCCGGGTTCTCCCAAATGCATCCGACATCGACGTCCATGGGAACAGCACCAGACTCCGGTTTTGCCGGGATAAAAATTGACTCGGACTCCGGCGATGGTTTGATTGATGGCTTCCTCAGATGCTCCAAGGCTATGCCGGGTGGAATTGGATCCCGGGATGAACCTAGCTTGGACAGTACATCGGCGGCGTCATTTTCAGCCCGAGGTATATGCGTGAGCTCGCAACCTTCAAAGAACCCCGAGATCTTCTGGACATGAAACCGATACAACGCCATGTTGGCATCTAAAGCATCCCAATTTCCCGAGACTTGCTGCACCACCAAATCCGAGTCTCCGAAACATTCTATCCGGCGAATACCAATTTCTTTGGCCACATTTAGCCCATGAACAAGTGCCTCATACTCGGCCACATTGTTAGATGCCGCAAAATGAATCTGCAACACATATCTCAGTGATCATGCTTTGGCGAGGTAAGGACTACCCCGGCACCTAAACCAATTTTTGTCTTGATCCATCAAAGTGCATTCTCCAGTAATTGGGGTCAGGCCGTGGTGGCTCATATTGCATTTCAGCCCAATCCACCAGGAAATCCGGCAGTGCCTGAGATTTAATGGCATCTCTTCTTTCATAGTGAGGAGTGTAAGGGGACACCTCGATAGCCCACTTGGCTACTCGGCCAGTTGCATCTTTACACCCAATGATCTCCGAGATAGGAGCCTCACACACCACAGTGATTGAATGCTCTTGGAAGTAATGTTTCAACTTCTTAGCAGCCAGATAGACACCATATGTCATTTCTGGTAGTGCGGATAGTTCTGCTTGGATAACGAGATCACCTCGCTGAGGTAATACACTGGCCTCTGCACAGTTTTGCCATCTTCTTCTCGCTCCACTACCAATACGACACTCACAACCCGGTTTGTGGCTGCAATGTAGAGCAACATCGGCTCTTTGGGTAATGGTGAAGCCAGTATCGGCGCAGTTGCCAACATCTTTTTTAACTCGGTGAACGCCGCATCTGCTTGCGGGGGCCACACGAAGTGGTTGTTTTCTTCATGAGTTGATACAAAGGCAATGCCTTTTCCCCAACCTGCTAACAAACCGACTTAAAGATGCCAAACATCCAGTGAATTTCTGCACGTCTTTGAGACATGTCGGTAACCTCATGCTTTCAATAGCACGGATTTTTGTCGGGTTCACCTCGATACCTCGGCTTGACACGAGGAAACCGAGTAATTTGCCTGCCGGCACACCGAAGGTACATTTGTCCGGGTTAAGTTTTATCCGGAATTTCCTCAGATTCTCAAATGTTTCTCGGAGATCATCAATCAGAGTAGCTTTCTCCTTAGACTTGATGACAATGTCATCGACATACACCTGCACATTTTTTCCTATTTGATCATGCAAGCATTTTTGCATACATCTCTGGTAAGTGGCACCAGCATTTCTCAAACCAAAGGTCATGACACGATAGCAATAAGCCCCATACGGGGTGATAAAAGCAGTTTTCATTTGATCAGCAGGGTTCAGTGGTATCTGGTGAAAACCAGAATAGCATCTACAAAGGATAACAGCTCACACCCGGCTGTGGAATCGATCACTTGATCTATCCGAGGCAGCGGGAATGGATCCTTAGGACATGCCTTGTTCAAGTTTGTGTAATCAATACACATACGCCACACAATGGCCACATTCGGGTCATCTTTTTTCTTTTCCACCAGGACCGGGTTAGACAACCAGTCCGGGTGCAGCACTTCCATGATGAACCCAGATGCAAGTAACCTGGCCAGTTCATCACCTATCACTTTCTCCTCTCATCCGAGAGACGCCGCATAGGTTGCTTCACCGGCTTCATATCCGGTCTGACGAACAAAGAGTGCTCAGCCAACTCCCTCGGAACACCTGGCAGGTCCTGATTTGACCATGCAAAGATATCCCGGTTCTCACGGAGGAAGTGACTGAGCTCGCCTTCCTATTTCTCAGTTAACCCGGTACCAATGATGACGTTGTGGTCCGGACATGCCGGGTCAACATTGATCTTCTTGGTCTCTTTGGGCACCTCGAAAGTTGCATTCTGCTCCGGGTTAGCCATACCCGGCATACCGAGTTGTGCGGACTGAGCCAATGCCACCACTTCATGGATCTTCTTCTTCTCTGCAGCATGATCAGTGACTCGGCTAAGCACGATCCAGCCGAGGCACACTCCAGTGCACGCTTGTAATCACCCGAGATAGTGATGATGCCATTAGGACCCGGCATTTTCATCTTGAGGTAACCCACATGGGTGGATATCATGAACTTGGACAATGCAGGCCTACCGAGTAAAGCATGGTATGGACTTTCGAGGTCCACTACCTCAAACTGGATACTCTCAGTTCGGCAGTTGTCCTTGGTGCCAAACAACACATCAACCCAAATTTTGCCCATAGGTGCACATGAAACACCTGGCACTATGCCATGAAAGGTGTAGAACTCGGCTGCAGCATGTTTGCCGAGATACCCATCTTCACCATGGTGTCTCGGTACATGATATTGATAGCACTCCCATTATCAATGAGAACTCGGGTGAACCGAATATTGAGTGTCGGTCCGAAGAATGTCGGATCCACCACCAATGCATAACCTCCCGGAGTTGGCATAACTCGGGGATGATCCCTTCTGCTCCAAGTGATCTCTTGCTCGGACCAGTGCAAATACTTCGGTATTGCCGGCATAACTGCGTTCACCTCCAGTGCACGCCGATGCAAGCTCTTCTTGTCAGTTGGCTCGGTCACAAATATCACATAGCTCTGATGAGCTTCTCTGTAATCTCCCTGGGGATACTCTCCCTGCCTGCTGGGACCAGTGTTGTTATTGTTCCCTCCGACATTCACCTGATTCACAGGCTTCGGATCTGCTTGCCTCGGAACTGGCGGAATCACCGGGATAGCATTTGCTCCGGTAAGCGGCAAGTTTTGCCTCGGCGGAATTCTCTGAGGTGCCCCCACTTGATTTCCTCCGGCTCTGGCTCCTTCTCCCCTTGTGCGCTGATACCAGCTGCACTGCCGAGTTGTATGATTTGCAGGCCTGCGGATGTCTTGGGTGTGGAAACTGCATGGCCCATCCAACATAGCCTCATAAGTTAAGGATGGCTTCTGGTCACCCCATGGCCTCTTCCCTCTTGATTCTGGCCCCATGCTGGGCCATTGAACTTCGGACGCTGGCTATTACCGGCATCTGGCTGGTCTTGGTTTACAGCTGCAACCTGGTTCGAGCCATACCGGTAATCCGGTTCTCTCCTCTTGTTACCGAAGTCCTGGCGATCGTTCTGCCTGACTGGCCCGGGTCTGTTGTTCACCGGGTATCTTCTACTCGGCTCTCCCGAGTTCAGCAAAGGTTGCATCGGATCACCCAGTGCATAGCTATCCGCAATCCGGATTGTCTCGGCCAGAGTGGCCGGCATTTCCCTCTGCAACTTCTGCCAGAGCATGGAGCCGTGTCGGCACCCCTGGGCAAACCAAGATATGGCCTGTGCCTCTACAACTCCTTCACAGGAATTGCGAATAGTACTCCACCGGGTTAAGTAATCCCGGTCAGTTTCATTATCCCTCTGCTTGCACATCGCAAGCTGTGAGGACGGTTTGGTCTCTTGTATGTGCTGGAGAAGTTGCTAACAAATGCTTCTTCAAAGTCCAGCCAGCAATCAACACTGCCCTCTCGCAGGTTGTTCAGCCAAATCCGGGCTGGCCCCTCCAACATCTGCGGGATATACCTCACCGCCCATCTGCGGTTACCTCCCGCAATATGCACAGCCGACACATAATCTGTCAGCCAGTCCTCTGGCTTAGTGCTGCCGTCATATGTTTTTGCACCTCGGTTTAGCTGAAAGTGCCGCACCGGTGGTTCCCTCATGATCCGAGGTCCAAAACATGCCGGACCAGGTGGACCTTGCTCTTCCAGCATCTCGGACATATAAATTCTGTCCACTTGTAGCGTGCATCATTTGGTGACAACTGGCGAGTCCCAACCGAGATCCCAGTGCACCTTCATATCTCGGATACCCGGCTTTCTCCATAGCCGAGTAACCATCATCATAACGGTTAGCCACCTGTTCAACAACTTGTGGCTGCTGGACATGCCCGACATTTTGCTGCTGCTGCTGGGCGAGATTTTGTGTCGGATACCGAGGTGGATAACCTCGGCCAGCCGAGTTAACTACCCCGGCACCTGGACCGCCCTGACCGGGATTGCTTCTACCCGGCCGGCACTACCTCGCCCAACTACCTGTTTTCCGGCACACGCCGGTCATACACCTGCATCTGTTTGCTCTTACCGGAGTTTACACTCCGGTCACGATCTCACCGACATGCGGTGAAGAAGCTTGCCCCTTAGATCCACTAGCTCCCCTAGCCGAGTGAACAACATCGGACCCACCTGCAACTGTGTTGGCCTTGCGATAGGCCTCATTCTGCCGGGTAGCCACAGCTACCAGCTCATTAACTCGGTCTTGCTGCCTGCGGAGAGCTTCTCCGGATAAGCCAGACAACTCGGCTCTTGCTGCCTCGGCAGCTCTAAGAGTCTTAGCAGGGGAACTATACATCGGTTTTTCGACCGATAAGGCACTAGGAGTTTTGCTGGAGCTAGATCTACCATCTCTAGCAACTCGGCATTGAGGTTTTTACCCTCTTGCGCACATCCTCTACTCGACTAGGGCGAGCAGCTACCGGGGTAAAACCATGTGCTAGGTTATACTCACGGACAGTTATCCCAACTCTCTCGTACCTCGGCCATCTCCAGAGCCTCCTGAAGCAAGCTCTGACGCCGTGCCTCCAACTCTGCCTCTGAGGGCAGCATCTGTACCGGCAGCTACCGGCACATTTAACTTCTCTATGATCTCCTCGAGGTGAGCTGGCTTAACCGGCACATGGGATGTACCGGCTGGCCGGGGAGGTTTCCCTCCTCTCCAGCGGCACTTTCGCCGATCTAACCTTTGGTGCGGGATTACCGGCATCTCTTTTGCCGGGGTCTCCTTTACCGGCATCGGCCGCAGTGCCGGTCATCATGACCTCTGCGCAGCTCCCGGGGCGAGCGCTACGCCGGCCGCGAGCCGCACAGATAGCAGGAGGATCCTCAGCCACAAGCACCTGCTCGGGGTACTTGCAGACAACCTCGGTGGCGACGTAGGTCACGAAGGTGCCGAAGCTGATGAGGCAGCCGTTCGTCGGGAACGGCCTGCTGCCGAAGCATCCCGCGTTGTCGCTGATGAAGTTCAGCGCGCCGAGCTTGCAGACGAGCCCGCAAACGACGCGCTCGCCGGAGTTGATGATGGAGCCCGTCCGGAATGTCACACCAGCCAGCGCCGCTGCGCCCCACGGTGGGCGCCAACTGTCGTGGTGGTATCACGGCAGATGCCATAGGATGGCTAAAGTGTGGGGCCGATGGACGCTGGTGGAATCCGGGAGAGGGCTAGCGCGCTAAGAAGCGCACACGAAGAACACACAGCACACCAAGATCTACCCAGGTTCAGGGCCCTCGTGAGGAGGTAAAGCCCCTACTCCTGCCTATCTCTCTCTATATATCGGTATCACAAATACAAGCTTGCTCCTTGAGCTGTATACACAACAATGGTGCAAAGCACAAGGTAGAAGATGAAACTGTGGGGAAGTGTCTCTCAGGGCACCGTCCCTCACGCAGGAGGGGGTGAGGGCATATATATAGGCTAAACCGGGTTACCGGAATACCCCTCCACTTGCAACGGTCACCTCTCCGTACCGGCACTGCAGACACGCACGCCTGCACGTCATGATTGTCTCTGCATAGTGGACAGGACGTGGCTTGCCCATGTCCTGTCCCATGTCTCTGCTCCAAAGTACGCCCGAGGTCAGCGACAAGACAGGGCCTGCCCATGCCTCTGCCTCGCAGTCTGTCCCCGGATAACCGGAGTCGCGGTGGAATGATGGCCTGCCATCTCGGTCTCCTGCACGCCCCGTGTCAGGCGCTTCTGTGTCAGGCGCTCCCGTGCCAGACGGGAGGTGACAGGAGCATTGACTCTGCCCGACATATGGATAACCTGGCATGGATATGCCGGATCCTCCTTCCTCAAATATCTTTCCCTGCACATAAGAAAACACACAAGTTACCGACATACATATGTCGGTTATGTTATCTCGGATCTCTTGTCTCGGTCGCCATATGCCGGCTAGCACCAGCGTGGCACCCCGGTCCCTTCTGGCCCGGGTCATCTCGGTACGCCTATGCCGGTTTGCACCTGCACCACACTCTGAAGCCCAGTTATGCCGGTTTTACTGTAACCTGGCCCACACCTGGGCATATCTTTTACCACACCATGACCCTACCCGGGGGTAGCCCCCCGACAGACATTGGATTAGAAGATAACACAAGAGATGGTTCTGTTGAAGTCAAATTAATGAAAGAATCCCAGCATATAGAATGGTCACGGGGTTTAAGAAGATACTTCAAATTAAACGTCATAGTACAAAGTTGTGCTAAATCTGCGAGACTGCGACACTTCATTTGAAACGAATGGAGTAACATTATGAAGTAGCATCTTCGTCATTCAACAACAGCTAGCAACACCCCAGTATTTGCCTTGTGATATGGCTGCTACTAGAAGATGATCGGTGAGCAACATTTGATTTTGTTTGTGTATTTCGGTTATGAGCTTCTACAACTTATATTGGCGCTCGTGGACCGAGGCATAGCCCGGTGGTAGGGACTGTGCTGATACATCCCACCCACCCGAGATCGAGCCTCCGCGCTCACATTTTCGATGCGTACGCACACTTACCTCTATCGCAAAAACAGCCCTGCTGGCTTCTTCCCAGTACGGCCACCTTTTTTTACAACTTATATGGCGCACAACCCTATTTTTAGCCGTCCGTTTTCGCGATTGAATGGTCGAGATTTATCGTTAAATGCGTTGAACGTTCAACCCATTCAATGCAAAATCTTGACGTTCAATCGCGGGAACCGACGGTCGAGATACCGGTTGTGGGCCATATGAGTTGTATAAAATCCATTTAAAAAAATGTCAACCCACAAACCACATCGTTATCTTTACCAGTAGCATGTAGTGTAATTCTTCGGTAAAAAAGACATGCTTCGATGGTGGACGTACATATGATTCCAGCTCCATGATTACCCATATCAGAACTCGTGGTATACCAGTAACAGCCGTCTGGCGAATCCTGGCAGCGAGTTCTTGGACAGACCATTGGTGCATGGCAACCGATCAAAAAGACATCCATGACATGAAAGAAAGTTCACAGCGCTGCCATCCAATTATAACGGGAATGAGTGGGTGGCAGACGTTTTCTGACAACTTAATTTGGTGACAAAGGTAAAGTTTATTTATCATCATCACCACTAATATAAAAAGGCACAGAGTGTGGAGATCCAAACGATCTTGACCGTCTAACGCTAGATCCAATGGACCCAACCACTGCTAAAACACATTGTCAGCCTTCATTTTTGGACCGTCTATTGCTACTAGATACAACGAGCACTTATTTTCCTGCCAAAACAACAACCGAGTTAATAGGGGGGTAATTAAGAGAATTAATTAGGGGCGCAGATTTTTAGAGGAATTGAAATCTCCGGCCTTGCATACCCGTGTTGTTATTTTGGAAACTGCCAGAAATTTCCCATAATAGCGACAATCAATTTGGATATTATTGGAGGGTAGGAGAGTGTGAAAATTATGCATCGATTTTATATAACAAATATCATGGCGATGATATGTGATGTTTTGACCTTGAATAAAATACACTCTTAAATTAGACATTACCACAAAACTTAGACGCGCATTGCGCGTGCAAAATTACTAGTCACAGAAAGTGATAAGAAAAGGAACTTTTGGGCAACGCTCTCCGTTAGAATGGCAGCCCTGCTAGTTGAGGGTGAAGCACCACTCCTTTTTTTTCGTTTTGCCTTCGTTGCGGATAGAAGTTTCTTCACTTACAAAAGTTCCTTGGTTTTTTTCTCTAGAATAAAGTTCATGAGGAGTTAATGACGTGATCTGTCCAACGCATACAACTATTACATCAGTACACCAAGGCATGTTTGGGTAGGGTCGTTTATCTAGAAACTTTGGAAATTTTATGTTCCAAATGTGAAGTTCTTTTGAATTACAAGCAAACAATGTACCTTCTAATTAAGACTACCAGATCTCGTTGTTCGCAGCAAGTAGCTATTGAGGCTCTCAAATGCTTGTATGATGAGGCGTTTCCAGATGTCCCTATCCCTTACATCAGTACACCAAGACGACCAGTATGATTTTTTTATGTAATTTTTTTTTACCAACTGTTTTGTGTCGTCTTGTCGGGCGCTTGTATTGTCTTCTGTTTTCCTTTATAGATGCCCTTTTGGTGTCTTTTCTACATACAAAATAAAATGATACATATACAAGGGATAAAGATGTTGAAAATAACATTTTTATTAGTAGGCTATCACTTGGATGATAAAAAATTATTGTTAATTCTAGACCATAATATTTTCAGAGAATAACAACTTTTCATTAAAAATAAAATAGCATTTTTAAATAGGTTTGTTAATGTTTGGTTGCCAATCATTTAGGTAAATCATAGTCACTAAGCTATACGCTTAGAGAGGTGGGATGTTGGTGGCCATTTTAAATCGGATAACAAGAATCAGGTCAGGCGTGTCCTCAAGATCTCACTCGTGGACTAGTTCGCTATTTGGGAAGGACATGTTGCAACATGCGCCAAACTTATTTGTATCAGAAATCTGAAAAGAATCAATGTTTTTTTTTCTCCAAAAAAGAGAGTTTAAACCCCCAGCCTCTTCATTGAAAAGATGCTTACCTACTTTTATTATGGTAAATTTTTTAGTCTAAAAACTTACCATCTCATTTTGGAACACACCTAATGCCAATATTGTTTGAAGAAAATTTACATGGGTAAGCCATAGGGGATTTCAGATCTTGAGTTCATTCGTCCCTGGGACCATATTCACATTTCCCATGTTGTTTGAGATCGTAGAAAACTGTAGGCAGCTTATAAACAAAAATTCTCAAATTAAAACTGCAAACATATGTTAGCAGAAATTCACTGGGATGGTTCAGTTGAATTATTATGTCGGGCTCTACAAATTTACACTGCTTGACAGGATGTCATGCCAGCATTTGATCGATGCAAGAAATAAGATAACAAAGTTCAAAGGAGACGAAGAAATTTGACAATACAAATCACGGCAAGAACACTGATGTGTAATGCGTTGCCGGATCCGGGATGCACACCCCACCACCCTCAATAAAAAATCCAAACTAACTACACTCACACGTGATTGGCCACACCTGCCTGCTCGTTCGCTTTTCACTCTTCGTTGAGGCTTCAAGCTACACCAATAGAAGGACTTCACCGCATGGCCGGTCGAATGAAAATTTGGGCCCAGGGACGTACAATTTTTTACTAAACTTTTATACCTATCTATTTGTTTTTAGAATGTTATAGTTTTTACTAAGTATGATTTTTCCGTTTGTTGGCATAGTTTAACCATAAATTGGCAATGTTACTAAATATTAGTTTTTTAAGGAATAAGGCAAAGAAGCTACCCAACCATTAAAAAAAAAAAACCAAATGTGCTTCCGTAAGGATTTGAATCTGTGTGGCTGGGTTGTACATCGACTTGCCTAACCAAGTGAGCTAGACTCACTTCTTTACTAAATCATTTGGTTTTTTGTAGTGAATATTAAGGAACGATAGTAAGCTTTATTTTATGACAAAAGTATGTTCTAAAACTATTTTTTACAATGCATAATCTATAAAATTGATACGTATTTGTCGATTTGCAAAGAATACGATCTAAAAACTATCTCAATAGCGGTTTCTAGTGTATGATAAATTAAGCATAGTTATAGAAACTTTTAGAGTATAAAATGAACTTATTTATCCTTCACTCATTTTTTTCGACTTTTCATGGTAAAAATTGTATAACAAGTCAAGTTTAACAAAGTGTGCATGTTCTGTACTTGGTATGGAAACATCATATATTGCTTAGAGTAATCACGAGTAACATAAATTGGTGTAGATTCTAATATGTTTGAATATGTACATTTTATTTGACAAGCTCTTATGCAATATGCTTGTCATCATCGGGTCTATACATGTCTCCTGTTAGTTTATACAATAAAATATATTGCACAGAACTACATGTAAATACTTTTGAAGTGTATGGATTGAGTTATATAAGTGGCATTGTTTCATTTTGTCTTATGAAATACTTTATTCATATGTATTTATCTATTTTGTAGACATATTATAGGTGAAAATCATAGTCACGTGTAGATTTGGTTGTGCTGACCTCACGGACATTATCGCGGTACCAAAGTCCATAGGCGCGAGGGGCACACAGCTAGCTAGGATCCATACATGATTCATCACCCATGTGAGCTGTTTGGCTCTTTTACCCCACGCGCGGCACGGTGGAGTACGTGGAGTCGGAATCGGAATCTAGCTTGGCCTCGTGCTAGCTAGCATAACGTCCCCTTCTTTTCTCTGAAATGAATCGCCTTATCCATTTATCCTAGCACCATCATCATGGCATGCTATATATCTACGTCCGCTCCACAGCCTCCACTCGTGTGAATGATGCTGCTCAGGCCGGCGAGCTGTTTTAATCCTGCCTAAGAACAAGTACAATAGTAATAGCCCGTCTACATGAAACCTTTTTTTTATGTGAAGTAGAGAGACAAGGAAAAAAAATGATAGAGTGAGCTCTTATGCAAGAGCCAGCCTCTACCCGTGGTCCTAGACAAACACATTAAATGCGAGGAGAGATAGACACAAAGTGAGAAAAATACTACCATGTCTCCATGTGTCATTGGTCTGCGTCCGCTGTTGGCTCTACTATTGAACTTACTCTAAGACTAGTCATAGTGGAAAGTAACAATATCTCCTCTTTCTTCATTAATTGTTATGCCACGTCACCCTTTTGTCAACATGGTATGCATGATACTCCTTATGATACTATCACTATGACTAGCCTAATCACCCGGCCTCGATTAATTAGTTATCCGCGTGTACGGTGTTGCCTCTTCAAATGAGGCATCTGCCGTGCCCCTACACTATTACTACTGTATTCCCCACGCACGCATCAATACTCACTCTATCCCAAATTATCCTGCGTTCTGGGTTTAGTCAAAGTTAAAGTTTGTAAAATTTGACGAAACATGTGAAAAATTACCAATTTTTATAATACAAAATAAATATTAGTGAAATCATCATAAAATATATAATCATATTATATCTATTTGGTATTATAAATGTTGATATTTTTCTCTATATATTTGGTCAAAGTTTAAAATGTTTAACTTTGACCAAACCCAAAACACAGGGTAATTTGGGACGAGTACATACACACAGAGGAAATAGCCGACAAACATTCAGTGCTGCTCCGTCCGACTATCACACGATCCACTCGACAACAACCGGGCGGGGAGAAAGGGTTTGTGCTAAAAAAGAACGATCCACTCGATCGCCTCTCTTGTCCTTTTGCCGTTTGGGTTCTTCTGTAATGCGATCTACACGATAGCCTGCGGCCGGAGCAGCTTTCTTTTCCCCGCTCTTTGTCTGTTTATCAATAGTTGGCACATTAACTTTACGGCCTATTGGAATGTGAAGTCTGCGTGTGTTTCTTGAAGATATGTTGGGTGTCAGTGGGGTATGCAGGAACTAAATAGAACTTACCGGATGGATTGCTCGAAAAAAAATTACCGGATGCCTCATTGACCCAACAAAGCGGTGGAACGATGTCATGGCAACCACACGTACCAAGTGAGAATCTCTTTCCAAATCCTTATTGTGAAACAACACTTGTGGAGAAGATGCCCGGAAAACTCTTGCACTTGGTTACTTAGATGAGCCCTTATTATGAACAAAATTATTCGAATGTGCTTACCTGACATTAGAGGTCTTTGTCTCATATATGACACCAGATACCTAAACTGTTAGTATGTAGATTGGTCAGATTATCGGAGTGAATATTTCATTTAGAGCTGTCAGAAGTATCAAAGATCCCACCAATAGCCGGCCAAGATAACTATTCGGGGATTTATCCATCCAGTGTCCGTTTGTAACACTAGTAATCGTGCACGTGCAATGCACGTGTAAACTAATATAAATGAATCATCATAACATATTACGAACATGCAGAGTATCACTCTGAATCAATAACCTACGACACTAATTAAAGGTTATAGATCATCCTTCAGACTATGGCACAAAAGGAGGAATGTCGAGTAGACCAATCTGAATGAGGTAGAACTCATGGAGGGTGCATTTGATGTTGAGTGGCAGTGCTTATAAGCTGAAGCGTCAGAGATCTAATTGATTTGCACAATAATGGATATGTGAGGATCCCTTCTTCTGCACTAAAAGGAAACAAATAATTTACAATCAAAGCTGATTGATAGCGCACCCAAAAAAATTCAAAAAGTAACATGAAGATCCATTCCTCTCTAATAAAAGGAAAATATCGTTAATCATGGAAGTTGATTGATTATCCACAAGAAATGTAATTGCGGAATTCCTACCTCTGTAGTAAAGGAGAAATATCATCACCATAGCTCCATCGCACATTTTTTCCTCGTTGAAAAATAGAACTTTTTTTTGCAATATATATACCACAGACAATACTTACCTATAGTAAAATATGCATTACATAAATTTCAATTGTGATAAAATAACACACCAATTTTAAATCCCAAAATAATCTTCAGAATTTGTGAACTTTCTCCGGACCACTACTAGAAAGTACTCCCTCCGTTCCCAAATATAAGATGTTTTAGGTTTTGTCCACATTCACATGTACACAAATGTATCTAGACACATTTCATGTATATGTTCATTTATTTTAGTGTGTATGTAGACAACATGTGTTACACCTAAAACATCTTACATTTAGGAACGGATGGAGTATGTGATTGAACTATTTATGTATACAAATCTCAACAAGCCAATCAATCGGAATCCCGCACATCTCTTTGTAATGTCCTTTTGTAAAGTCTACAAGGAATAACATCAGCATATAAGATGGAGGCTGAAACCCACAAAACACAATACTAATAGCATAGTACAGAGATAAAAGATAAACAGAAAAAACTTCCTAGCTTTATAAGACATGTTAAATATGGGGGTGGGGGTGGGGGTGGGGGGGGGGGAGTCATAATTCTGTCGAAACAGCAGAAGTTCTTACGATAACATGTTAAATGAGCAGTGCATTGAAACATTTACAATGCACCCAGAACATGACCAAAGCCAGCCAGCTCCGAGGCGTCACATTACAAGCGAAGAGAAGATTTTTTCTAGACTTATAACATATGCTTAGGTCCAGATGATAATGGTAAAAAAAAGAACTTAACTAAACATTCTTTGAGTCCGCAGTTTCAGGTTTGTCCCTTATGTTTGATACCTGCAACATAGTCACAACATTGCAATTTTTATATGAGTTTGCTTCTGTACTACAAGGCTAATATCAGACAATTTATGAATGTACAAACCAGAAAAGCTGATAATCTATGAAATCATAGTTGGAGGCAGAGCAATAAATCACCTCTAAGGATGAGGAGTCCCTCTCTCCTCTGCCGCTGCATCCTTCTCCTCCAGGCGTGCATAGCTGCCAAGACCACCATGGAGTAGGTAGGCAAACAAACAATCGCCTTGACAAACTATATATGATTTCTCTTACCCACAACTGCAAAGAGAGCTTGTGTACACATATCGAGATGCCTACATGAGTACTACTCATGCTATTGCGTACACCCACAGGTTGCACAGCTCCTATCCTCGCCTGAAGCACCGAACGCTAATACCTCTAGGGGATCATCTTCCTGTCCAAAAATTGATGATGAACAAATTAAGAGACCCAAATTTTAAAGAATGTTGAAGCGACCTTATCATTTTTAATCAGGAAAATTCATACACGTGTGGGGCGGTCCTGTGGATCCGACTCGGGCAGGCGGGGATGGAGGCTGGCCAGTGGCCGCCTGGCCGGCGTCGGGCGGGCGCGTCTTGGCTGCGCCAACCGTGCGTCTCCGGCCGGCAGCTGGCGGGGATGAAGGATGGCTGACTTCGGACGTGCGCGTCTTGGCTGAGCTGGCCGGCGGGGATGGAGGATGGCTGGCGTCGGACGTGTGGGTCTCGGCTGAGCTGGCCGTGCGTCTCCGCCCAGCGCCTTGGCAGCATCGAACGTGCGCGTCTTGGCTGCGCCGGCCGTGCATCTCTGGCCGGCGGTTGGCGGCGGCGTTGTTTGGTTCCGTGTAATGAATTCGTTCCGTTCGATTGGAAAGAGGAAATGGGAGAAATAAACAGGAGACGACCGGCGATCGATTCGTTCCGCTCCGTGGTCAGTCCCGTTAATTAAGGATTGGCTGATAACCGTTTGATTATCAATGTGTGGTCAAAATCCTTTGGATCACCCCTATCTCTCCTTTTTTATATTAGTGGTGATGGTGATGATGATGATGATGATGATGATGCATGGCCGCGACATCTGAGCACACGATATGGCTTTGTTAAAGGCAAAATTAATTGTAAAGGACTCCCGACATATACAATGTCACTGGGTTTAACACCCCTTCTTATCCTACAGCTTAGAAAAGTTAGCATCTTCATCTAAAATAGGAGCAAGCAACATTTGATGATAAGTAAGTCCGTATAAAAATGTCAACCCACAAACCACAGCTTTGTGATCTTTAGGGTGTGTTTGGTTCAGCTGTGGATTTCAAAAAATCTGTTGTGGACTGTGAGCTGTGAAAAACCCACTGTGAGATGACAACTGTGGTAAAGCTGAAAGTCGTTTGACTGAAACAACTCTGAAACTGTGAATTTTATGTAAATCATCTGTAGTACCCCTAAGACCGTGGGAGAGCAGTCGGCCAGAATTTCTAGCTAGAGTACGGCTATACCCAACACGACCACCTAGCCCTCGCCTCCGGACACCTCGCTCTTGGCCATACCTCACCGGATCATCGCCGGAGTTGGCCAGAACCTCGCCGGAGTTCGCCACGCCTCGCCAGACCACTGTGCCGGAGCACCTCGCCGGAGTTCGCCAGGCCTCGCCGGAGTTCGCTAGGCCTTATCGGACCACCACGCCGGAGCACCTCGCCGGACCTCTGCCGCGCGGAAACTCCACCACCGCTGGAACACCTCATCGAAGATCGGCAAACACACGCCGTACCTCACCGGAGCTGCGCCGGACCGCCTCCATTCACCTTGATTATCCTCGAAGACTCGCCGGAGTTGGCTGGACCTCGCTGAAACCTCGCCGGAGATCGGCAAAGACAGATTGTATCTCGTCGGAGCTGTGCTATACCCCCTTCTGTCACCTTTATTATCGCCGGAGTTGGTCGGACCTCGTCGAAACCTCGCCGGAGATGGCCAAAACCTTGTCGGAGATCATCAGTAACCACCCCGAAACCTTTTGGAACCTCGTCGAAATGGCCTGGACCTCGCCATAACCTTTTACCCTTTGACACTCGGCCGAAGCCCCTATTACGTTTTACGTCCGGCTTGTTTATACATCTAGACAATCTACTTGAGATCGAAGTAATATACGGCCAGCGGGGATGGGAGCGGGTCTTGGTGGGAACGAATAACGAACAGAGATGGGGAGGCACAGTTGGACATGCGACGTGCTACCGCCGGCCGGCCGGAGGAGAAAGGCGCAACCAGCCTAGCTCTGTGTGGCGCCGCCATGCGAACGGAACTGCGAAAAGAAAATAGCGAGGCATTAGGAGAGAGATGGCACATGATCTGTACGAGGAGAAAAACATAAAGTCGAAACGGTATCACTTACCGGTGGTATTGGTGGGTAATTTTTTTACAAAGTTGAAATCTGAAGTAGGAGAAGCAGGGGTATATCTGCTTTGGAAATAACAATAGGAAAAGCAGGCTGCTTTTGTGGAATCTGCTTCTACAAATACCTCTTTGGTTAGCGTTTAGCTTTTTGACAGCAAAAGCAAGTTGGAAAAGCAGAACCAAACAGACCCTTAGCCAGCAACATGTAGTGTAATTCTTCAGCAAAAGACGACGCATGGCTCGATGGTGGACGTACATGTGATTCCAGCTCCATGATTTACCATATCAGAGGGTATGCCAGTACAAGTGTCTCGCGGAATCCTGGCAGCGAGTTCTTGGACGGACCAATGGAACTACACTAGGTGGTGCATGATGGCAATTGATCAAAAAGCCATCCTTGACGTGAAAGAAAGTTCATAGCGCTGTCATCCAATTATAACGCGAATGAGTAGGTGGCAGATGCTTTCTGACAACGCAATTTAGTGTCAAAGATAAAGCTAGTCCGTATTATCACAGAAGTGACAACAAATGAACTTTTGGGCAACCTTTTCCGTTAGAATGGCAGCCCTGCTAGGGTGAGGCCTTATCTTTTTTGCCTTCATTGCGGATAGAAGTTTCTTCACTTATAAAAGTTCCTTGGTATTTTGCTCTAGAATAAAGTTCATTGGGAGTTAATGACGTGATCAGTCCAAAGCATAAAACGCATGTTTGGGTAGGGTCGTTCATCTAAAAAGTTTGAGTCTTTTGTGTTCCAAATGGGACATTCTTTTGAAGAATAGGCGAAGAGGTTGATACATACTTAAATATATATACACGTAATAAAGATGGTAGCAGTAACATTTTTACTTGCAGGCTATCGCTTGAATGATAGTGCAATCTTTTGTCACTAAGTCATATGCATGGAGAGGTGGGATGATGTGGCCACTTTAAAGCGACCGATCTTCCATATCCAGGTTAGGCGTGTTCTCAAGATCCCGGTCATGGACAAAGAATAAAGTCTTGCAACGTGCGCTAAACTTACACCAAAGTGATGTCACATCGGGACCAAGCTCTAGTTATATAGAATGCACAAAGCCCCATAAAGAAAAGAAAAACAAAACACTGACGCCATACAAGTGTACCGTGTACGGGAAACTTGCAGCGCCTAACACGATGGAGGTCTAATCCGTAGACTACAACCAACCATGAGGGGTAAACATATGACTCACCGCCTGCTCAAACCGTGTACATACATCCATAAACGAGTCTTTGTTCTCTGTAAGATAAGAAGACGAGCACAAATGAACTAAAGCTGTATACACCCGTAAATAACTTGGAAAGGAGTAGACTTCTTACCATTAAAATTCACATTATTTTTATTATATGTCGGGATCTACTCTACTCACTGGCACTTGGCAGAATGCAAAACCAACATTTGACCGATCCAAGAGAAAGAAGACATATCGGCATGTTTAGAAGAGAAGACGAAACAGAACAATACAACACTCATGGCAAGGACACTGATGTATATTGCACTGTCGGATCCAGGATCATATGCAATCCCCACCATCCATCAGACAAAGAAACTAGTAACTAAGCACGCTCGCACGCGCGCTTTTTACTCCCTTGTTCGCTTGCGGGATGATGCCCACGAGCCGGGCGAGAGGGGAAAGGGTTCCCCTCTGCAGCATCAGCGGCGCAGTTGGCCGATGATCTTCCAAACTTTGGTGGTCCTGCTCACTGTGGTGTGGCTTTCTCCTTTTTCACCGTTTCTCCTTCGTCCAGCAGCTTCGGTCCGGTGTTGCGGTGGTCTGCGGTGGCGGTGGTCGTGCGATGCAGCTCCTAGAGCGCTGATGTTCTCCTCCTATCCGGCAACCTAGCTCTCTTGGTCCCCGGTGTTCTCGGGAACTCTCTTCGCCCCTCGACGGTGCGGCGCCTTCGAGCCTAGACGAGGGACATGGGGTCCCTTCCGGCGGCGAAGACGGTGGAGTTTGAGGCTAGGTGTGGCCTGGTGAAGACGACGCCGTCCTGCTTTCTTGGTGCCTTCTCCTTGACCTGCCGCTTATCCGGGTGCTCGCAATGTTGGTCCGTGGCATTGGAGACTCAAGCTGTAATCTTTGGTTTATTTTTTGTTTGCTTGTTCTTTTGGTTGTCTGTAAGCTGTTTGTTCAGCATGTTGTAATTTGTCGCTAAACTATAGGTTTTGTTAATTCAAAACTGGGCATTATTGCCTTTTAGCTAAAAAATTACTGTGAGTGTCCAAGCTCACTGTTCCGGTACGGTTGGTGTAATATTTGCATGCAGCTCGATCAGACTAATTTCTGGCGTCCAGGCGTAAAACCTGGACCACGGCATGGGGTTAACGTATACGAAATCGTCCCCATCATTCCGGGCATGTAACGCGAAGAGGTACAATCATGTGACAGCATCGAGTTCCGTGTACAGGGACGCATGCAGTTGCGTACACGTCTGTTGTGGCATTATGCAACGAGACATGTACGTGGTTTATGTATACTACGGACTGACAGGTTGCTGGCAAAGCATTTTCGTAAGATGTCGTTTTTCTTAGCAAGCCAAAAGATTTACCATCTTCATTAACTAAGATAGGAGTTTTAGAGTGTGTTATAAGTCTAGTCTTGCCCAAACATTCAAGATCAAAGTCTTACTCTCGCGGGATTACGTTACACAAGGCCTTGGCCCCGGCGAGGCACCACATGTTCGCCTCCTCTTTGATCTTCTCAGTAAGCATGGAGGCAATGGTTGACTTCTTTCGGAAGACACGGACGCTTCCATCGTTCTAAACTTTTCGAGAGACTAGCATCCCAAGGGAAGCCAAATCCTCGCTTGCTTCCCCATTTTTATGTATCACCTGATATTGCACCAATCCTTAGCAGTATAGATCCCTTGCCAATCATCTGAGGCGATTTCGTGGAGCCCAAGCCAGTTCCTCAAGATGAATGTTTGTCGCATGGCAACAATGGGCGGGCGATCTCGGCCTAGCTTTGATTTCCGAAACAACTCATGTGCCGCCGTGATACGAGCGAAGTAGAAACGGCCCGTCGACCGGTTAAATTCATAGTGTTCCTTTTTCTTTCCGGACTCCTTAGCAGTTAACCACTCTCACATGAATTTTGATTTTGACGAAACTTGGAATCTTGAAATCAACTCGAGGCATCTGTATGTGAGAATTCTTTTGGTGCAAAAATTCTCCAAGCATGCTTCGCAAGTTGTTGTCACGGAGAACGGCAACATTCATAGAATTGCTAACTTCCCGTAACTCATGTGCATTATTGAAAGAAACATCGTTTTTATTCAAAAATAAAAAAGAACAAGTAAAAAATTCATTTTTCTATACCTCGGACGGCCAATGAGTAACTAAAGTCACCGACAAGGATATTCCGACACATAAATCAGGATTCGTGCAAATGATAAACGGTTGGAATTACATGAACACAAATTCCTAAGGAGCATCCATAAAACTACTCATATATGAACGTTTCGAGTGTTCTAGATGGCATGCCATCAGATTTCTGCATTTTTTTCCATTTGCATGATCCTATCTTGCATTCCAAACATTTTTCGAGCATTATATATCTTTGAAAATGGAAATGTTCACTTGATAGTAGGAATGTTCACCGGAGGCGCATGATCTCCAAGGCAAAAAAAAAAAAAAAAAAAAAACTGGCTAGCTCGAATAATGTGATCCACGCATGCACTAGTGGAAACAGGGCCACTGGTCCCGGGTCGTAAGGGCCTCTAGTACCGGGTGTCCACCCGGGACTAGCAAGGCGACACTAGAGGCCCCCCCCCCTCTAGTACCGGGTCCGTTACGACCCGGAACAACAGGCTCCCACGTGGCCGCCGAGGCGCGGGCGTGGTGGAGGACCTCTAGTCCCGATTGGTCATACGACCCGGGACCAAGGACCTCACACGTGGCAGCCTGTAATTTTTTGTTTTTCCTCCCAATTTAATATTGAAATGGTGCAAAAAAATATGCGTTTAATTAATTAAAAACAGAAACTACATATAACATATCAAAATGTTCATAAATAAAAATATGTTCACGTCTATCCGGTTACATGGAGGTGCTCATAACCGGGACTAGAGCCCGTCTATTCGATTACACGTGTGTGGAGATCATAACCGGGACTAGAGCCCGTCTATTCGGTTACACGGGAGATCATAACCGGGACTTCACCGCTATTCTCCATTGTATGTTCCTTTTGTAGGTATGACTTCGCTGAGCAGAAACCCCGCAAGTTCCTCTGCTAGTGCTTGAAAGCGCTTCTTTAGTGGCATACTCTCGCGCAATGGCTCTGCCTATAAAAGAAGGAGATCAATACGAATATTAATCATGACTATCAAAAATTATGAATGACACTGGAGATCAATTGATGAATATGATTGTTCACGTACGTCTAAAAATTTCTTTGGGTCCCGCTCAGTGACCGAACGACGAATCCACTCGCAAACGAAATATCCACAGAAATTGGTCCCCTGTGGTTGCCTCTCGATCCACTTTACGAGAATAGAATTCAATCAAATCATAGTCAACATATAGTGGTATTGAAAACTATAAATAAAGAGATGCGCGAACCTAGCTAGACCGTACTACCTACCTGTGGGTGAACAAAAGTCAGCTGTTCTTCAAATGAACCTGAACCCTTTGTCCTCGCTTTGAATTGTTTCCAAACCCTGCCGGCCAAAAAAAAAGAATAAATGAGTTATTAGTTGCTTGATATCTCTGAAATCAATAAGAGAGACTGATATAGTGCGATAATGTTTGAAATTACCTTTGGAGCGTATCTAGAATGCTTTGGTACCTCTCCTCAGGCCAGTCCAATGAGTCGTAGACTTGAACTCTTGATCTATCAACTTCAATGACTAGCAGAATGTAATGATCGCTGCGCATGATTATATACACGTCAGTAACTCATCAGTTACACTTAATTTGTACAAGCGAGTAACACTCTCTTACCTGAAGAAGTAAGGAAACATTATCTCCGTGTTGAAATGTTGCTTCATTAGGGCATTTAGCAAGTTCTTCTCCGTGTCCTTCACGTGGTTTTTTAGTGTCCTTGCATTAACTCGTACTGGGTTAACGAACCCAAAGCCATAGATGCCCTTTCTACCACATTCATCACTCTTCATTCTGCATAATACCGTAGTGAGCATAATTAGCGATGGCAATGAACGAGCTGAGAGCTAAAGACTTTATCTTTTTTGGAAATAAATGAATTGAATCACTTACAGACAGTAGGCACCGACGAGAGCCAAGTCGAGGGAGTCAAGGTTGTATAAGTACCAGAGTTCTTCGAGCTGAATTGTGAACATGTCTTCACCCGCGAAATGATTTTTTGTAACTTTCACACAGATCAAAAAGTCATCAAATTCCTTTGTGGTTTTCATGTACCAACTATGGAGTTGTCGCATACATGTCGGTAGACACTTTATCTGATCACCTCGCAGCAGGGACCTCCCCCATTTCCATTTCCATGAATCATCTACATCAGACGGAAAGAGATTTTCGTTGTCCAGTTGAGCAAGAGTAATACCAGCATCTGCAGCAAAGTCCTTCTTCAAGGATAAAGTAGGAATTAGGTCCGTCACGGAGCCATGACCACTGGGTATAACTACGAGCGGGGCTATCGACTGGTTTGCCTGTTGTCCGAGCTGGGCAACGTCTCTTTTCCCTCTGGCACTACTACTTCTCGTCTTGGGAGAGCTACTACTTTTACTCAGAGCTCGTAAATAGTTATCTGGCTTATTTTTCTCATATTGCGATGGTTCCGTGATGAATCCAATAGCCCACTTGTTTTCCTTTGCAGTAAATGTTTGCTTTTCCTCGGGCTTTTTCCGTGCAAGCTGTCTTTTTGTGTCTGCATCCACCCACGCATCCAATTGCTCTTTAGTCATGTCGCAAGCTCTGAGGTCGTCAAGGCTTTTGGGTACTTTTGGGAGGGGCGAACGTCGGGGGTCTCGCCCGAATCCCATGGACGACGAAGTGGCGCCCTTCCTATGTCGGGGCTCAGGAGTCGGCTCATGCGGCGGCGGAGTCGGCTCATGCGGCGGTGGAGTCGGCTCATGCGGCGGCGGAGTGGGCTGACGCGGCGGTGGAGTCGGCTCACGCGGCGGTGGAGTCGGCGCACGCGGCGGCGGAGACGACTGATGCAGAGGCGACTGATGGTTGTCGTCCCCTTCATCGTCATCAGGTGGTGAATCGTGAATTGGCGGAGACGATGGTGGCCTTGGCGCCCAGCCTTCAAACTTGATGTATTTCTTCCGCCATAGAATTAGACCACCCACGACGTCCCCTAGCACCGACTCATCATCAGCTCTTGGGAACTCAAGGTTCAGTGATTCATATCCTTGTACAACTTGATCCACGCCGACACGAGCAAATCCATCTGGAATGGCATTGCCAAGCCACGATGCTGTAGAGTCAATGGAGAATGCATAGCCGTCCGCCGCCTTCATGGATAAGTTAAATACTGGGACATGCAGCTCACAAGTTGTTTTCTCCGTGATATAATCCACGGGGTAACTTGTCTCATCATCACCGACCATAACCGAGGAAGCCACGCTGCTTCTGCGATGCGATGGGCCGCCTTGACTCGCTTGTTCCAGCTGAAGAGTTGGCGCCCCTTGCTCGCGCATTTGATCTATTTGCTTCTGCTGCTCCTTATAGAGAGCAACCATCTGGTCATGATTTCTTTCTAAGATCATCAACCGGTCTGATTCCTGCTGCTCCTTCCTCCTCTTTGCTCTCAATCGGCTTCTATAAGAGGCACGGTCCTCGGGAAACCCTTCAATCCACGGCACTTCTCCTAAGCCTCGTGTTGATCCTCCTTTTTCTTTGGTCCCGAGGGCCTCTGACAGCTCGTCCTTCTCTCTGTCGGAAATAAACTTTCCCTCTTTAGACTTGGCAATTAAGTCAATAATTTTTTTTGGGCTCCGTTGACTACTTTGCTTTCATCAATTATTAACTCCCCTGTTTCCATGTCATACTCCCCTCCATGCGCAAGTAGCCAATTCCTTATCCTTCTGTCCCATTCCTCTGTGACCGGGGTGAGCCCTTTTGCACGCAACTCGGACTCAATTTTTTCCCACTTAGGCTCGGCAACTCGGTAGCCACCTGGCCCCATCTTATGGTGATACTTCTTTTTCGCTGCATTATTCTTATTCGTTTGCGACCTTTTCTTAGCTCGTTCTGATTTCTTGTACTCCAGAAATGCAGGCCAGTGAGGCCGCTGCCTCTCTCGTGTGCCGGTGAAATCCGGAAGTTTCCCATCTTCTTCCCACTCACGGAATAATTTGTTCTTGTAGTTATTGAATTGTTGAGCCATCTTCTTAAGAGCGAAATGCTTGACTTTGTCCGTCATTTTTTTTGTCTTCACCTCATCTTCCAAGACCGGTAGGGTGAAATGTGCAATGAGCTTGTTCCAAAGCACATCTTTGGTTCTCTTGTCGACGTAACTAACTCCCTCTAACTTTGGCTTAATCCATTCCTGAGTGCTGATATAAACGTTGTCCCTGACAGTGACTCCGCATTGATGCACAAACTTAACTGCGTTCGGCACGGGTGCCAGTGGTTGGCCAGTAGTTGCATTCACCTCGTCAATTGTGAGATGCTCATCTTTGCCCATCCCTTGGGCATGGCCTCGTTTAGTGGATTGGTTCGATGCGGAGGTCTAAAAATATGAAACATGTGTGAATACATATATATGCACAAATCAGTTATTGCATCTGCTCAACATAGGCTTAATATACCTCGCCAGACGGCGTGGGTCCACCAATTTCCGAGTCCTCATCTTCAGCTCCTTCCGCGGGATGCCGAAATTCACCGGGTTCCAAAATGTAGGAAAGTATCTCTTCTTCCCCTTCTCTCGTTACGAAGGGAGCATCGACATCCATTGTTTAACTAATACAAAAAAAAGATAAAACAATAATAGCATTAGTACAATAATTCAAAGGAGGGAACTATACAAATATGCAACAAAAACAATTTAATATTGCATCTAAAGAAAAAAATCTTTCAAAAAAAACATAGGCTGTCCCAATCCCAGCCCAGCCCAAATTTGGGCCAGAACCTGGTCAAAGGTGGCCACCGTGGTCATCGCTGGCCCACCTGCCAGCGCCTACCCGCCCCACCGCCACGTGTGACCGCCCACTGGCCACGCGTGGTCAATGCTGGCCCACCTGCCAGCGACCCAGTTCTGACCCCGCCGCCCTGCCTCGTGTTCCCGCCCCGCCTCGTCTTCACCTCCCCGCCTCGTGTTCCCACCCGGCCGCCTCGCCTTCACCCCCCGTGGTCAATGCGGAGCACCAACAGCCCCCGCCCACCCGGAGTCAATGCTCCTGGCCCACTTGCCAGCGACTCGGGCGCTGGCCCACCCGACGGTTCCCCTCCCGACGGTCCTGGTCTTTAAAAAGGGACGCGCCCGTGCGGATGTGGACACTCCGCTCCGCTCCCACGGTTCCCCTCCGCCCGTCCAGTGCCCTCGCCGCCATGTCGCGCTGGTTCGGGAAGTCCCCGAAGAACGAGACCGGCGAGTCCTCCAACCGTCGCCGCGCTTCTCCACCGCCTCCACCGCCGGCGGCCTTGGGCGTCGTTCCGCAGGGCGTGCGGAGGACCGCGCCACCGGTGCGGGTCGCCCACGCACCCGACGCGCCGTCACGAACCACCACCACCACCGCCGGAGGGAGGAGGATCCGGCGCCGGCGCTACGTGCCGGAGCCGGAGTGCCAGTGGCACTGGGACAACGCCGCCACGCTGGAGTGGAGCGACGTCCACCTCCCCGAGGGCTGGCACCTGAACCCGCAGAGGATTCCGGTGCCGGCGGTCCCGCTCCCTGGGAGGCAACTGGACAGGGAGATCGCGCGCCGGCGCCGCCTCCTCCCTCCGGCGCTCCGCAACGACCCCGCCTACGCGGCGGACTCCCCTCACTGGGAGCAGTGGCTCAAGGACGAGCACGAGGACCGCCGCCACTCCTACTTCGCCCCGGCGCCCCGCGCCGTCCAATCCGCCTACCCAGCGCTGCCCGACGCGCTGTGGTTCGAGGAGGAGGTCCCCGAGGATGAGGACGACCCGGAGATGGTGGCCGCGTACGAGGCCTCCAACCTCAGCCTCGTCGAGGACGAGATCAAGAGGTGGGAGAAGGTGAGGACCGCGGCCGCGGCCGCCGCCACCGCCCTGATGCCGCCGCCGACGCCACCGCAGAACTACGACCCGGACGAGGTCGAGCCGTGGCACTACGCCATGGAACGCGAGCAGGAGCAGGACCTTCCGCCGCCGCCTCCTCTGCCTCCCGGCCTCGTTGGCCAGTCCTGGGTCTTTACCGGCGGGAGCTGGTCGGCGCCACCGGAGCGGGAGCAGGAGGCGCCACCGCAGCAGCAGGAGGCGCCACCGCAGCATCTCTGGACCCCGCCGCCCTTCATCGTCCTCGACGACTAGGCGGCACCGGCGACGATGACCCCCCTCCCCCCTCCAATGTAATGGCCTCCCCCCCCCCCCCCCAATGTAATCGGCCGTTTGTGGCCTCCCCAATAATGAAATCGGCCCTTAGGCCCTAAAAAATATGTCTTGTTTGCCAACTCCGGCGCCGGCCCCGTGGTTAGGGTCCGCCGCCGCCGCCGCGCGCTAGATCTGAGAGAGGGAGAGAGTAGTTGGTCGGGGGGATGAGCTCACCGTGGGACGGGGGCGAGCTTTGCTTGTTCGGCGGGGACGACGATCTTGCTCGGGGGAAGAGCGGGGACGGCCGCGCCCGGAGCAGGAGTAGGACGCGACCCACGGTGAGGGCGGCAGCGGCGCGGGGACGAAATCCGGCAGCCTAGCGGCGCAGGAGGCGGCGTCGTCTGGAGCCCGGAGGCGGAGCGTCGATTTGCTGGACTTGGGCAAATTTTCGGCCCGAGCCACTAGAAGTAGCGCCAAAAAGGCCTCTAGTACCGGGCCGTGGCTCCACCCGGTACTAGAGACCCTCTAGTACCGGGCTGTGTTACCACCCGGTACTAGAGGTCCCTCAGGGCCGCGAAAATTTGCGCGCCAAGCCCAGTGGACCTGTAGTACCGGGTGGTCGCACGGCCCGGTACTAGAGGTTAATTTTTTTTAATTTTCTGGTTTCTTACTTTTTTTATATCTTTTGATTTACTTGTCTAAATTAAGTAAAAATTGATTTCATTTTCCTGTTTTCTGTTTTGGTTTAAAATGAAGTATCACATGCGCTTGGTTTTAAATTAAGTACTACATACGCTTAATTTAAAATCAATTCAAAAATTTATAAATCAAGTACTACATGTGCAGTGGATCATTTCACATCACAAAGTTTGATGCTACATCAAAAATTTATAAATTAAGTACTACATTCCGCCACCGCCATACGCTTGATTTCATTGACATGTCTGTCTTGTCCTCCATACTATAAATTATATAAAAGTTTAATAAATTATTACACATCATGAACAACATCCCTATTTAGTCTTCGCTTTTTCTTTTTGTGAGACCCTTTCTTCTGATCGCTTCGTAACCATGGACAAGGGTCTGCATATAACTTGAGACTTGGGTCAGTGGTCACTTTGAAGGGCGGAATTTCATGAAATGGGAGTTTCCACCTAGAAGAAATGGGTTATAGCTAGGGAACCCGAATGTTTTGTGTTTGAGCTCCACTTCGATCCAAGCAGCGGTAAGACGTCTCTGATGATCTACAACCGTCCGGCAAGACATCTCTGATGATCTGCAACCGTTTGGAACGGTCGCAGGTCATCAGAGACGTCTTGCCGCTGGTTGCCCAAAGATGCCTCTCCGAATGACGCTGGAATGTTTTGTGTGAGTGAGTAACCTGTCTGAGGAGGGGGGCTATATATAGGGTACGTGTGCTTCTTTAGTCCCAGTTGGTAACACCAACCGGGTCATGTGGCTCACGAAGTGGTCGTGATACTGCTGATCCAACAGCTCACAATCCCTCAAAAGAAACACACCCCTGATCCAACGTCTCACAAGCGCTTGAAAGAAACACACGATCCGTGTGCTTCTTTAGTCCCGGTTGGTAGGCGGGCTTTGCGGTCACGACACGTGTCCTCCCCCAGAGCTGCCCTGGGCACGTGTCCTCCCCAGCGCTGCCATGGAGGTCTTTATATATTGTCGCCGACGGGGTAAACCCTAATCCAACATTCCTAGCCACGAACGCATCGTCTCCACGAGATGGATCCGCCACGCCCGCCGCAGCGCCTTCTGGACGAGGTCGACCGTGCTCGGCAGAGCGCGCTTGGGCGCAACCGCGGGAGCCTATCCCGCCGTATGCCCACGAGCCCGGCATGGAGAGGAATGCCCAGCTACCGGCCTCCTGCTCCACCAGGTGCCGCCGCACCTCCACCTGGCGCCGCTGCACCTCCACCAGGCGCCGCCGCTCCTCCCGCGGAGGAGGAGGAGGAGGACGACGACTTCGACTGGAGCGACGACGGGGAAGAGGGTTGTGGGTTACAGATACAGGAGGCCATGGAAGCCTCCTTCCAGTCTGTCCGCGACTACCCTGTCCAGCGAGCCAAGACTTCCTACCAGCTCAAGGCGAAGGAGGCTTCCGAGCTGGATTGGGCGCTGAAAGACTCATCCTCCATGGATCTTGCCCTCCGCCGCAAACGTGCGCGCGAGAACCGGGCGGCCGCCCACGGGGCTGGCTCCTCCCGCCGTTCCCCTAATCCTACGGTCTTCGAGCCAGCAAGTCCGTTTATGTAGAATAATGTTGGTGATGTTGGATCAGGGGTGTGTTTCTTTCAAGCGCTTGTGAGACGTTGGATCATGTGTAATAATGTACTAGAGGTTAATTTTTTTAAATTTTCTGGTTTCTTACTTTTTTTATATCTTTTGATTTACTTGTCTAAATTAAGTAAAAATTGCTTTCATTTTCCTGTTTTCTGTTTTGGTTTAAAATGAAGTATCACATGCGCTTGGTTTTAAATTAAGTACTACATACGCTTAATTTAAAATCAATTCAAAAATTTATAAATCAAGTATTACATGCGCAGTGGATCATTTCACATCACAAAGTTTGATGCTACATCAAAAATTTATAAAATTACACATCATGAACAACATCCCTATTTAGTCTTCGCTTTTTCTTTTTGTGAGACCCTTTCTTCTGATCGCTCCGTAACCATGGACAAGGGTCTGCATATAACTTGAGACTTGGGTCAGTGGTCACTTTGAAGGGCGGAATTTCATGAAACTTGTCGTAATCTTCTGACATGTCTGTCTTGTCCTCCACTCCCACGATGGTTCTTTTCCCTGAAAGAACTATGTGGCGCTTTGGCTCATCGGCTGATGTATTCACTTCCTTATCTTTTCTTTTTTTGGCTTGGTAGACATGTCCTTCACATAGAAAACCTGAGCCACATCCTTGGCTAGAACGAATGGTTCGTTGTCGTACGCAACATTCGTGAGATCCACTGTAGTCATTCCGTACAATGGGTCTTCCTTTACCCCGCCGCCTCTCAGGTTGAACCATTTGCACCAGAACAAAGGGACCTTCAAAGAAGGTCCATAGTCAAGTTCCCATATCTGCTCTATGCAACCATAATATGTGACCGTGGCCTCATTCGTGCTCTTATCATCAAAGCGGACACCACTATTTTGGTTGGTGCTCTTTTTATCTTGGGCGTTCGTGTAAAATGTATTCCCGTTTATCTCATACCCTTGGAAAGTCCAAATATCGAAGATGGCCCCTTAGACAACAAGAACAGCTCATCTGAGACTGTGTTGTTGTTGTTCAGATGCGTTTCCAACCAACCGCCAAAATTCTCCATGTGTTCCTTTGCAATGGCGGAGTCATCCATCCCCGGGTTGTTAGAGCGTACAATATCCTTGTGCATCTGGATATACGGAGCCACCAAAGTGGAATTATGCAGAACTGTGTAGTGTGCTTTTGTGAAAGAATACCCGTCCCTGCATATGTATGATTTCTTTCCTAGAGTGCCTTCTCCACTTAGTCTCCCCTCATGTCGCGATTCAGGAAGACCAATCGACTTAATGCCGGGAATAAAGTCAACACAAAACTCAATGACCTCCTCTGTTCCATACCCTTTGGAGATGCTTCCTTCTGGCCTAGCACGGTTATGAACATACTTCTTCAACACTCCCATGAACCTCTCAAAGGGGAACATATTGTGTAGAAATACAGGACCCAGAATGTGAATCTCGTCGACCAGGTGTACTAGGAGATGTGTCATAATAGTGAAGAAGGATGGTGGGAACACCAACTCAAAACTAACGAGACATTGAGCCACATCCTTCTGTAACCTTAATAGAGTGGTTGGGCTGATTGACTTCTGCGAAATTGCATTGAGGAACGCACATAGCTGAACAATGGATACTCGAACATTTTCCGGTAGAAGCCCCCGCAATGCAACCGGAAGCAGTTGAGTCATCAGCACGTGGCAGTCATGAGACTTTAGGTTCTGGAACTTTTTCTCTGCCATATTTATTATTCCCTTTATATTCGACGAGAAGCCAGACGGGACCTTCATACTGCTCAGGACTTCAAAAAATATCTCCTTCTCTTCTTTGGTAAGAACGTAGCTAGCAGGACGTAGACGTCCTTTATCCGTCCTCATTGGATGCAGGTTCTTTGGGTCTTTCAAAAGTTGCTGGTCCTCTCGTGCTTCCGGAGTATCTTTTGCCTTCCCATACACGCCCAAGAAGCCTAGCAGGTTCACGCAAACATTCTTCGTCACGTGCATCACGTCGATTGCAGAGCGGACCTTTAGGATTTTCCAATAGGGTAGTTCCCAAAATATAGACTTCTTCTTCCACAGGGGAACGTGGTTGTTAGCGTCCTTCGGAACAGACTGTCCGCCAGGACCCTTTCCAAAGATTACATCTAAATCCTTGACCGCATCATATATATCTTCACCACTTTGGAGGGGTGGCTTCGGCCGGCGATCTTCCTCACCTTTGAAATGCTGCTGCTTGCTTTTCTTTCTTAGGGGATGCTGAGTTGTAAGAAATCGACGATGACCCGGGTACACATTCTTGTTACCTACATATATACTTTCAGTGCTATCTAAACAGTGTGTGCATGCATTGTATCCCTTGTTCGACTGTCCTGAAATGTTACTAAGAGCAGGCCAATCATTGATGGTTACAAACAACAACCCTCGTAGGTTAAATTCCGCTTGTTTGTACTCATCCCACACAGGTACCCCTTCATCACGCCACAACTGTAAAAGTTCATCAACTAATGGCCTCAGGTAGACATCAATGTTGTTACCGGGTTGCTTCGGGCCTTGGATGAGCACTGGCATCATAATGAACTTCCGCTTCATGCACAACCAAGGAGGAAGGTTATAGATACATAGAGTCACAGGCCAGGTGCTATGACTGCTGCTCTGCTCCCCAAAAGGATTAAAGCCATCCGTGCTAAGACCAAACCTTAAGTTCCTTGGGTCACGTGCAAATTCCTTGTACTCTGTATCGATTTTTCTCCACTGCGACCCATCAGCCGGGTGTCTCAACATCTCGTCGCTCTTGCGGTCTTCTTTGTGCCATCGCAACAACTTGGCATGCTCTTTGTTTCTGAACAAACGTTTCAACCGTGGTATTATAGGAGCGTACCACATCACCTTGGCAGGAACCTTCTTCCTGGCGGGCAGGCCCTCAACATCGCCAGGGTCATCTGCTCTGATCTTATACCGCAATGCACCGCATACCGGGCATTCATTCAAATTCTCATACTTCTCACCGCGGTAGAGGATGCAGTCATTAATGCATGCATGTATCTTCTGCACATCTAATCCTAGAGGGCAGATAATCTTCTTTGCTTCATACGCACTCTCGGGCAATTCGTTACCAGCCGGCAGCTTGTCCTTCACTATTTTCAGTAAACTCCCAAATCCCTTGTCAGATAAACCATTCGCTGCCTTCCATTGCAATAATTCCAGTGTGGTACCGAGCTTTGTGTTGCCATCTTCGCAAGTTGGGTACAACTTTGTTTTGTGATCCTCTAACATGCGCTCCAACTTCAACTTCTCAAGTGTAGTTTCTGCTAGGGTATGTGCATCAACGATGACCCCACGTAAATCATCATGTATGATGGGATCATCTGGTACCTCTTCATCATCAGCTTCCCCTGTTGGGTTACCAACATATTCAGGGTACATGTAGTTGTCATCGTTCTCTTCTTCTTCGTTATCTTCCATCATAACCCCTTTTTCTCCGTGCTTGGTCCAACAATTATAGCCGGGCATGAAACCAGAAGTTATCAGGTGGAGGTGAATTCTGTCTGTGTTAGGGTAATCCTTCTCATTCCGACATTTCTTGCATGGACAACACATAAAACCATTGGGCCCCTTGTTATCCTTAGCCACATTGAGAAAAGATTGCACGCCATCCATGTACTCTTTAGAGCGTCGGTCAGCGTACATCCACGGATGACTCATCTGCAAATCACCGCTAAAACCCATTACGATAAACCAACATAATAGGAAACATATCATATTCATTAATACAAGTTCATCACATTAAAACCAAAGTATAGTAGTGACCAAATGTAATACATAGTTCTCATAAAACATAAATTAATTGAAACTAGAATACAACTATCTAAAGAATTTAAATCCAACAACAAATGCGATCAGAATCGCAACTAAGGTAACTATTGAACCAACAGCATAATGATACCAAGCCTCTTGACTAATGACATATTTTCTAATCTTTCTAAGCTTCAAGCGCATTGCATCCATCTTCATCTCGTGAACAGCGACGACGTCGGTAAGCTCGACCCCGTGAGCATCAACGATGTCGGCAATCTTCAAGTCCAATACCATCTTCTCTTCTAGGCATTGGAGACGAAGATCTTCACTTATCTTCAATTTTGCTTTCAAATCGTTGTTTTCTTTTTTAAAAAACTCTACAATAGGGTCGGCTGGAATTTCCGGTTCAACTACCTCCTAAATAAAAATATATCTATGTCAATTTGGTCGGCATGATTGTTATAAACACGAAACAAAATAAATAGTGATAAAAATATACCACATCCGAATCATAGACCGGACGAGGGACGACGGGGACGGATATCAAAACCATGACACTATACATAAAAAACATAAGAAAATTATACAAGAAAAATAATTATGCATTCAAATCATACAAGTAATTTTGTAAAATAACAGATAAAAGAAGAGGCTCACCGAGGTGGTGCCGGTCACGGGATGGTGGGGGCTATCGACGGCGGTGAGGACCGAGACGACACTAAAATCCACAAATAATAAATTAATTTGAGCTCAAAATACATAAAAAAATGAACTACCTAGCTTAGGCATTTCATCAAACACCTAGGTAGCACTATAAAAATGAAATGAGCTAAACTTGTATGGAAATGGCTAAAATTCGGCCGCCGGGTGAAAGGATCAAGTGTTGCTAACCCTTGGAGAGATGGGTGCCGTCTATCTTGACAAATCTTGGAAAAAAATGGGGCTACACTTGAGCTTGAGAGAGGAAACAATGAAGATGAGCTTGAGAGTTCAAAAATGGTGGCTGGCCCGGGGTGGGAGATGATATAGCGGGACCTCTAGTCCCGGGCTGTACCACGGCCCGGGACGAAAGGTCCACCCTCCTGTCTCCACCCTGCCGCTGACTGCCTCGGTCCCGGGTGGTATCACGGCCCGGAACTAGAGGTGCCCTACAACGCGGACCCGACCTGCGCAGCGTCGGAGCAGCCGGCTCGGTATTAGTTCCCTCCTCTAGTCCGGGTTCAAACCACGCCCGGGACTAGAGCCCAACACCCCTCTCAGCTCCTGTTTCCACTAGTGATGCGTGCGAGTTTGCCAAGCGTAACACCCCGTCCCGTGCGTCACGTTACAACGGTGCAGCATTAACTCTGGCAATTAAGCCCTCCGTCACGGCACAAGCCCATGCCCATCCTTGCGGTTTTTTAAATTCAAAATTCAAATCCCCGGCCATGAGCCCCAACCGTCCGATCCCCTCGCTCACGTGGCACCCGTCCCTCGCCGTCACGGCGCCGTCAGGCCCGTGCGCAGCCGTCGGATCCGAATCTCGCAGCCTCGGGTATTTATTTGTACACGCACCCGGGCGCCGGAGCTTCTTCTTTCGAAAGCGTGCGGTGCGAAGGGAGCAGGCAAACGCGGCCAAAGCCGTTTCTGTTGCGCTGATTGATTCATGGGGAAGTACATGCGCATGAAGCGCGGTGGCGCAGGAGCGGGGGACGTCAGCAAGGCGGCGCCGGCCCCGGTGCTCGGCGCCCGCACGCGGTCCCGCTCCGCTGCTGCCACCGCCGTCGTCGCGGGAGTCGCGAAGAGGAG
This sequence comes from Poa pratensis, assembly GCA_947311845.1. Classification (NCBI taxonomy): domain Eukaryota; kingdom Viridiplantae; phylum Streptophyta; class Magnoliopsida; order Poales; family Poaceae; genus Poa; species Poa pratensis. The sequence goes on from CAMZMU010000040.1 coordinate 49,561,731, forward strand.
GAAGCAGGCGGAGGCGACGGTTGTGGTGCACAAGCCGGTGTCGGGCCATGACGACGGTGGCGGCGCGGCGGCCGGGTGTTACCTCCACCTGCGGAGCAGGAGGCTTCTCCTCAAGCCGGCGGTGGTGGCGCCGCGGGGTGATCAGGCGCCGGAAAAGGAGTCTTCGACGGTGAGGCTGGATGGTTCTGGGGCTCCGGAGGGGGCGGTCGTGGTCGGGATCTCGCGCTGCTCGAGCACTGCGTCGTCGACGATGGACGTGGCGGCTAGAGCGAGGAGCGGCGGCGAAGCCGAGGTGAGTGGGAATTGAGCCCTAGAATTCTCCGTTGATTAGTGCCGTTGGCTTGTTTCTTGTGCTGAATTGCGACATTTGGTTCTCATGTGTTGGTGTACAGGCGGCGAGCGAGGGCCGGGACGTGGAGAGCTCCGTCAGCGACTCCGAGTGCGACGGCCGGGATAGGTGAGTTTATCTCGAAATCCACATAATTCTGCTGAATTACGCATTGTTTCCTATCATCCAGTGGGATCCTGGACTGATTTTGCCTCTGAATTGAATTAATTAATTTCAGGAGGGAGACGACGCCGTCGAGCCGGCCGCCGGTAGACTTGAGCGACCTAGAGTCGAACCAGGCGACGACAGACGAGCAGAGGCGCAAACGCTGCTGCAGGAGGACTCCGGCAACAGCGACGGCCACTACTGCGGCGGCCTTGCACTTAGAATCGAGAGCCAGGATGCCGGGGGCGGAAGAGATAGAGCAGTTTTTCGCCGCCGCCGAGAAGGCCCAGGCCGAACGCTTCGCCGCCAAGTAAGCCGAAATTCACCGTCCAATCGTCCATGCATAATTAATTAATTACAAGCCTCCTGCACTGCATTTCCTTAAGTAAAAAAACACACTGCTCCTGCCCTAAATAATTTTTACTCCTGCTGCTTCTCCTCAAGGTACAACTTCGACGTCGCGCTCGGCGTGCCGCTCAAGGAGGCCGGCCGGTTCGAGTGGACGCCGGTGGCCACCATCTGAGAAGAGACAAGGCGAGCGGCGGCGCGTGTAAAGAGGAAAAGGCTTGCTTGCTGCGATGAAAATTAAGGAGATGCCATCTCCAAAGGGAAACAGTAAAGAGAAAGTCGTGAAAGCCGGGAGATTCCACCAAATTTTCACACTTTTGCTCAGGCCACCGCGATCGAAAATAGGTTGGGTCCTTCTGTTTTCGGTTTGGTATCTTGGGGGCCGGCGGCATTCAATGCGCAACGGCCAGCCGGCCGGCAGGTTCTGCTCTGCGCTGCGCCGCTGTGCAAGGCCTGCGACAGTTAATTAACCACCGCCACCTTCCTCTGCGTCTGCAGCTTCTGCTTCTTCTTCCGCGTTCTGTTATTCTTTGTCCAGCTTCTCATTTCCCACGTTTCTTGCCCTGCGCACCTGTCTTCTGATCGTGATGGCGTCTTCAAGCTGCATCGTTTTCTTTTCTGAAATGCTTCGCCTCTACCTGCCACCAGTGTGCATCAGTGCAGGTACTCCACATGGAGAGAGATGCAGCTAATCTAGTTCAAGCTTATCGTCCATGGTGGGACGTCAAGAGAAGGTTAGGTGAGCTGGGTCCCGATGGCCGGGCCGAGGTCCCTTGTCTGCACGTTTCGGCATAAAGAAATCAACTAAAGGTTGATGAACTCTGAATTACTGTGGAAACTTCACTACAGGATTAAACAAGTGCTATACGGGGAGATCATTCGGGATCTGGTGCTGGGGAATGCAATGCACATGTATGGGCCTGGGATAAAGCAAGCAAGATGAAGTGGTGTAGATGAGCCGAGTAGGAGTATTTCGTTGGGATCTGGGATGGTTGTCTGGTTAATCGGTAAGAACTGGGAGTTGTACTGATTCTGGTGGGGGCTGATTCAAGGACAGATGCATGCACATATGCTGGGCTTTCGCAGTGCAAGATGCTTCCTTTCTTCCCCTCCATGTGGACAGTACGTGTGCTGCTTAGTTCTGGCCTTTTTAGTTTACTTTGGATCTACTCCAGTTTGGATACATACAGGTTTAATGGCATGGAGCCACCGCCAGACAACGTATGGGCAAGGGTCCATCATAACATTGTCGAAGTGTACAGTTGATGTAGTTGTATGTAGGCGCACGAAGACTCACTTCGGTGACTTTAATTTCGTGTCATGCATGCTCATTGTTTTTTAAATTTGAAGGGGTAAATCAAACCAAATTACCCCGTTTTTCAAGTTGGTTGATTTACACCTAATATGCTAATAATGCCCAATAAATCGAACAATATTTAAGGCCAATGTGCTCCTCGCAGCCTTGGCAACCATACTAGGCTGATGTGGCAACGTGTATGGTCCTGAAAGGCGGCTCCACATCGCCCTTCTCTCTACAACGAAAGTCGTATCAAGTAGCGGCGGATCCAGAAATTGGTGGAAGTCCGGGCAAACGTCCTTAACATGTAAGTTTTTTTTTTAGAAAAAATGTTGTACGGAACCGTGAAACGCAAGCGTTGGATCGCCGGCAAACATAGGCGGCCGCCCGGTCGGGAGATCAAGGTTGAAAGAACAAAAGAAACTTAAGCTTGGGTTTCCCTAAATGAGTCACAACTTCCTGGTATGGAAAATGGCAATGATGTGGTAGAATAAATATGAAGATTCAGTTAAAGAAAGTTAAACATGGAAAGAGACGAGTGGTCTAATGTAGTGTCTTGTCGATGTAGAAGAGTCTCTATGTAGTGTGGAAAGCCTATTGAGGAAATTTGGGCTCATGTAGGTTTCCAATTATGATGTAGCTAGGTTCTTTTTTTCCGTGTGTATCCGACTGAATGTTTTCCATATCTATGAATATCGGCTTTGTTTTCTAAAAGAAGAATTCATTTTCTAGGTTCAGGTAGGAGTATTTCAATCAAGCTTATACATGTAAATATAAACAGGTAAAATAAGGAGGAGGAAAAAATGCAGGCATGTAAATCACGTGATGGTATGGAGACGCATAAAGTCAAGGAATATTCGATGTAGTATATGACAGCAACATGAGTTCCTCTCATGAACCAGAGCCAACGAAAAGACAAAAAGAGAGCACATGCATGGGGCGAGAGAGAGAGTAAGATCGACGATACTAACTACATTTTGCTTACGAGTACAATGATTCCCCGTGATCCTAATGTGTGGCAATTCGCGAGAGAGACATGATTGTGGAGGATGAGGGAGAAGGGGCAGCTCGCACTGATTTTGAGAAGCCTGGAGAACATGTCCACCTACCTGAACAAGAAGCGGAGTATGTCATGCAATTCCTTGAGATGCATCGACAACTTCGAGATGAAGTAGCGCACACCCAACTACTCAATGTTCTGGTGGAGCATATGTATGTCTTCATGGGGAAGGAGTGAATTTTAATTTGCAATGATTTGTGTCCGAATAATGTGAACTTTTATGTCCGGCTACTTTTATTTGTTTAGATACAATTATGTTGTAATAACGTGATGTGAACCATTTATTTAGACATCAAAACTATCTCTATGATGGACGTGCATGGCTTGCATGTATTTGGGTGTCAATATTTGAACATTGTGGTTGTAGGACACTAGTTTTGGGGGTTGTCCGGTCGGTGTCCGCGGACGCGTCCGCGGACACTATGGGGGCCGGATTTGGGGCCTCCGCTTGGAGATGCTCTAAGTTTTCCGCAAATGCAGCAGAGGATTTGGAGAGACACGAATCCTTCCTGATCGTAGACCACATGGCTGGACTTTTTCTGAGTTGTCCGCATGACGAATTGTCAAATCTCTCGCATGGTGGCAATGATGTTACACAAACTGCACTATAATCTTCGATCGCATGTTCGATTTCTGTCTCTCGAGGTTGATTCGCAAGGCTACATGTATTTTTTCGGCTGAGTGTGTAGTTACCGAATTGTGTTGGACTGAATTTATACTTTATAATCCTTTTTTTTTTTAAAGGATCCGATCACATAAGCAGGTAGCTCAGAACATATTACAAACAGGCCCAAAAAGAAACAGAAATTACACAGAGGACCAAGAATATGCAAGGAGCACCCTAAGCTACCGAGAAGAACCACAATCGGATCCAAAATCCGCACGCTCGAGCTCCTAGGCCTCGCCGGAGACGCCGAACCACTCGCCGGAGAAGAAGCACCTCCACCTTGTAGAAGGCTGCATGAGCTGTCCGCCGCCAGCGACGGAACCGAAGCCGATTAACATGCACAGCCACAGCGCCAGCTTCCCCGCACCACCTCGCTTCCAACCGCGTTGTACTCGAAAAAGTCACGAAAGCAGTAAAAACTAGACTAGTCAATGGGGGAAATTAGCAAAACCTTTGTCGCGCAAACGGGGTCGATCATAATTTATGAAAACACATATGCCAATGCCATCACTGCCCAATTTTCTAGTTGCTAAAGGGCAGTGTGGCGGAGTCAGGACTTTTATATCGGTATTCGAAGTAAAAAAAATTCAAAGCAACAATATAATATGTAGTATGATCTCCCTTCTAAAAACAAGGGCGCAACTTGGGTAGAATCTAGTATTAGATAAGATCTATGAGATCAATTTTTTTGAATAGACAAAATATGTGTAAATATTCTCAAAGCAATTGACAACATACATCTATATTACATATGCAACGCCAAAAATTTGCAGCCTCAAATTCGACCTAGATTTAGAGTGCCAAAAAATTTAAACTTCACTATGAACAGTGTTTCATACTATTCAGCCAAATCTGACACTATTCATTTTGTACTTTAGCTTTTTTGTTTCTCTGAATGTAGATCGAATTTTGAGCTGAAATGTTTTGGAGACGTAGAAACAGACCGTAAGTGTGTTGTACAATTTTTTTTCAGATTTTTTTACATTTTTAAAATATGGTTTTGTGACTTAATCATATGATCTCACCTAAAAGTAGAGATCCTATACAAGTCTCTCCCTAAAAACGAGAAGTGATGTCATCATACTGTATCTGCAAACAGAATTCGGGCACCATGTCCATACTCACCTCATCATCCTTTACTACTCACAATTGGGAAATAAGAAGAAAAGAAAATCAAAGCACCATGACCACATCCACGTCCCAAGTTTTGAGCCTGAAGTGAGACGAGGCTCTCTAGATGGTGTTTCTGCCAGTTTTTCGAGTTTTATACGTGAAACAGAACACTACCATGCATGCATATGTAAATATGAGCTTATAGACGAGAGGAGATTTCGTGCTCCTGAGTTACAGTGATCCTGCTAGTTTAAAGAATCGAAACAAGTATTTACGAGTTTCAAAAAAAATAAAAAAATCCTAGATGTAGCCAATGGTGTATTCCACAAATATGCAAAAAATTAATTTCAAATATTTTGTATCCTAGGCTACACAAAAATGACAAAAGTGTGGATCAGAATATGCATATTTCCAAATCTCCAAATTTGTCAGATCTTGTCACTTTTGTGTAGCGCAAAATACAAAAGTATTTAAAGTTATTTTTTTGCACGTTTGTGGGATACACCATTGACTACATCCGGATTTTTTTTTCATTTTTTTCTGAAACTCATAATTTTTTTTTCAATTTTTCAAAATACTAGGATCACTTGTACTCATGAGGCAAAGACACTTTTCGCTTATAGACTGAATGTTTTTAGCAAAATTTATTGGGTATGCATCTCATTCCCATGAATTAGCCTAGCTCCGCCCATGCTAAAGCATGTTGCGTAATTTGGTGGGTTCTGGTTGAACCATGTTCCGGAAGCTATTTCTACCTTTGTGCAAGCTGATTGTAACAACATCATTAATATGAAATGAATTCTATTTTCTCGCCTGAAAAAAGAAATGAATTCTCTTTTCCTATAAAACAATTTATACTTTGTTATAAAAGATAGCGAAAAACAGGAAAAAACGGCTAGCCAACCGATGAGAAATTGAATTGACCTGAAGAAAAAAACGGGGGAAAGCCTGTTTCGAGGAGAGAGAAAAAACGTAATCCATCATAGTGCAAATAAACAATGGATGAAAAAAGCAATGTTTTGCGAGACCTTTTCTGCTCGAGGAGGGCGCCCTTTATGGCAACTATGTGTGAACGCCCCTCGAGGGAGCATTCCACGTGGCGAGACTGGAAGGCAAGGCTCCTTCCACCTAGTTTGTTATTCGGTCCTTATTTTGTAAGCTTTTCTTCTCAACTTTTTTGAGTTTTTTTTTGCATCTTTTGAATGTATAAGACAATACAATAAAGGCCTCACAACCTAAAAATATATGCAGTATGGTCAAGACATCATAGTGCAAACCAAGTACTCGAGACTGCAAAAAATCAAAACATTCAAATGTAGTGCAGCGAAGTAGGACAAATTGTGCACTCATGGCGGGATAAAAACAAGACATCCAACACAGTGCACCACAAGGGGGACGAAATTACTACAAGCTGTAATCTAGTTGGGACAGAAACGATCAAGACCATCCGCTTCCATTGTTTGACTTGGGTTTTTTTTTTACTCTGGGCACCCGCAAGTAGCAGCAGCAACACAAAGCAATGCGTGTGAAGGGAGAAAGCCCAGTGTTAACATTTTTAAAAACATTTTGCGTTATTTGAAAATAAAAACATTGCATATTTAAGCTTTAGATATACATCACTGTGATACATATCAGATAATATAAATATTTTTGTATTTCCTCATCTCCTGGAAAAGAGGAGGATCTTGCTTTGCCACTCCCCGCGAAGTAACGTGAAGTTGCAAGTAAACTTTTAGAAACTTAATGACAGTGGCAATGTCGACTACAAATATATAGAAAAACCTAGATGGTCCACCGTCTTCCTGTATAAAAATGATCAACCGTCTTATGATCTTACAGTGCTATACTTTGACTGCAACATTATTGAATTGCATTCATACGTGTCCAGACTATCTATACACGCTCTCTCATCTTTATCCTGGCCCCTGGCCACCAAAGTATAACACAATATGCGTCAACTATTCAAAGATTATAGTTACATATATGTACTTCTAATTTTAGATGTGGAATGATTTGCATACATTCCATAAACTCTCGTGGGTTCCAATCTTTACGGGAAACTTCACAAAAATTTCCGCAACATATCAATGAAATCCATTGCCAACATTCATCTCTTTTACCGAACGAAAAAAATACCTAGTAAGATCAAAACACTTATGCATCATCAAAGGCATCCTACTATCTATGGTCTCATGCACATATAATACATATTAGCTCCCAAAATTCCACATTTCAATGTCAGCGAACATAACACAATATTCATTTCACCATTTACATTAAGTTAGATAGGTACATGCATTCATTTTATATATTCCCATACATTGTAGGATGGAGAGGTTTCGACTGGCTTCACAATGCAATATTTCTACTTCAATAAAACCTAGGAAGGACCAGACAGTGGCGAGATATAAAATATTGGTACCAAAAATAAATGCAATAAGAATGTGAAAAGAAGAAAGTATCATAGTATATTAGTCACAATTTAAAGAGGAAAATAGTTAGACCAGTGTGAGAATACATCTACAACAACAGAAGCATCATAGTAAATACAGTATACCACTTGCAGCAAACTACCACATGAACAATTTGCTATCCACCTGAAATGTGGTCTTCATGATCATCGAGAAATAACAGATTGGGCCTAGTAGATTTGCAAAAGGAATGATGGAAGAAATATTGCATTCACCAAACTACCACTTCATTGTATCCGGAATCTGCATCAAGATGTTTGCTTTACAAGAAACCAGATATTAACTTCACCTTTAGTATGGAATAATTCGAAACAAATCACTTTCAGAGCCTTCAAAATTTTAAATTAACAGTTACACAATATATTTTTGTCCGGGCGTATAGTGTAGTTTTATGTGTGAATAATATCATAAGTTATGTTTATTGGATACTGCATGGAAGCAAACAATGGTGATAATATAATTCACTTACCTGAATTTTCAAACAACGGGAGATCGCTGCTTTCAGTTCCATTGCTTACTTCCAATTCCACCATCCGAACAATAGTGATGACATAACCTTGAATGTATGTGAAAGCACCTAAGGAAAGGCCCAAATGCACTCTCGTGCTTCAAGCATGATCTGATCAAAAAGGAAAGTTAGCCACGGATATAAATGTGTCAAATAAATTATTTAGGAGAAACTACTTGGCATCATTTAAGAATCTTTGACAAAATAGATACTCTACATCACAAATCACCACTGCAAATTGTACCGCCACCTCCTTGCTCGGCCCACCCACAGTGTTCGCTCTACAACTGTACATATACATGTTATCAAGTGAATATACATTTTCTAAATGTAAATAACCATCATTAAATGGTTTGCAAAGCTAAACCGCCCACCACCAAAGAACTTAAAAAAAAATCCATGATTAAATCAAAGCAACTCAACAACCACAGTCATGTGCCACACACCGCTATAAGATTTTTTTCCCCAGGGATATTGGACAATATTAGACAACTACAGATATAAACTCACTTGTAATGAGGCTTTTCCTCACCAGTGACAGCACAAGTGGAAGAGAGATATCATCGATGCAGCTTATGATTGTTCTTCAATACTTCAGCCTGGAAAGCACACTGCAAGTGGTCAATTATTCCAGTAGCACACAACTCTGGATATATAGTTCAGATACAGTTTCGAAAATGTGTATATAGTTGTACCATAATTTCAAGAGTATCAGACAAGAAAAATTACAACTGAACAAACTACACAAATTAGTCGGTTTAGCTTCAGGGAGTGGGTAGCTTCAACCAAGAATTAAAAAATCTCAGTGGCCAAATTCTAAATCAGAGCAGATCATCATAAGGTATGAACCAATTTGGTAATTTGCATGTGCTATGACAAAAAATATCATTTAAAATAAATGCATCTGAATTATGGACAGATTTAGGGCTGTGCTCTTTCTTTTCCAATGAGAGAAGAAGAAGTTATGTTTTTGGTTTCCACAATGCCACTACTGCCTGGTAAATTCCAGTCCAGGAATTGAACGACATGGAATGCTTTGAAAAATATGTATAAGTTCGCATAGGCTAAATGTCGGCAAAGGTATAAATACTATGAGTCTAGGCAACATATTATTGGGAAGAAATAACACACAAACATCCAAATATTGTCAATATCGAACGTCAAGTATATTCAATGGCTAACAATCCAATTAGTATGCCAGGTAAGATATTTGTAAAGCAGGGGTCCCTACTAAAGAACAAATAAATCAGTGCACTTTCTCCTAGCGTCATGCTTTGATGTGAACAACCAACTAATGTGGAGCAGTACTATCGACTGAGGACCTCATGGATTCCTGCAAGCATGCAAGTAAGGATAAGTGTAAGATTGGTCCTCAGGCACAGGTTCGGTTTTCAACAGCGCCCAGGCCACCGTCGGGGATTTCAATGTCAATAATCAACAAAAAAATTATATGCTTCCCATTTCTCGTTAACATACTGGAAGAGATTAGACACACAGTGTTTCTTATTATTATCTGATTATACCTGGTTGTTGACAGCGTCAATGAGAACAATTCGAAGTAACTGCTTGTTCTCTGCTTCTACCCCCTTGCCTGTGGAAAGTATCTGACGTAGGTTGCCCGAACTTCAGGTCGTATCTTTTACTGCTTGTATTTAATTACAGGGTTATCCTGAAAATATTAAAGCAGAAATTAAGCTTAACACAAGGATGGATCCAAAGCTACTCTATCTAGCACTACCGGCTTTTCCTCCTAAAATGGACGACCAGGCAAAACTTGGAACGGAAAACTTGGAACGGATTCACTAACTTTACTGCACGGTGCGGGTTAGTTATTATTTTGACGGTTAGATCTCAATTGGTGGGAGGAATTGTGAGGCTGAGATAGATCTGATTTGCTCGGTGTACGTTGGGCTGTGTGGACTTGTCAATGAATATGTTTGCTTGTTTAATAGTAGTAGAGAAGAGATTATTTAAAATTGCATTCATACGTGTCCAGACTATCTATACACGCTCTCTCATCTTTATCCTTGACCCCTGGCCACCAGAAATCGTTCTTTAATAAATGCGCCGGTGGGAGCCAATCCCGTACTCGTGCAGAAACCGCAAAAAAGATGCAAAGAAATCCATATCTGCGACGAACCAAACGCCAAAGCGACCTACTCGTCTGTTCTATCTCCTCCTCCGTTCCCATCCCGACCCACCTGCGCTAGCTTGTCCCCTTCCGAGCCGGACGACCGAGACAGCAGCAGCAGCGCAAACCCTTGCTCCCCGCTCCGATTCGCCGGCTAGGTCGGAGGAGGGAGGGGCGGCGGGCGCTGGCCATGTGGCCCGGCTGCGGCGGCCGCTTCTACTGGGCGCCGGGGCCGCCGTCGGGGGCCGCGAGGGGCGTCGTCGTCGTCTTCGCCTGGGTGTGGAGCGACGAGGCGCAGCTGCGGCCCTTCGTCGACCTCTACGCCTCGCTCGGCTGGCGCTGCCTCGTCTGCCACCCCGACCTCGTCTCGCTGTGAGTCCGCCCTCTCCATCTCCCGCTCCTACTTGTTAGCTGCTTGAATTCGGGAGATCTGTCGCTCATTTGTGCTTGCAGAGGCGGCCGCTTGAAGCTCCGTGGTTTGTGCTTTGATCGTGGAGCGTAATTATGTCTGCTGTTGGTTAAATTTTAGTGATGCGTCGCTAATTTTGTGTCGATTGAAATCCTGGGGGACGAGCCTTTAGCCTTTAGGTTTAGTAGTTTATGCTGTTTTCTACGGAGTTATTAATTAAATGAGTAGAGTTGCGTGGGCCACTCCATTCAGTGTGATAATTGATTTTTTTAGATCAAGAGTTTGAGACTTGATGTATCTGTGCAATTTATGTTCTTCTAGTACATGTCTTATATTGTCGCTTTGTAACCTTTTTAGGTGATAATATCTACGTAGCTGCATCAAGCAAGTGGTTAGCGTATTAGCGGGCTTGTGTGTTTAGTGTTTCGTTAGACCTAAAGGTTTGATTAGCTATATTGATTGGTGGATGGTGAAAGGTTTTGTGTTGTCATACTTGGACTTTGGTGTGATCGAGGTTGCGGAAATTTAAGGAATCTATTTTGGGAAGTAAAATCGACTGCGCCAAGATTGAAAAAAGATTACATTCCATATTACCACCGATACAAGTGTACAACTGCTAGTCCACTAGTTTATTAGTAAAAAGAGCTAAAATATATTCTGAATGTCTTCAATATGTTAAGAATGTTTGGTGCAACTGTGAGGTGAGGTCCATAGAGAGTTTTGTAGTCATTTCTATTTTTTGTCCAAACACATCCGAGTAATCTTTACTGGATAACATTAGCAAATTTAGTGTGAAAAATCAGATGTTGCTAAAGGTAGAGGGTCTTCTTATTCGTAAGCTACATTTTTGCTGATAAGTAATCTACTTTATTCAGCAGTGCACCTGTAATGACATATGAGTGGGTTCCATTGTAACACTAGCAATGGATTTTTTGTACTGTACTTGTATGCTATACTTTAAGGTTTAAGGTGTAAACTTGCATATGGATTCCTCTGCAGTGCACCCTACGTCCTTATGTGATGGCACTATGCTGACTTTTCTTCTTCCAGGTATCTCTCTGAGAAAGCAGCAACACTGGCATGTGGTGTTATTAGTGAGCTGGCAAAGGTTAGTTTTTTTTTGTCTTGGTTATTACCACATTTTATAGTAAGCATTGATAACTCTGTTGTTCAAATGAAGAAAATAATACTCCCTCCGATCCGTTAAAAGTGTCGTGGAAAATCAATATACCACGTACAAATCGGTAAGTACACCAGCGACACATATTTAGGATCAGAGGGAGTAAATAAAATTGCATGTTCCTTGACGTTTTGGCCAATGATTGTATTGTGTTAAGCCTATTGCGCACTGGTACTATGCAATATACATATGGGACTTACCTATTTGAATCCTTAGTTACTCAAATGCTTTATATACAGAAAATGTATAGACGAACGTAAGAACCCACGGAAGACGCATTACTTTACAGTTTGGATTTCATTCATTTCCATTTCTTTTGTACTTTCTGTCCAAAGGGCAACCTCTACATAATCTTCTCGCTGATTAGAATCTGAGCTATTCACATGTGGACTTGATAAACTTTCTGTACTGTTAGAATAATGTGTACAAAATATCATGGAAATGGACCAATCTTACATTTTTTTCTAGTTGGTCGCGCTTTACTTTTTGTCTATAATTTGCTCTAAACTATGTTGAATGCTGGTGTTTCAGGAACTGAAAGTAAAACCATTACCAACTGTGCTTGCTTCATTTTCTGGTGGCTCAAAAGGATGCATGTACAAGGTTATTCAGGTGCGTGCTTGTTCAGTTCTTTCTGTTGGCAACTATCATCTATTTCTAGTTGTAGTATGACCCATCCTCTTCCCTTTCATCACATTTTAAATGACTGGATTTGGTTGTTTTTTCCAGTTACTAGATGGAAAGTGCGAAGGAGATGCAACGATGGTATACTATTTTCACCTTTCCTCTTCTCTTGTAGTTGCCATATACATTTCTTTCAATTCCAAGGATAGCAGGGATCGATTAAAAAACCTTATTTCATTGTTCTGTGGAATGATATGTGGAGAATTTTAGGAAATGCAGAGATAGGACTAGCTACTAATGGGATGCATGTCATGAAAATTCATTATTTAGTCTATTTAGATTTTTTCCATTGCATTAGTTGAACCCTTGCTCAAGAAACAGTCCTCGCCAACATGTGTACTGTGAAGTGTATACTAGGTTTTTATCTTCAATTGATATGTATTGTGTGATAATATGCATATTCTTTGTAGTGCACATTAGTGTAGTTGAATTTTGAGGTCTCTCATCAGTAGTCTATGTTTGGAGTCCTCGTTTTCTTTGTCATTTTCATTGCGGTATGACTTGAACTCTCTCGTCATCATTGTATGTTCTAAGTCCTCATTTTAGTTGTCATTGTAGTCATGTTGTGACATGGCATATTTTCAGCTGAAGATTAGTTGGTGAACATGTTCACCTTTATTGATGTAATTTTTCATCATGCAGAAGGATTATCGGTTAGTGAGGAACTGTATCTCTGGACAAATCTATGACTCTGGTCCAGTGGATTTTGTGAGCGATGTGGGCACCCAGTTTCTCCAAAATCCTGTGATTGGCACGTCGTCTCAACCATCCATGATACGCTCCTTGATGGCAAAGGCTCTGGCATCTGGAATGGATACTCTCTTCCCAAGCAGAATTGAAGCTCAGCGCGCAGAGTATTGGCACACGCTGTACTCATCAGCAGTAAGTCCGGTTTTGCCTTTGTGATTTTTGCATAACATCCTCAGTAGTCACACCAAACATTTTCATTTACTGTTAATGCAGGGGTTGGGTTCTGTTCTTATATTCTGTTCCGAAGATGATGATCTTGCTCCATGCCATGTTGTCTGTGGTTTCGCCAGGCGTTTGGTCGAACTAGGCACAGATGTTAAAGTAATCAAGTGGAGTGATTCCCCTCATATTGGTATGACTTAATTTTATCTTCAATGCCGACTTAATTTTATCTTCAATGCATGTTCTTATTACATTTGTTTACTGTTTACGAAAGTAAAATGTCATTTTTTTGGCATGCTTACAATTGTGGCTGTGTGCATCCCAAGACCTTGCTTTAGTATCATATTTGGATTTGTTAATTGCATTAAGATTTCCTGGTAGATAGAAAAACATTCATGTCCATAAGTTTGGGTCCTGGAGACCTAGATCACAGTACTAGAAGTCTAGAAGATAATGAATTAATCATTTCCATTTTCTCGCCTAACAGTATTTTCCATGTATTTTAGAATTTTCATTCTATTCGAAGAACGCAATACTAATCTCTAGTGTTTGATACGACTGTTTGAATGTTTATACTCCTAGTCACTAGTCATGAGGGCAATTGCAATATAATCTCGGGATTTAACAATATAAGCAACATATAGCCTATAGCTTATTGTAGATATTTGGCTATTTATATCGGTTTCATCAACCTAAGTCCTTGATATTTTCTTCTCTGCTGGGAGTCATGATTGTGGAATTTAGTTCAGAACAAAATAACTTTTTATAATATTCTGCAGGCCATTACAAGTTGCATGAAGCGGAATACAGAACTGCTGTAGATGACATACTGAAGAAAGCTCTTGTCACCTTCTGCCACAGAAGCCAGCTGAATCGTAGAAGTGCTGCAGGTGACCAGGAGTACAAGATAGCGCACTGTGTGTGCAATCTACACAACGTGGCTGCCAATTCAAACGAGAGCCTGAGAAGGGTAGCCAACAGTCCCAGCGACCACTTCTTCTTGCCGAGTTCGAAGGACCATAATGAATCTAGGGAACCAGATTCTTTGATTGAGGAGCAGAGACGACAGCTATCTTATCCACCTAGGATGGAGCCTCAAGGAGTTCTTGGCCAAATTATGTTTGACGTATGTGTTCCGAAAAATGTGGAAGGATGGGACATCAAGCCAACCGTGTCTCCGAACGGACGACCCACGTTGGCTTCTGCACGGCAACTAGGTCCGTTCAATCCCATCAAGTACCTCCGTCGTTCAAGACTATAGCTTGTTTGCAGCAAATGAGAATTTTGTGTAGATAATGGAGGCAAGATTATGTAAGTTCCCTTAAGATTTGGCTTTTTTGCTGTTTCTTTTTTTACGCCTTTTGGCGAGAGAATGTACATACCCTGTGTATATTAGAAAGGGGATTGTTATATACTCCCTCCGTTCCATTTTGTAAGACATTTTGGCAAGCCAGTTAGGCCTGCCAAAAAGTCTTATAATATTATGTAAGCTAACTACCGGGAACCATTTTTCTTGCCAATCATTGCTGCAGTTTAGATTTCACTGTTGCTCTTATTAACACTGTTCGGTTAGAATTTTGTGGCCTGTTCATTATCAGTGGTGCGTGCTTGGGACGTTATATCTTTGAATTTCTAATTCTCTTTAATGTTGTAGTTCTGCTTCACCTTGTATCATCATAGGTAAATTTTACTAGTTCAAATATGAGGATTACATAATCGTTACAAAGCAAGTTTGGTCCCATCTTGGACGTTTTAAGGACACATTGCTTGATCTGTCCCCCAAAGTTTTTACTTGATCCTCATTGAGCATTTCTCCCAGCTTTGTTGACCTTTGATGCTGTGTTAGGAACTTTGACTCATAGTTTCCTGGAAACCGACCAACTATTTGTCTGAGCTGAAGCTAGTATAGCATTGTTACAACTTGTGTCAACATCATTGTTATGCTCCGGTTTTCATCCTTTTTCATTACCCTGTTTTCCAACTAATTTCTAGTGGAGTATGTCAGGTACCGTATCTACTTTAGAAAATTGAATTCTTCAGGAACATTCAGCTTGGAAATTAGGTTCTGCAGAGCTGCTGCTGAGCCTTTTTGGACTTGGACACGCCGTGCATTTTCTTTCCATTTTCCTTGATGGAAAAACCGGAGGAGATATTTGACCTCTTTGCGTGTTCTAAAACAGTTGCCAAGATTGAATATGAACTTTGGCATAACCAGCGTTGGTCTCCAGCACGTCGGTGATCAGTACTCAATCTCATTTACGACGTACTTCAGTAAGTACATGAGTATACTTCATATAGTTTTAAAGAGGATTTCATGTCACATAACTCAGGGTATCCACTTACGTACTTCAGTAAGCTGCATGTTGTGTTGTTTATCGACGTTACTTTTATGAGTTGCCAAAACATGTAATTTGATCCATTTCGTCTTTTGACGAATAACATAGGAATCCCGATAGCTAAGAAAGTGCTCAAGTCTCAAGTAAAACCAATTTACCACCACAATTTTCTTGCGCAGTAGGAACAAGGACCCTACCTTTGTGGCGACGAGCCGATGAGTAAGTAAATTACTGAATATTACTGCATGTGTTTATCATTCTGGGGATACAGTCTAGCTAGACACCAACCACACCCTACCAATATAACCAATTGACACTTTGCACGGCCATCGCTGATCCACAAATGCCTCTGAAAGCCTACCCGAAAGAATATGATTCTTCATTACTCAATGAATTATCTGCATCTTTCGAACAAAGAATCTTGGAGTTTTGAGGCTTCTGTTGGATTAGTACAATCGCTTTTGTTAAAAAACTCTCATCCTTTTCCCTGATACCGGAAGATATTGTCCTATGACCAATAGATCAGTGAATATTTCATGGGAGGGCTTAACGGAAAAGCATATGTAGATTTATCGAAGAACAAAGTGTACCTTTCTCTAAAAAATAGAAAAAAGTGTAGATCATAATTAGCATGTAGATACATGTAAATTTGGGGTAGGTTGAGACATCCTTTTGTGGACGGAGGGAGTAATATCGTTCCCAGGGGAAAGCTGTTGGGAAAATAGGAGCTGAAGATTATGTTTCAGTCGACTAGAATCAAGCGGCCTATAAGAACCTTGTTTTCTTCTTCTTATCTGAAATTGCAAGAATGGTTTACTTGCAAGAAAATTTCGGCCCCCTCTCATCAAAATTGGCAACATAGGCTGGTGGTATTAATATATTACTATAAAAAATGTTTTATCGCTCTGGCAGTGCAAGAGCTTCGCTGATCAATGAAATGCATAAGATGCTAGAGGCTTCGAAAATCTATAGGTAAAGTTTGCTCTCCAGCTGCCATACGGCTCTACCACACTCCTAACATTCTTGGTTTCATGTTCAGTTTTTGCCTTTTCTATTGAGCATCACGGAAAATGTCTTCAGATGATGCTTGTACGGTTGTACTTGTACCCAGTTGATTGGGCGTCGCAAAAGTGTATAGCCAATGTCCAACTGCACTTGCCATATTTTGGCAAGTGTTATGTTGATTCTCAACATTTGATCCTTCAGCCCCTTCCCTTTGCTCTTTACATCTCTAAATTTAATTATGTTCCACTCGCCTAATCTTTCCCTAAAGAATGCACTTTTAAGCTACACCGCCGATTATTCCCAAGTTAAATCCCCACTAGTGATGCACCCCTCCTTTTGACCTGAAATCACCCAAGTGAAACACACCGAAAACTTGACGCGTCACACGCATCCGTGGAGTGGTGATAAACGTGCGGTAACTGTGCCGTACTTCCCCCTGCTCCACCGTATATATAGGGCCGTGCATACCAGCTCAACATCCAGCCATCCAGTAGTGCTACATTCATCAGCACACGCTCACACTCAGCCAGAGAGCTATCGATCAAAGCTTGCAGAGCTTGCTCTCGATCGCCGGGAGGAGGATCAATGGCGTTTCTGCGGTGCCGTGGACTGCCGCAGGGGGAGGTGACGGCGGAGGAGTTCTGGGCGTGGCTGGGGCAGTT
Source organism: Poa pratensis (assembly GCA_947311845.1). NCBI lineage: Eukaryota > Viridiplantae > Streptophyta > Magnoliopsida > Poales > Poaceae > Poa > Poa pratensis. Next base: position 49,579,007 of record CAMZMU010000040.1, read on the forward strand.
CGACGCGGACCACGACGGGCGGATCAGCGTGGAGGAGCTGCAGCGCGCGCTGCGGAGCCTCAACCTGTGGTTCGCGTCCTGGAAGGCGCGGGAGGGGCTGCGCGCCTCCGACGCCGACCGCGACGGCGCCGTCGTCGGCGGGGAGGAGGCCGGCCGCCTCTTCGCCTTCGCGCAGCGGCAGCTCGGCGTCAAGATCAACCAGCTCGGCTCCTACTGATCGATCAGGCTCGGCGTACGTGAGCTGACATGCTGCTCCGCTGTACCTGTACGCCTGTACTTGTGATCGTGTGGTTGTATTGAGAATTTTAGACCAGTTTTCTGTCTGGCGTGTGGAGATGGACGTTTGTGTTTTTTAAGTTCTCATCAGGTTTCGAAGGGTTTTTTCAGATTAATTTCATCACGTGAACTCTGTGGAGAGTATTGTTGCAATTTTAAACAAACTTGTTCCGTTATCAGTGTTTGGAACCCGGCCGTGCGTTGCTGCAATACCAAACACGCAGAACACTTTCTCATAAGAATAATAGAGTGTGCGTGCGTCTTCACCGGCGCTTCCAATAGCGCTATTGAGACGGTCGACATAAGATCGGCGCCGCCTCAATAGCGGCAGTTCGGCTGGTGGGGCCATTACCACGTTCGGCAACCCCACTACGACACTGCTCCATACGTACGGACGTCGAAGTGCTGGACTTGCTGGACAAGCGCGACAACTCTCGCCACGTCGGATCTTGACAAGCGGGCCACCCTTGTTAGCGACTCAAAGTCGGGTCAACTCAATTAATGCGGGCGACGCTGACCGGTTTCCCAATAGTCCTCAAAAGGCCAAAGAAAGAGGTGCTCGCTCCACCGCCGACGATGACAGAGGAGTAGGTCGAGGTAGACATCGCCAGATCGACAAGACCAAGCGTTTTTTGTTCAACAACATGAAGCCAGCCGAAAAAGGTTGGCTGACGAGTGGTCGACGCTGGTGGCGACGCCGACGACAACTACGACGGGTGTGACGTCGGAGGGTCGGAGGACGGCGGCGAAGGAGGGGACGAGAACGCGATGTACGACGCGTACTACGATAAATATTATTAGAGTTTATATTAGTTTAAAATTCATTCAAACATGTTAAAAACTCCAACTTTGAATAAAATTCTGCAATTTAGTTAAGATTCTCAAGTTCATTTCTTTTTGAAAAAAAAGGCTGAACACACCCAAAACCGAGCCCAGAACTGCCACACTGGCCGTGAACCAGACTCCAGAGCCATCGGACCAGGCCATACCACAACATGGGCTGGACGCCTCGACCGAATCTGCCGTGAGCCGGCCGAACTCCTCGGCGACGCCACCTCGCGGCGCACGCCACAAGCCAGAGCGTCCGCCGTAACGCCGACGCGAGCGATAGCGACCAAGCAAACCCGATGCCGCCGCCCAGCTCCTCCCTCCCGCTCGCCGCCGCCCCCATGTCCAACCCCTCCTCCTCCCCGTCCCCGTCCCCTTCTTCGCCCCCCAACCCCCTCGCCGCCGCCTCTTCCTTCCTCCAGCACCACCTCTCCAGCCTCGCCTCGCGCTTCGCGGCCCCGCGCCCGGCCCTCGCCGCGGCGCGCCCGCCGGGGCCCCAGGGCGCCACCCACTCCCTCGCCCTCGCGCCCGACGAAGTGGCCCGCGCGCTCACCGGCACCCCCGTCTTCACCGTCTGCAACTCCAGCAACGAGTTCGTGCTCGTCTCCGACCCCGCCACCGGCCTCCGCTCCCTCGGCCTCCTCTGCTTCCGCTCCGAGGACGCCGACGCCTCCTATCTCATGTACCCATCCCTTCCTTCCCCACCCTCTCTTGCCGTTTGCTGTTTCCTTTTTACTGATGGTTTTGGAGGTTGTGTCCTCTAGGTGAGGACGCGGCAGCCGATGCTGGGGAAGGGGGCAAAAGTGGTGCCCATTACGCTTGATCAGGTGAGCTTAACTTATGTCCTGTGGACCGATCATGCTTGTTTTCAGGCACAATCCTTTTTTTTCAAGTCACGATTTTGGGAACAATCCTTCATGGGAGTTCACAGGAATTGGGGTTTAGGCTTTAATAATGAGTTTATCTTGTGGTAGAAGTAAGAAAAATGTACAATACACAGCAAATTAGCAACTCAGTGATATCTCAATCCCCGGCAATTCATTAAAGGGACGCATATGAGAAAAAGGAATCATTATTTCTCATATAACAGTCGTCCAATTTACCCAGCTTAGATTTGTCCCAGTAGCTAAATTTATACAGGCTTTGAAGATTTATGAGCTCAGTGTAGCCCTATTGCAACTTCTCATTCGATTCCATGCACCCTATTAGGGGGCGAGCAAGTTGGGCGGGGTCAGCCAACTCACACCAAATCTACTTTGTCACCATCCAAAGGAAGTGAATCCCTAATTTAAATGTATGGGCCACAAATGCAAGTGACTTATGCAGAAAGTGAACATCTAAATAAGTGGATGATTGTAATTGACTAATTGTATGTCTTGAATTGTACTGATATTGTTTCATGTTTGGAAATATGAATATTCTTTATGCGGCCCTTGCAAACGCAGGTTTATATGTTGAAGGCTGAAGGTATTGCATTCCGGTTCTTACCTGACCCTCTTCAAATAAAGAATGCGCTGGAGGTTTGCTCTTTGATGGAACTGTCTCTCCTTATTCTGTTATCTTATCTATATGTGTACCATTTTTAAGCACCCCCATCCGTACTCTTCCTTACTAGAAAGATAGTCAAATCTATCAGGTACACTAAACTATCCTCCAAAGCAGCAATGCAGAAAGTATGTGTCTCAAGGTCTATTGGACTGCCATTTGTACCAACTTAATCCATCATCATCTTTTTGACCGTTCACCAAAAAATCCATGATCTAGGTATGTGATGCGCAATTGTCCATGAACATACTCAAAATATTTAATACCAAATTCCTTGTTTGTATCAGGCGTGTAAAGGTTAGGTAGCCACTGATCATTCCAGCGTATAATCAAGATGTATGTCTGAATCCTTAGAATGCATCTTCATTTTTCGTATTTGTTAGATGACTCATATTTGTTGTTTTCCGACATCAAAGACAGCGTATATCTAGATAAAATTTTGTAGTTTTTTTGGGCTGGATTAGCTCAAATGCCATGGTTCTCCTAGGCGGTAAAGCTTTCTCTGTATTCTGTTGGTCTGTACTTTGTTGCTGATGGCTATAGCACACTTGAAGTCTTGAACCGGGTTACTATCATTTCTACACATATAAGCAATGTAAATGGACCCCTTCAGCCTAATGATGAATACTACTATTTGGCTTTTCAGTTGAAATCTGGCTTGACTGGTTTTGATGGTGTTCCAGTTTTTCAGGTAATTCACGGATTTTATTGATCTACTAAGAAATCTATATTCTTATGAAAGCAGTTAGATAAGACGCTCATTGCAGCTGGACACTATGGGATCTTTTTATGTGTTTACTTCAGTTACATGCATAAATAACCAGGGTTCCATAAACCACCGGTCACTGTCCGAGAAACCAGAAGCTTCTGGTCACCCATTGTGTTCTTCCTCTTTGGAACCATCTTCTACAGTCTGCAGCACCTTCTGTTTTTGGACCAGTTCCGGATTCTAAAACCCAAGTGGATTGAAGTGGATAGGAGGGGATTTTGGAGGGATTTTGACTTATAGGGGATTTAATCCCCCTCAATCCATGGCAATCCACTCTAGTCCCTAGCAAACCAAACAAGGCCTTAATGATTTTACACCAACCCTTTTAAAACTCGGGAATGCAGAAAATTTGACTCTCTATTCAGAACCTTACATCTACTGATAATTACCCATGGTAAGTGTGAATATACCCCTGCAGGTGGCAAATACTCCGTCCGTTCACATCTATAAGATGTTTTAGATATTTCAGTGTGGACTATATATGGACCAAAATGAGCGAACCTACAATGACCGCGTCTAGGTACATGTTTTTCAGAAAAAAAGCTAAAGCATCTTATAATTGTGAACGGAGGGAGCAACATTTTTTATACCTATTGATCAATGACATTGATGGGTGTGTTACCGTATGGAGTAGTTGACTTGTTGATTAGCATATTGACTCCTAACAGAAAAACCTAGTTTAGTATGGGAAAACTTGCAATGTGGCTTAGGTGTACTTGAACACATTGGTGAAAACTGATGTTGTTTACCTGTCGTGTCCTCATTAGTTACTTCCTCATACCCATTTACTAAGACATGCAAATGAATGGACAGTGTGTCATGTTTTCCCCAGTCTCATCATGGTGCCACATTCTGTGAAGCTGCAGTCCTATCTCATCAACTTGAATAGTTGATGGTAAGACAGCCAACAGATCTACAAAAATGATTTTTATGTGCATTTTAATTTGTTAGGAAGACATATGATTTCCCATAATCTTTAGCTCCCCGCCTCCCAGGCATGGATGTCATTTATGATTTTTTTCATCCAACAAACCAAACATACTTGGTTTACTGGATTGAACCAGAGAGAGGCCACTTTGTGGATACCAAGAAGAAACCAAAAGACGTTACGATAGAACCAGAGTACAGCCTCATAATGGCATTGCTGCAGCAGAAGCCTGCTTAATTATCTCCTTGAGATGCATACCATACGGTTTTCTAAAACACCATTTGGATGTTTTAAGTGCTAAGTTCTTTTGCTGCGATGCCTGATCTAATAATCTGCATAGCTTTGTATCCTAAGTCCAAACTTTCTTTGAAGTGACATATTCAACATGGATGACTGTCCTTCGCTATGATGAAAATACCTGATTTGCATGTAACAGTCAGATCTATTGGTCGTTAAGAAACAGAAGAAGCGCTATTGCCCAATATATTTCCAAAAGGTTTGTCAGGCTCCATTTTCTTTCACTTACTGCACCCAGCCTTGTAAAGTATTCACCACTTCCTTCTCGGTTCAGGAGGACATAGAAAGAGAACTTAGAAAGACATCGAAAGCTTCGAAAGGATCAGCCTTATCTAAGCAAATTATGGTATGTAATTTTTATATATTATTGCTTTCCTACGCTGTCATGAAAACTCAACCTTCTGGTTTCTTCAGGTTGGGAGTTTGGAGGATGTCTTGAAGAAAATGGAGGTAGGATGGAGACAAATACAAGATACACTCTGGACTGCTTGTACCTTACTGCTACTAACCTCGTAAAACTCTTGATTCTACAGATAAATGATAGAAATTCTGGATGGGACGACTTGATCTTCATACCACCTGGGAAGAACCTTAACCAACATATCAATGAGGTATCAGCATAGTTTTGTTGTGCAAGCAGAGTTTAAGCACACATATTTTTGCACTTGAAATGCTGTGATGGCCAGCCTATCAACAATGTTAAGTCGCTGCCTGAGCTCTTTTTCTTAATAATTATTTCACGGTTAGCCCTGTAAGGATTTTTTTTATGTCAAGTGATAAAATATGGTTGTGATTTTTGCCATTGTTTTTAGAAATATATTTGTGGCCTTTTTTTCTGATTCATAAACATCAAGTTCGGCTGGAAGACTGAAAAAACTGTGGTGGTATACTTTTGTTGCAAGATTTAGTTCCATGGGACTTGATTTATTTACGTTCTGGTATATAAGGGAAAACATGATTAGAGTGGCATGCTTGGGTTGTCATCATACTACCTTTCGTTACCAACTGGATCTCCTTTTCCTCTTGCTATCATGCCTGCCATGAGAATTTCCCGCTCACTGTTCATGCCACTCGATTAGAAAACTTCAACAAAACCTGTTCTGCGTCGAGTGCAGCTTATGTGGTTGATATGAAGTTGGAAGCGGCGTTGACGAAGGAGAATGATGATTGTAGTGGAAGTGTAACCAACATATCATCATTCGCTCCTTTTAAATCTAGTAAATCACACAGATAATTTTTCAGCCGTAAGAGAAACAAAAGGCTGGTCAAATGAGATACTTTATGCAGCCTAAAGGTCAAGGATGTTTGGTTATTGAAGACCTGAAGATAGATAATATTTGTCTGCTTAGCTAGTGGCTCTTTAAGCTCATTAACGTGACAGGTTTGGCAGCGTCTTCTAAGGAACAAATACATGCGAAACAAAGACTATTTCTCAAGTGGAATTTTGTATGGGGATTCTCGGTTTTCGAACGGCCTTGGGCGTGTGAAGCATTTCTTAGCTGCTAGGTTGATTCAACCTCCAGAATGGCACACAGATTCGCTTAGCATACCTGGGCTCCTAATGAACCACTTGGCAAACAATATCCAAGGCAGCAAAATGTCAATGTCGCGGTGGCTCAGGTTTTTTCTATGACCTGCCAAATGTGACATTGCAACGAGCAATCAGTGGGAAGCTTGGAATAATCTGGTCCAACAGGGGAATAGTCGCGTCAGCGCAACAACGAGACAACGTTCTTGGTCTCTTTTGTCAGAACAGTCATTTCTCAGTCCATGTATTGCTCTCCCATAATCCTCATTCTTTTTGGCGTAGAAATATTTGGAAAACAAAAGTCACCGTCTAAAACTTTTTAGTGGTATATATTTAGAGCAGCCTAGTTCTAACGATCTGATTAAACAAAGTGGCAGGCGAGTAAAGTTTGTTCTTCTGGTCAAGATGAGGCCAACAGATCTTTCTCTAAGTGACAGACATGCTGCCCCCCTTATGCCATATATATCCTTTAAATTACCTCTCCCCTATTGTATTTTTGCTTTGCTGCGAAATTATCAACGACGACGGGCTTTCTATTCGCCTATATTATCCCACATGGTGGCAGTGTGATCTCCGGATTGGTCCCCAGTTCTATAGGCGGCATACAAGTTGACCTTTGTATTTCGCCTTTTATGTTTCTTGTCGGATTTTCGTTTGTGGTTTTGTGCATCCTTATTATGTAGAGCTGGGCGTAACACACTTTGTATGCTTTGATACTTTTGAGTAATATAAAAGCCGTTTGTCTGAAAAATAAATCAATAATGAGCTTGCGATGTGTTCATGCTCACAAATACTCACTCCGTTCTAAATTAGTTGTCTTTCATTTGTACAAAAGTGGATGTATCTATACTTGTAATATGTCTAGATACATCCACTTTTGTACAAATGAAAGACAACTACTCCCTCCGTCCAATATAGTTGTCTCGATACGTCCATTTTTTGACAAACTTGAGACAGTTATTATCGGACAGAGGGAGTAATTTGGAACGGAGGGAGTACTAGCTAGGCAGTATGCTGTGTACATGTTGGTGGCTTTATCATAATGATACGATGTTACTTTTGACCAAAATAAAAATCTATCATCTGGATCGGATGGACTTCCGATAGGGCGGCTTACCGCCTTCATGGACGCCGTTGCAAAGAGCGAGCTCATAGAAGCGATGGCAACAGGGAAAGGTCGTGGTCATGGAGCAATTTTCTGCTACTAGTTGGGCGCACAGCGGGCGATTAGACGTTGACGGACTTTCTGCACCTTCGTTTTGCTCTCTAGCCTCGTTGTTTGCCATATGACCGTTCAGATGATTCATGCTATGAATAATCTTACTCCCTCCGATCCATATTAGTGAGTATAGATTTGTCTAAATTCATATGTATCTAGTTAAGTATTTAGACTAGATACATGTGTATCTAGATAAAGTTGTGCCCACTAATATGGATCGGAGGTAGTATTTAAATTGAATAGGTGCGTATTAGTTCAATTATATGTTTTCGTACTTTCGGTTTGCAGTTCATTCGATCATTAGGTTGGTGGCCGGTAGTATGTGATTGTGATGTTTGAACAAGTCGAGGTTCACACAAACAAAGAAACTTGCCGGCATTGACTCCTGAGAGGTCACCATTTGCTTCCTTACAGCGTAGTATAACGAATCAATGATAAGAAAAATTGGACCACGTTCCACTGTCTGACTCTGACCTAGCAACACATGTAATGAACTGACAAAGAACACCAGTGGCGGACGCGGGAAAAAATTGGAGGGTGGGCACACTCCAATTTTTTTTTGGCAAATGACAATATAAACAACAAATCGATGCACGACATTGTATATCAATACATATTTCTCAAATTTCTGAGACGAGCAGACAGGGAAATCAGTATACGAGCTTGGTCGAGTATATGAGGAAACCAGTATTGCACGACGTCAAAAATACCTTCGGCGGAGGCTGGCCCTAGTCGAGCTTGTCGAGCGGGCGGGCGGCGGCCGGCGGGGGAGCCCTGCGCGTGGGCGGCGCGGCGGGAACCCAGGGCGAGGGCGGAGGCGGCGGGGGAGCCCAGAGGGGGGCGGCGCCGGCGGTGGGGGGATCCAAGAGCGGGGCAGCGGACGGCGGCCGGCTAGGTCATCGCCATGTGTGTCGCGCCTCACGACTTCGCGAGAACAGAACAGACGAGAGAAGGTTGCCTGTTCGTAGTGAGCGATGGAAAAAAATGCGAAGGAGAGGAAGAGCGGCCCAAGCTTGGCCCAAACCTGCTTCATATCTGGGGGTGTAAAAATAAATCTCAAATTTCTGGGTGGGCCACGGCCCACCCTGTCCACCCTCTACGTCCGCCAATGAAGAACACACTTCGGTTCACTCTGCTCCTTAAGACTAGTCACAATGGGTAGTAACATCAATGTTTATAGGCAAAAAATCTGATGTGCCGGATAATTAATGAGAAGAGAGATGGTTGTGGTAACATGTATGTTACCGTAACATCACACATTTCAAGGCAAGATATGTGTACAACTTAATAAATAAACTTATGCATGACACTACATGTTACTTCCCATTGTAGAGGTAGTAACTTAGAGTAGTAACATATGCATGGTACTAGTTTAAGTTACTCTCCACCATTGTGAATAGTTGACACTGCTTTCTGCCTTCAGTTACCATCGACATCGACATTGGTAGTACCAAATTCAGTTAACTCGACTACACCACACATTTGTGTAGGTCCACCCACACAGAAGCCCAACAAAAGAGAACCACTCAGTTTTCATCGACGGAACAACCCATCAGCGGGCAGGACGGCACCTAGGAGCGCGAGCCGGCAGGAACGCCGACCGAGACTGAATTTGACAAGAAAATCAGTCAGGTTACCCAGCAAAATAAATCAGGAATCCGCTCCCTTTAGTTACACGGTAGGCCACAGCAACGAGCTCAGCACGTGCACAAAATGTACATGTATTTCGGTGAACTGAAAGACAGTGGATCAATCGACGAGCTTAAGACCGAAACCCACGTCTTCACAGTGTCGCAGGAACGGCACGCGCGCCAACGGGTCAAGATCCTTGCCGCCACGGCACACCAGCGACGGCGTCGAGTGCAGGCACGGCTCCACCGACGCCGGCCTCACGCACGCGGCGGCGTCGGCCTTCCTCCCGCTCCAGTCCAGCGGGACCAGCAGCCAGGGCCGCACCCCGGCCAGCGCGTGCGCCACGTACCCGAACGTCGACCACCCCGTCGTCACCATCTCGTCGCTGTAGCTCAGCAGGAAGATCTCCGCCAGCGCGCGCTCGTTATGCGCCCGCGCCTCCGTGTGCTGGTCCCCGTCGTGGCTCGGCTGGTACACCGTCACCACCTCCCCCGACGCCGTCGCGTTCGTGTAGTACGTGCCGTGGAGCTTCTCGTAGTACTCCGCCTTCAGCGACACCACCAGCACCGCCTTCGTCTTGGCCTTCGCCGTGCTGCTGTTCCGCACAATTGCAGCTGCGGGCTCGTCGGTCACCTGCGGCAGGAGGTCCTTCTCGCGCGTGCACCGCATGATGTGCTCGAACATGGCCTCGAACGGCACCCCGCTGTGCGGCACAACGCGCACCTGCAAGCCCAGACGCTCGTCAGCGCCGGCGAGGTACCCGTCGAAGAACCTGTCCACGATCCCCCACGCTCGGTTGCCCGGGTGGAGAAGGTACCTGCCGAGGTGGTGGAAACACGGACCCCTTGGCAGGGAACATCCGGTCCAGCTCCTCCCGGTACGTCGGCACCAGGAACAGCGCCACGGCGAAGTAGCTGTCGGACCTGAGGACCATCCAGTTGAACCTGTCGAGCACCCGGTGGTCCTCCTCGCAGAACGTGTGATTTTGAAGCCGCAGGTTCATGTTCTCCAGGTGGAGGTACACGTACGCCGGCAGCGCGCTCGCATTTTCGCCGCCGTCGTAGCCGATGACGTTGCTCTCGAGCATGCTGACGTAGTTCTCCGGGCAGCTGGACCAGAAGCCGCGGTCCCTGTAGGGAAAGCCCGGAGGGGGAAGCAGCCACGAGGTCCCCGGGAACGGCTCGCAGAAGAGCGCCTCCATCTCGGCGGGCTCGTGGACGAGGAGCACGCGGCCGGTGAGGAGCGCGTAAAGGAAGGTGGAGACGAGGCTGAGCATCCGGTTGCCGAGACCCTGAATGGGGAGCCACAGCACGTACCGGCACTCGCCGCGGTCGCCGTTGCGGCCGGACTCGAGCTGCGCCATCGCCTCCCTGTACCCCGCCGTACCCGGTCCGCACCGGCGGTGATTGGCTTCGTACTGTCTCAGCTTCCGGACGAGGTGAGATGACACCGGAAACCGCGACGGCTTCCATCGCTTGGAAGCTTCGTACCGGCTGCGGCACGGTGACTCGCCGAAGTCCGGGGACAGGAGGCCGCCGAGGAGCCGTTCGTAGTGCGCCGTGTCTCGGACGACGCATTACGGGGACCTGTGTGAGCCGGCAAGTAAAAGAATGATCACGCATGGAACACGGGGCCCTTTACGTTCAGCCGGCATGGGTGGGTAAAGCTTCAAGAAAAAGTAGGTGCCGTACTTTGCTGTTTCACCTGTGACCAGAGCTGGGTGTCGGCGGCGATGGAGGCGGCTCGGTCGCCAAAGAGGAAGAGCAGGAGCAGCAGCGGCAGCGCGGCCAAGAAGACGGCGGTGAAGGCGCCCCGGCGACGCTTCCCCGCCGCCGGTGGATCTCTCGCTCCTTCCATCGATCGTCTCGGGAACCACACACACAAGCCAATACAATCTAGTACGCTGCTCTGTTTTGTCGAGGGCAAATGGAGAGGGCACATGCAATGTACTACGTCCCATCAATATAAACTCAAAGTTAAGAGTCAAATCTTCCTAAATGTCTAAGGCCATCTCCAGTCGTTGGCGCGCTTCCGAGGCCGTTTCCGGCGCTATTTTGGCCGGCCTGGAGGTAACGGCGGCCGTTTTCTCAGCCGTGGAACTCAAGAGGGAAGCCAAACATTAAAAAAAATCAAATTTGGGCGAAAAATAGCTAATTTAGGCGAATTTTATACATATATAGGAGAAATTTACAGTTCTTACCGATTACATAGTGGGAACTTTAAATAAAAACTTAAAATAACTTAAACGCTGTTCTAAATGCCCAACTGGTTGTAGAACTGCGTGTAGTCGCCGCGGTCGCCGTCGGAGTCGGAGTCGCTGGGCGGGGCACGGGAGCATGGGCCTGCGCCGTCGTCGCCGCCGTGCCACCTGCTCGGCCCTGGCATCGTCGGCGCGTCCTCCTACTCCTCGCTGTCGTCGAGCGGCACGCTCCAGCAGGCGCGCTGGCGCTCGGCCTCCTCGTGTTGGTGCATCTTGAACGACCAAGCGCAGGCGAAGTCGTCTTGGGCCGGCAGAACGTCGTTGAGCGGCATTTGCTCGGCGATAGACGCTGGCAGGGAACTCCTCCGGGTCCTCAGGCGCCCCCAAGTTCAGCGCCGTGCGGACATAGTCGCGCAGCGGCGACCACGCGGGCTCGGTCTTGGGCTTATTGCGGAGCGCGCTGCCGGTGCCAGGCTCCTTCTTCGGCTTGACGAGGCGCAGGCGGTCCCTTGGCGGCGAGGGAAGGCGGCGGTCGGAGTTGAGGACGATTCCACCATGGGCCTCCGTGGCGGCGTCTCCTCCAGCTCCAGCTTGACGCGAACTAACTCGGAACGAGGCGTGGACGCCGAGTGCGGGATCGAAGAGGAGCAAGGAGTGGAGGGGAGCGCGGGGCGGCGGCTCGTCTGAGGACGAGCCGCCGCCCATCCTTCTCGGCATCCACAACGAGGCGGCGGCGGCGTGAGATGGCCGGAGGCCGGGGCGGCATCGTCAGGCGGGGTTGTTGCCCCCGTCGATGTAGTCCAGGATGTAGTTCAGCGTACGCCCTGGCGCGCCCCACCAGAGCTACGGCCGCCGCCGTTGTTCCTGCTGGAGACGATGCCGTTGCGGTTGGTGTCCGCCAGCTCTCACCGCTGACGCTCGGCGAATTACTCCGTCCAGAAGTCGAAGTTGGGGTCCCAACGCGGGTCCGCCGCCTGCTCCTCCATGAGCCCGTCGAGAACCCGCTGGATCTCGGCGTCGCGATCCGCCCACCGGAACGCCTCCGGCGCTCACATGCCAGTCACCTGGGACGCGCATGTCGGGCGGTGTAGGGTAGCCCGCCTCGTACAACATGCGCGCCTCCTAGTCATGGAGGAAGCGTCGGCCAAAGCCGTTGGCCGCCGCGCCATCGCCTGGGAACATCTCCGCCATTGCGCTGCTCTGCTGCTCTTTTGGGCGAGGAGAAGGTGAGAGCGGGGAGGGCGAGTTTGTGCTCGTTGCCACGGCGAGAGGGCGGGGCGATGGCGCGCCATTACTGCGCCGCGTGCCAAGCGATTGGACGCTTCGCCGCCCGCCTGACCGACGTGGGAGCCTGGAAGATCAAGACGGACCGCGTTTTCTCATTTCTTTCGCGCCAATTTCGCCCAGGTCGCTGACAGAACGGGCCCGCCTAGAGTTCGCGCGCTTTCGCTTTGCGCCGGAGCCCCCAGTTGCCCCCCAACAGCCTGGGTTTGGCCGAGGTGCGCCGGCGCTAAATTTGGCCCAAACGGCGCTATTTGGGCTGTTGGGGGCCGACTGGGAGAAAAACGACGCTAAATAGGCCAAACGGCGCTATTTAGGCCGCCCGGGGGGGGGGGGGGGGGGGGAGCGGAGATGCCATAAGCAGGCCGAATTTTCCTTGTTTTTTGAAAATGAAAGGAGCTTTACATCTATTATTTGTGGCACAGCAAAATCCAAGGAGAGCAGAATATTCAAGATTTCTTCCTTTTCTCCAATAACTTCTGAATTGGGTCTCTGCATCCGGGGGTTCGGTCCCTATGTTGTGTTCAAAGTTCAAATGCTATCTAAATCATAAGCTATTTTTCTTGTGGAATTTTGTTATACACTCCATCCAATCGGAATTCCATAATGGGTACATGTAAATCACTTCAATGATCCACCTAAATACTTGTAGTTTGGTCAGTGGCGAAGACAGGGGACCAGCAGGGGCCCTGCCCCTAATACCATTGATTTGTTAATAAATTTTTAAGAACTTTTTTTTAGATAAAGGGAGTTTTATTACTTAAATGTTTAAGCATTACACCCTGCCTCTGCATAACAAAGATGCACACAGCCGTATCAAGTCTGAAGTACTGAAAATAAAAAGGCGAATTACATATCATAATGAGAAATTGTAAAGACGCCTATGGTGGTGGAGGGCCGATCCGCAAATTATGCCGCCATCCATGTCGGGATAAAAAGTCTCTCGCCGTATCCTCCAGTCTTGTACAGACCTCCATAAACAGGTCTCGATGCCCCACATGTTGCAACTGAGACCACGAACGGAGTGTAGCAGTAGTCCGGTAGATAACCTGCATAAGAGAGCAATTTTTATCGTTAAAAACCTTGTCATTTCTACATAGCCAAAGCGACCATATTGCGGCCAGCGCTCCACCCTAATAAGTTGTTTGAACCTATTATCCACACCATTCAGCCAATTGCCAAAAATATTAGCAATGCTTTTAGGTGGTAAATAGTAGAACCTATTTGGATTATAGACCATAGAGAACTAGCCAATTTGCACTCGAAGAATAGGTGTTTTATCGTCTCGTCTTTGTGACAGAAGACACACTGTCTACTTCCATGCCAATTGCGTTTCGCAAGGTTGTCTTTTGTAAGAATAACTCCTCGACGAAGATACCACGCAAAAACTTTGTTTTTAGTGGAATTTCATCTTCCAGATTTTCTTATTATTGTCGACCGGCACATCTGGTTGGATGAGTGTTGTATACATGGAGTCCACAGAGAATTTACCGCAAGTGCGCAAATTCCATCGAAACTCATCGGTCGCTTGTGTCAAATTGACAGTGGCTAGTCGCTGTAGCAACTCGTGCCAGCTGCCAGCCTGGGACCAACAAGATCTCTTCGGAACGTCACTATTGGATGGTTATTAACCAACACTTGAGCAAGCGTGTCACTCTTGTGACGTCCTTGGACTATTCCATATAACGCTGGATATTGTTCTCGGAGTGGGGTAGTACCCAACCATGTATCCTCCCAAAACCTTATCTCTGACCCATCCTTAATGGAGAAAACCATATGGAAGAAGAATTTCTTCGTGCCATTAGGCCAGCCCAAAAATGCGAATCACCTGATTTCCAAGAAACCTGTGACAGCGCGCTTGAGCCTACATATTTTCTCCTAAGAAGAGTTTGCCACATCCCATCTTCGGTCAAAAGCTTAAATAGCCATTTACCAAGGAGGGCTCTATTCTTGACCTGTAGGTCATGAATCCCAAGACCCCATGGTCCTTAGGTCGGCACACTACATCCCATTTTGCCAGCCGGTATTTCTTTTTTCATTATCCCCTTGCCAAAAGAATCTGGATCGAAAGTAATCCAATCGATGAAGACTCCCTTTGGTATTGGAAGAAGGATCATATACAGCACCATATTAGTTAGACTGAATTTATGAGCACCAACCTTCCCCCAAGGACAATAATTTTCCTTTCCAGCTACTCACCTTTTTTGTAGTCTCCTCAACATGTTTCCATTGAGCTATCGTTAGCCTCCTAAAGTGAATTGGGATGCCAAGATAGTTAATTGGAAACTGCCAAGCCCAGCCGAATAATTCAGCATATTGGGGCCTCCTGCGTCGCCAAAACAAACACTTCACTTTTATGGAAATTAATTTTTAGACCGGAAAGTTGCTCGAACGCTGATAATATTAATTTCAGGTTTCTTGCCTTTCATGTCATGTTCCATAAAAAGAATTGTATCGTCGGCGTATTGTAGAATGGATAATCCGCCATCCACTAGATGCGGTACCACGCCGACAATTTGCCCATCGGATTTTGCCCGCTCAATGATTATGGCTAACATATCAGCAACTATATTAAACAATATAGGTGATAATGGATCGCCTTGCCGTAATCCCTTTTTCGTCTGGAAGTTTCTACCAACATCGTCATTGACTTTGATGGCGACACTTCCTCCGGAAACGAAATTATGAATCATTGCGCCACTCAGCTGAAAAACCTTTCATTCTGAGTGTTTGTTGCAAGAAAGACCACTTGACTTTATCATAAGCCTTTTCAAAGTCAATTTTTAGGATGACTCCATTAAGTTTTTTCCGATGCATCTCATGAACTGTTTCATGTAAAATCACAACTCCATCAAGAATATTGCGACCTTGCATAAACGCCGTCTGAGTAGGTCTCACAACATGATCAGCCACCGAGAGTTAAGCCTAATAGTAGCGGTTTTAGTGAAAATCTTGAAGCTAACGTTAAGAAGACAGATAGGTCTATATTGCTGAATCCTTTCTGCTCCATTAACCTTTGGCAACAAAATTTATCCAAAATTTAGGCGAAACAGCTCAAGATGTCCAGCATGTAAATCCGAAACATCTCGAGCAAGTCCGATTGGATTATGTCCCAAAGTTTGATAAAACTCTGGGGGAAACCATCCGGACCCGGTGCTTTGTTGTGTTCCATTTGGAATAGCCTTCTTCACCTCCTCCATAGAGAAAGGAGGTCAGATGGGCGTTTTCCTGATCGGAAACCTGCGGGATATCATCTGTTTGGGTTTCGTCCAGCGAGAAATTATCTGCGTCCGGCTCTCCAAAAGATTTTTATAGTACTTCGTGATGTAGGATTTCAATTGCTCATGGCCTTCAATCGTACCCTCTTCCTGGTTAAGAGTGAATGAGTTTCTTTCTATGTCTTCCATTAGCAAGACTATGAAAGTATCTCGTATTCGCATCCCTTCCAGAATAAATTGGGCCTTTGATCGTTGGTACCATTTGATCTCCTCTTCACGAAGAAGACCCGCCATCTCGGCATTGAACGATTTTTTAATTCGATCTCTTGCGTTGATAGGGGTCTAACTTCCGCAGCAGCCTCTAGTTCATCTATAATAGATGACAACCGGAGCTTTCTTTTTTAATTGCCCAACCATATGTCTCGCCCAACCATTCAGGTGTTTGCGCAATGCGCTTATTTTATTGTTCCACCTTTGGATTGGAGTTAACCAGGCCGGCCTTTCCCACACCCTCTTTACCATTCGAAAAACCCATCCCTATGCCAGCCCAATTCAAATTTGAATTGGCGTTTGCACAATGGGTTAGGTGTTCCCGTGGTTAGGAGTATGGGAGCATGATCTGACAATGCCTCTATACGTTCGAGGACCCGTACTGAGACCAGTGGGTATTTAATTTCCCAATCCGAGTCCATCAATACACGGTCCAGCTTCTCGTATGTTGGCTCTGGGAGGCTATTAGCCCAAGTAAATTGCCTCCCAACCATAGAGACTTCTCTTAGACTAAGGCTGTCAATAACAGCATTGAATAAGAGAGGCCATCTGTTGTCAAATCTGCCTCTACTCTTCTCATGTGGAAACCTAAGCAAGTTAAAATCACCCCCTATAATTATAGGATATGGGTTATCTTTTGCTAGTTCACCAACTCTCTGAGAAAAGCAGGTTTATGCTCATCTTGGGCAGCACCAGAGAGTCCATGTGAAGTTGTCAGCCTTGTTACGGATGTGGACCTTAATATGAAAGTCACCTTCCGAACTAGCCAATACATCCATGGTCTCTGTTCTGACGCCTACTAAAATGCCCCCAGACCGACCACGTGGCGGACGAGACCTCCAAGTGAACTCTACACCACCCGACAAGCGGTTGAGTAGGCTCGCTGAGTAGTCCCGTTTACCGTCTCGGAAATTCCCACAAAATCCAACGATGATCCCGAATAGCATCAGCAATACTAGCATGTTTAGCCAAGTCACGAAGACCTCTGCTGTTCTTGAAGAAGCCATTCATTGGGAAACAATTGGAGATGTGGAGAACTTCGCCTTTTTCCGTGGCGTTTTTTTTTTTCTTATTAGAGTCGGCTTTGGACTTGCGGTCAGATGCTTTGAGATCATATAATGAGCTCAGCACCGCCTCGTCTAAGCCACCCTCCGATACATCGCCCACTAGATGTGAGAGGAGCTGGACATCAATTGTGTCATGTTGCTCCTCCTCATCCATGTGAGTAGTATCCGACTTGCACGAGACTTTTGGGATGACTGTTAACCGGTCATATTCCAATCGTCTTAGTGCATTAGTCGACATAGCAATTTTTTGCAGAATCATTACCCAAGAAAAACCTACCCTACTCAATTTATCATTGATACTTGCATTTGAAAAAGGGAGGAACGACTTTGGGGATTTGATCATACCATTCACATCCAGATTTTGCTCCGCCTTGTGCCTCATCGCCCTCGCCATGGAGTCCTCGTCCGTAGTGGATGAACCATCCACGGCCACGACATGCCGCTCACTTCTCCTCAGCGGCGTCGTCACCGGGGTAGGCGTTGATGAAGTGGAGCCCGTCCCCTGCGCCTGGTTGCGAACTCCCGCCTGCTGCATGGTCGTGGCAGGATGCACCTGCGTGTCCGGCGAGAGGACAACAGACAGTTGATTTCATCACCAGCTGGCTCCCCAGCTCCTGCCAAGGGCGACGGATAGGCCAGCTCCGATTGCTGCAATCCCGGCCCAGCTACAGCCTGGAGCCCGTCAGCTGCACCTAGCTGAGCTCTCGCCGTGGCGACAGCGAGCTTGCCGCCGCTCGCGGCCCGTCGGAGCAAGGCGGCCTCGTTGGAGAGATGAGAGACCCGTCCAGGCCAGCACGCTCCTCTGCCTCGTCACACACCGCACCGGGCGACGGCGAACGGCCCAGCAATGGGGACCGAGAACCATCCAGCCCGGTACTGCTTCCAGCAACGCGCAGCGTTTCTTGCACCTTTTTCCCTGAACGGACAACTGTGCAACTATTTCTTTACCTCTTGGAGTTTGCGGAGTCATATTGAATGGCGTCACCGCCATTCCTTTGAGCTCATTCACCGACCCAACAAGTCCCAACGATGCCCCCCGGCCCCGTAGCATTAGCTTGAGGCATGGGAGTGTCCCCATCCGCGGACTTCGGCGGTTCAGTAGCTTGTGTGTCGTCGTGGTCTTTTTCCTCCATACCCCTAGTATCATCATCCTTCTCATTCCGCCTCCATATGAATGGTACAAAATCCGGGTCGGCCACATAGTCAGCCCCTCCTTGGTGAACCGGAAAGAATACCCCTTTAGCAATAGAAAGGCATCGGCTTTAACATCCCTTGTCTCGAACAAATTTGGATTGCGCATAGCCACCAAAATCCTGACCACATTGTGACGCCGAAGAGCCAGAAGGTCCACATCCATGGTCTTTCCAATGAGAGTACCCACTGCCCAAAGACCCAGAAAGTGGCGCGCTGAATTCGGCACACCCGTCACATGCACCCAAGTTGGTGTCAATTCCGCCATTGGCTCAACATCACCGGCTTCCAGATGTCTATGGAAATCACCGTCTGCTGCTTTGGTATCCCTAGCTCGGATCCATTCATCCTCTCCAAGTCCGCCATAGAAGGAAAATTGACCAAGAAACTGTCCTCCTTGTACTGACTATGCGGGATGGCCTCCCAGCGCCATCGGTCTGCAGCGGACAGTAGCGAGCTATCATAGTCTGGACCACCTCCGCCGATACAGGTTCCCCAGTCACCGTCACGACTGCCACCGGGTAGTACTAGCAGCCAGCTGAGGTCTAAAGAAGCCGGCAAGTGGCTGAACATAGTGTCCTCACATCCGATGCCCGCCATCCCAGCATATGGCTTCGGCACCCTGAGAATTGGGCACCGAAGCGTCGGGTGCACCACTCTGTCACAGAAGTAGCGGTACCTGTCTATCGAGCAGTCCTTCGTACTGTGGGAGTCTATCTGACAAGTGGCGCATCGCTTCCGTTTTGCCGGCGCAGCCCTTGAGCAACCGTACCAGCAGCCGTGACAGGGGCAGCCGTAACCAAAGTAGCAGCAGCAGTGGGCACGACAGCACCCTGACCGGCCTCACTCGGCCCAGCAGTAGCCGGCGTCGGCGGCTTTTTCTTCTTCTTGTTCTTCTTCTTCGCAGCAACCGCACCGCCCCGCAGCCGTACCGACAACAAACGGAACTGTCGTAAACCGTCGTCGGATTGATCACAGGCGTCGTTGACGCCGCAGCGCGCGCAGCCTGCACGTGCAGCCCCGTCGCACGAACCGGCGCCACGTCCGTCCTTGCGGTTTGAGCAGTCCCCGGGCCGGCATTCCGGCCGAAGATCATCGGCGGCCTTGTGATAGGTAACTGGTTGGGTGTCTGGGTTCCTTGCTGCCCGTTCCCCGGCGCTCCCGAGCCGCCCGCAGCCGCCATGAGACCCGGCGACGCGACCACCTGGGCGAACGTTCGCGGGAAGCTTGGCGGAGGTGTGGCAGGGTGGCGAGCGACGGGCCGCGGTCGAGCCTGGCGTTGAGGATGGCAACGAGGTGGGACAGTCGAGTCGTGATGTCAGCGGTGGAGTTGCGTGTTCCGTGGAGGATGATCCCGATGCTTGATCGGCGCAAACCCTACGCACGGGGACGTCGCTCTGCCTCCACAGCCCTGCGAACACGCGGCCCAGATAGGCCCACGGCGACTCAGAGTCGGCCTGCAACGTGGGCCCGGCCTGCAGCTCGTTTTGAATTTTCGACGTCGGCGCCGTCTCACCGCGATCCGAGATTCCTGGATTGTGAGAAATTTGCTCTAATCGCCCCCAATTTACCAATCGTGGCTCCGCCCTGGTTTGTGTTGGAAATCTATCATTGTTGAGCAGTTAGCGTGGGTTGACGACATGGACCTACAAATGTGTGCTGTTGTCAAGTTAACTTGAACTTGGTACCGGTATCGATGTCAAGGGTAACTGAAGTTAGTACCAAATGTCAAGGGAGCAAAGTCAACTTCCATAATGGATTTGCTATACTTGAACACAATGGTGAAATCTGAAGCTGTTTACCTGGCCTGCCCCCATTAGTTACTTCCTCATACCCTTTTACTAGGACATGCAAATGAACCGACAGTGATGTCATGTTTCCCCAGTCTCATCAGGGTGCCACATCTTGTGAAGCAGCAGTCCTATCTCATCAACTTGAATAGTCGATGCTAAGACAGAACCAACAGATCAACAGATATGATTTTGTTGTGCATTTTAATTTGTTAGGAGAACATCTGATTTCCGCTAATTATTAGCTCTCCACCTCCCAGGTATGTTTTTTTATCCAACAATCTGAATATACTTGGTTTACTGGATTGAACCAGAAAGAGGCCACTTTGTGGATACCAAGAAGAAACAAAAATACCTTACAATAGAACCAGCGTAAAGCCTCAGAATGGCATTGCTGCAGCGGAAGCCTGCTTAGTTTTCTCCTTGAGATGCATAACTCGCGGTTTTCTTATACACCATTTGGGTGTTTTAAGCTAAACTCTTTTGTTGCGATGCCTGATCTTAATCCTCGTAGTTTTGTGTCCTAAGTTCAAACTTTCTTTGAAGTGTCATATGCAACATTAGATGACTGTCCTTCACTATGATGAAAATACCTGATTTGCATGTGCAGTTAGATCTATTGGTCGTTAAGAAACAGAAGAAGCGGTATTGTCTAATATATTTCCAAAAGGTTCGTCAGGCTCCATTTTCTTTCACTTACTGCACCCAGTCTGGCCAAGTCTTGACCAGTCCCTTCTTTGTAGAGGAGGACATAGAAAGAGAACTTAGGTCATCTCCAACCCAAACCCGGAAACGGACACAAAAAACGGACCGATTTTGTCTGTTTGGCGCGGACCGCGGACCGAATTTGGGCCTCTGTCCGTTTGGGGTGGGGTGCCCCCAACGGCCCAGCGCAAAACGAAAATGCAAAAAAAAGACATACTAAAATTAATATTACATATATTACGGTTCTAGGCCCCACGGGCTAGTGAGACAAACTAAAAAAAAGGAGCCTAGCTAAATGGCTCCGTCGGTGGGGGAATGGGCGGTGCCGGCGCCTCGTAGGGGAAAATGGGCGGCGCGGGCTGGCCCCTTGGCGTCACGGCGGCCTCCTAGTCATATCCTCGTCGTCGGAGAGGATGATGTAGGGAGGCGGCGCGTGCAGCCACGCCGGTGGCGCCACGGGAGGAGGTGTGCTCGGCGCCTCGGGGTCCTGCGGCCACGCCGGTGGCGCTACGTACGCCTGACCCTCGCCCTCCTCTGGCCATGGTGACCACGACACCTGCCACCTCGCGCGCTCGGCGGCCGCGGCCTCCTCCTCCAGGCGGGCACGGTTCGCTGCCTCCTCCGCCGACGCCCAGAGCGCGGCCCCAATATCTGGCCACTGGGCCAGCTCCTCCAGGTTGGAGGCGTCGATGCCCGCCTGCAGGTCGGCGTCCTCGTAGACGGGAGGCTCTGGCTCGGCGCCTCGGTACGCCGCCCAGTTGGGGGGCGCGGCGTCCTCCTCCATCTTCACAGGGACGAGGTCGTCGTCCACGGCGCCGTCCTCCCAGTCGAGGTCCGAGTCCTCGTCTGGCTCGAGGCCGACGAGGGCGGGGTCTTCATCCTCCGGTGGCCCCTGGTAGCCGTCCGGCGCCACCGCCGCGAAGGCCTGCCGCCGCCGCGCGTCGTGCTCCAGCTCGAACCACCGGTCCCAGAGCGTGGAGTTCAGCGCGTAGGCGGGGTCGTGGACCAGGTCCGGCGGCAGGAGCGCCTGCCGGTGCAGTATCTCTTCCGTGTGCGCCCTGCCGGAGCGCGGAACGGGCGGCACCGGGACGCGGCGGTGGTTGAGGTGCCACCCGCCCGGGAGGTGCACGTCGCTCCACGGCAGCGGCGCCGCCACTTCCCAGTATATCTGGGCCACGTCCGTTGAGACGCGGGCGCGTTGGGCCAGGCGGCGCGCGTCTCCTCAGCGCGCTGAGCCACATCGGAGGCGGCCGCGCCGGCGGCGGGAGCGCGGGAGGAGGAACCGCGCGAGCTCGAGGCCTCGTGTTTGTTTCGTCCGCCCTTCCACCACGAGTGGTTCTTCATTCTCGCCGGCGACGAGCTCGAGCTCTAGGGTTTGGAGCTAGGGTTTGGCGCGTGGACTGGAGGGCGGGCGCGTGGATTTGATGGGGACGGCGCCGGCCACCGGTCCCCATTTAAGAAGACCAGCCGAAGCGGCCACTCCCGCTGGCAGGTGGGCCAGGGCGAACAAGGGAGGACACGCGCTGTGGCTGCGCTTCCCCCAAACCTCGCCCAAATTTGGGCCGATTTTGGTCCAGAACAAGTGTCCGCGCGGACAGTTGTCTGTTTGCGCTGGCCCGTTGGAGGCCCTCTCTTATCCGTTCGGACAAATCCGGACAGAGTTGGTCCGTTTGCGGGCTTGGGTTGGAGATGCCGTAAGAAAGACATCTAAAGCTTCGAAAGGATCAGCACTATCTAAGCAAATTATGCTATGTGATTTATATATTTCTTATTGCTTTCCTAAGCTCTTATGAAAACTCAACCTTCGGGTTTCTTCAGGTTGGTAGTTAGGAGGATGTCTTGAAGAAAATGGAGGTAGGATAGAGCAAAACACAAGATAAACTCAGAACTGTTTGTATCTTACTGCCTACTAACATCCTGAAATTCTTGATCCTACAGATAAATTAATGACGTAAAACTCTGGATGGGACGACTTGATCTTCATATCACCTGGGAAGAACCTTAACCAACATATCAATGAGGTATCAGCATAGCTTTGTTGTGCAAGCAGTTTGAGCAAACATATTTTCTCACTTGAACTGCTATGATGGCCAGCCTATCAACAATTTTATGTCGCTGCCTGAGCTTTTTTTCTTCTTAATAATCGTTTCACGTTTTAGCCCTGTAAGGAATTTTCAATATCAAGTGATAAAATATGGTTGTGATTTTTTTGCCATGGTTTTCTAGAAAATATATCTGTGGCCATTATTTCTGAATCACAATTATCGAGTTCGTCAAAAAGAATGACAAAAAGTATGGTGCTATATTGTTGTTGCAACATTCAGTTCCATGGGAATTCCTTTTCTGTACATGATTGCACTCATAAAATACTAGACATGAATATATTTTGATTTCTTCCTCTTGCTACCATCCGTGCCATGCTATTTTTCACCCAATTACTAGGAAGCGGCTTTCACGGAAGGAGAGGAATGATGATTGTAATGGAATTGTATCCAACATATCATCATTCACTCTTTTTGATCCTATGAATCTTTGAGATATTTTGTCAGCCGTACGAGGAAAAATAGGCTCGTCAAATGAAATACTTTATGCAGGCTAAAGGTCAAACATATTTGCGTAGCGAGGACCCGAAGATAAACAATATTTGTCTGCTTAGCAAGTGGCTCTTTAAGCTCATTAACTTGATGGGGTTTGGCAGTTTTTTCCAAGAAACAAATACCTGTGAAACAAAGACGATTTCTCAAGTGGAATTGTGTATGGATATTCTCGGTTTTGGAAAGGCCTTGGGCGTGCGAAGCAGTTCTTGGCTGCTAGGTCGAATACCACCTCCAGAATGGCACACATTTTCACTTAGGATACTTTTGGGCGGCTAATGAACCACTTGGCCAACAGTATCCTATCGCATACATAATGTTACGAGCCAGCAAAATGTCAATGTCGCAGTTGCTCAGGTTTTTTCTATGACCTACCAAGTGTGACATTCCAACGAGCAATCAGTTATCCTGAACTGGAAGCTTGGAATAAGTCGGGTCAGCACAAACGACGATACACATTTTCTTTGTCTCTTTGTCAGCATTGGCTTGAGGCTTCAGTTTATGTATCACTCTTATGAATTCTCGTATTCATTTTTTGGCATGAACATAATTAGAAAACTGAAGTCCCCATCAAGAACAATATGTACGCAAGTACGCGAACTGACGAAGCCCCGACCCCGTGTCGCCCCTCGTGTGGCGACCCGGGGGCCCAACCCTAGCACCCGCCGCCGGCAGCTCCTCATCGTCCTCCTCCTCCGCCGCTGCCGCCGGCCCTAGCCGCGGTGGCGGCGGCCCCCTCCGCTTCCAAAAGGTGGCGTTGGGGAGGTTCTTCTCTCGCGCAGCGGCGGCGGCGGTTCCGGTGGTGCAGGGCGGCGCTCCGCTCCGGGAAGGCGCCCAGGCTGGTGGCGGCGGAGGCGGTCTTCGGTGCAGCAGCTGGGTCGCGGGGCGGGTGTCGTCGCTGCGGCCGCTCCTGCTCTGACCGTGGGTTCCGGAGGGCCCGATCTGGGTCTTCGCGGGCTGCGGCCCGATCTGGTGCTGGCGAGGTGGTCCCGGTGCGCCATGGCGGCGTTCCCGGCTCCGGCGGTGGCGTCCTCCTCCGCCTGCGCTTGGGGAGGTCGGCCGGGGGCATGGCTGCTTTTTGAGGTGGCATCGGGTGGTGGTTGTGGTGGAGGTCTGCGGTGGTGCTGGTATCCGGTCCGGGCGTGGTGGCGGCTGCTCGTCCTAGAGTAGCGGTGATGATCCGCACGGCGGCTTTCGTCGCGGCGGCGGGGAGCCTAGGCACGGCGGCGCGTTGGATGCTGGGTCTCGCTGCCCAGCTCGCGCGGCTTTGGCGAGGACATCGCGATCTCTTCGTCGTGTTCGCCGACTCTGCCGTGGGGGGTGCCCATCGGAATGGATTTGGCGCCCGGATGCCGGGGCGGCGGCCCCGGATGGTGGTCTTCGTATCGCGCCAAGCTAGGAGGAGGCTCCGCGCGAGGCGGATCTGGGCCCGGCGCCTATGTCCGCTCGTGGCCTCAGATCGTTGGGCGCGTGGGGCTGGCGATCTGCGTGCGGGATGGCAATGGTGGTCTGGCCGGTCCGAGTGGCGGTTGCGGGGTTTGCGACACATCGTTGGGCGAAAGCCTTGCCCTGGCCGGTGGCCGGGGCCGGCGACGGCGACGCCATCTGGCGCCGTGTCCTTCTTGGAGGCGTCGTCGTGGCGGTGCTCTCGCTTCTCCGTCCGGGTTCTCCGGGGGAAACCCTAGATCCTGTGTGGGATCGGGCGAGGGCGGCGCTCTTGCGTCACTTGCCTCTTGGGGCCTCGCCTTGGATGTTCCATCGGCCAGAGGGATCTGTGGAGTGATGGTGGCTGGCGTCGGCGTTTTCATCTTCGGCTCGGTGGTGCGGCCCTGGGGCTGGCGTGGATGTCGGAGCGGCGGCTCCGGGTTTCGTCTTGCGTTGAGGTTGTCTCCGCTGTGTTTGGTGTCGGCTATGGTTGTTAGGGCAACATGGTCGTCGACTCGTTTGGGGCGCGGCCTAGGGGCCGGCGTGGATGTCGGAGCGGCGGCTCCGGGTTTCTTCTTGCGTTGAGGTCGCCTCCGCCGTGTTGGTGTCGGCTATGGTTTGCTAGGGCGACATGGTCGTCGACTCGTTTTTGGGACGTGACCTTGGGGCCAGTGTGGTGTGTTGTGTTGTATGGTTTTCGGCCGGTTTCCCTTATAAACTGTCCAACTCTTTTCGACTTTATCAATCAAAGGCATTGCCGAGGTTCGAAAAAAAAAAAGAAGTCCCCATCAAGTATAGGACCTTTTAGTGGTATCTTCTGTGTAGCCTAGTTCTCAGAATAGACAATCTGATTAAACAGAAGTGGCGGGGGAGCAAAGTTTGTTCTTGTGATCAAATTGAGACCATAAAAACGTTTCTCGAGTGTCATGTTACCCCCTTTATGCATTATAGCCTTTAGTTTACCTCCCCTTCCGATAGTATTTCCCCCATGCTGCGAAATTATCAACAAAAACTAGCTGGGGAGCTTGCTGTGTGTTGGTAGCTTTGTCGTAACGACATGATGTATTTTTTAAAATTGAAAATTTTATCATCCAAATCAGATGGACTTCCAATACGGCGGCCTACTGCGATCGTGGGCGCCGTTGCAAAGAGCTGAGTTCAGAGAAGCGATGACAACGGGGAAGGATCGTGGTCATGGAGCTATGTTCTGCTACTAGATTGCGCACCTGCAGGCGATTAGACGGTGACGGACTTTCTGCACATTCGTTTGCTTTCTAGCCTCGTTGCTTGTCATATGACCGTTCACATGTTGTCACTTGTTCTGATTGATGACTGATGTGGGTACAGTAGTGATTTATTTCTATGTTTTCGTACTTTCAGAGTTTGCAGTCCGTTCGATCATTAGGTTGGCGGCCGGTAGTACGTGATTGTGATGTTTGAACCTGACATGATATTTAAGCTGAGGTTCACACAAACAAAGAAACTTGCTGGCATTGACTCACCCGAGATCATGATTTGCTTCCTTATATAAAAGAAAAAGTACTACGAACTGGTCCCAGCACATTGTATATGCGTCCATAACTCCATATATTACCTACCTATGACAAGATGAATCA
Source organism: Poa pratensis (assembly GCA_947311845.1). NCBI lineage: Eukaryota > Viridiplantae > Streptophyta > Magnoliopsida > Poales > Poaceae > Poa > Poa pratensis. The sequence continues at coordinate 49,605,386 of CAMZMU010000040.1, forward strand.
GACCACGTTCCGTCCTGGCAAGACATGTAATGGACTGAAAAAGAACAAAGTTCAGTTAACTCTGCTCCCTTGAAATTGCTACTAACTTCAGTTACCCTTGACACTGACATTGCTACCAAGTTCAGTTAACTCGACTGCACCACACATTTGCACGTCCATGTCGGCAGTACCCGGTAACTAATCAAGAGTGATAGATTTCCTACACAAATCACATGTGTACTCGGGCGGAATATTGAAGTGGTTTACATACCGATTTTGATATTCCGATTGGATGTAGTGTATAACCAAATTCCACAATAAAAATTAGCTTGTGATTTAGACAGCAAGCCAAACTGCTATTCAACACAGCAGGACAGGGACCGGAAACCCCCCCGATGCAGAGACCCAAATCAGAAGTTATTGGAGAAAACGAAGAAATCTTGAATACTCTGCTCTCCTTGGATTTTGCTTTGGTGCCACACATAATAGAGGTTGAGCTACTTTCAGTTTTGAAAAAAAGAAGGAAAATTCGGTTGGACTAGACATTTAGAAGAAGGTTGAAAGTAACTTTGAACCCTCCTGCCACCGTATTACATGGCCGCCTCGCCGCACCACCCTCACAAATCTCGGCCTTCGCCCCAACATCCCATCTAAGCCCCCTTCAGCACTATTTTTTTCTCCATCGTCGACGAGCTCCACCCCACAACCCTAAGGTTATTGCTCGCCGGCAGCTCGCTCTATCCTCGTCGCAACCTTTTCCGCCGGGCCTCGCCAACGCCGGGTCAATCGGTGGGTGGTGGCTGTGTGAGTGGTTGGTGGTCAGTCGCGGTGGTGCAGGGGCTCTGGCGAAGCCACGTTGAGAGCTGACCACACAGGGTTTTGATAAATTCTTTGTATACAAGCATAAATCATGAATACAATTAATAAAAATACATGTATTTGATATCACGGATTTGGAACGACATCACTGGTTTCAGATCCTGGCACCGCCACTGTCGTGCGGGAGGTGGGATGATGAAGAGAAGAAAGCGGGAGGGTATACGGTCACCTGGTAAAGAGCTCCTTTGAACTTTGAACTTTGAATTTATTTTGATGTGACGTACATTGCATGTGTGGGGTTACTAGTCAAACGATAAGCAAAACCAGGCCGCCACCAGCTACGATTGGATCTGCTGCATGCCTGTTTTGCCATTCTGGCATTTCTAGATGACAGCAAAGTATAAATCCATCGCACCAGTTGACCTGCTCACCACTTGCCCTCAACAAAAACGAACCAGTGTACTAGATTGTCTTGTCCGTGTGTTGTTCCAGGCCGAGGCGATCGATGGAAGGAGCGCGAGTTCCACCGGCGGCGGGGAAGCGTCGCGGCGGCGCCGGCGCCGTCGTGTTATTGGCCGCGCTGCCGCTGCTGCTCCTGCTCTTCCTCTTCGGCGGCCGAGCCGCCTCCATCTCCGCCGACACCCAGCTCTGGTCACAGGTGAAACAGCAAAGTACGGCACCTACTTTTTCTTGAACCTTACCCACCCATGCCGGCTGCACGTTAAGGGCCCCGTGTTCCATGCGTGATCATTCATTTGCTTGCCGGCTCCATCGATCACAGGTCCCCGTAACGTGTCGTCCCGGGACGACCGGCTCCTCCTCGGCGGGCTCCTCTCCCCGGACTTTGACGAGCCGGCGTGCCGCAGCCGGTACGAAGCTTCCAAGCGATGGAAGACTTCGCCGTTCCCGGTGTCACCTCACCTCGTCCGGAAGCTGAGGGAGTACGAAGCCAACCACCGCCGGTGCGGGCCGGGCACGGCGCCGTACCGGGAGGCCATGGCGCAACTGGAGTCCGGCCGCAACGGCGACCGCGGCGAGTGCCGGTACGTGGTGTGGATTCCCATCCAGGGCCTCGGCAACCGGATGCTCAGTCTCGTCTCCACCTTCCTCTACGCGCTCCTCACCGGCCGCGTCCTCCTCGTCCACGAGCCCGCCGAGATGGAGGCGCTCTTGTGCGAGCCGTTCCCGGGGACCTCGTGGCTGCTTCCGCCCTCAGGCTTCCCCTACATGGACCGCGGCTTCTGGTCCAGCTGTCCGGAGAGCTACGTGTCCATGCTCGAGAGCAACGTCGTGGGCTACGACGGCGGCGAGAATGCGAGCGCGCTGCCGGCGTACGTGTACCTCCACCTGGAGAACATGAACATGCGGCTGCAGAACCACACGTTCTGCGAGGAGGACCACCGGGCGCTGGACCGGTTCAACTGGATGGTGCTGAGGTCCGACAGCTACTTCGCCGTGGCGCTGTTCCTGGTGCCGACGTACCGGGACGAGCTCGACCGGATGTTCCCTGCCAAGGGGTCCGTGTTCCACCACCTCGGCAGGTACCTCCTCCACCGGGCAACCGAGCGTGGGGGATCGTGGACAGGTTCTACGACGGGTACCTCGCCGGCGCCGACGAGCGTCTGGGCTTGCAGGTGCGCGTGGTGCCGCACAGCGGGGTCCCGTTCGAGGCCATGTTCGAGCACATCATACGGTGCACGCGGGAGAAGGACCTTCTGCCACAGGTGACCGACAAGCCCGCGCTTGCAACAAGCGTGCGGAACAGCAGCACGGCGACGGCGAAGGCGAAGGCGGTGCTGGTGGTGTCGCTGAAGGCGGAGTACTACGAGAAGCTCCATGGCACGTACTACACTAACGCGACGGCGTCGGGGGAGGTGGTGACGGTGTTCCAGCCGAGCCACGACGGGGACCAGCACACGGAGGCGCGGGCGCACAACGAGCGCGCCCTGGCGGAGATCTTCCTGCTGAGCTACAGTGATGAGATGGTGACGACGGGGTGGTCGACCTTCGGGTACGTGGCGCACGCGCTGGCCGGGGTGCGGCCCTGGCTGCTGGTCCCGCTGGACTGGAGCGGGAGGAGGTCCGACGCCGCCACGTGCGTGAGGCCGGCGTCGGTGGAGCCGTGCCTGCACTCGCCGCCGTCGCTCCTGTGCCGTGGCGGGAAGGATCCGGACCCCGTGGCGCACGTGCCGTTCCTGCGACACTGCGAGGATGTGGACTTCGGTCTTAAGCTCGTGGATTGAGCATGCTTTGTGAGGGGATTTAGTGATGTTTCTGGGCGATCAGTTCAGTGAAATATATGTGTATACATGTTCTGCACGTCCGATCCGTGAGCCTCGTTGCCGTCCAGTCTCGGTGGACGTCCGAAGCGGCTGGCCGGCGACAATGCCGTTCTGTGTCCACTGGCTTCGAAGCTCAGAAACCGCACTAGGCACTGCTTGTGCTTGATGAAACATGTTTGATGTCGTGAAAACCGAATGATTCTCTTTTGTTGGGTTCGTGTGTGCAGAGTGTAGACTTTCTGTTTCTTTTGTTTGTTTCGTAGATCGATTGGTTCTTTTCTCTATATTTGTATTTCTTGTGTGTGTTTGTTCATGACAATCAAAGGGCCGGGAATTCTTGTAACGAAAGACAAGGGTTGAGAATTGGTGTCAGTCTAGCCCTTTCTCATTATACACTTATTTCACTTCCTTGCACCCATATGTCACTATACTTCTTTTCTGATTATGCACAAATCACACTTTTACTAAATTGTGATTGCACTATACCTGAAATGTGCAACTACCTTGTTTTGAAAATTGGAATTAACACATTTTCTTGAATATGCGCAAGTCACACTTTTCAGAAAGATGTGTAATTGCATTTTTTGGCAAATGAGCAAATAACCTTTTTTCAAAACTAACGTATAATCTTCTTGTTACATCAGTTGCGCTTTCCCCAAAATATGAAATTTCTTTTTTTTCCTGGAGAAGTGCAACTCGGTTGCTAGTATATCTTCCACCTGATTATGCTCAAGTTATACATTTTCACCCGTTCGCCTTGATTAGGCACAAGTTTTCGCTAAAATGTGGTCGCAATTTTTATGAAATATGGAAGTATTTTAAGAAAAAATTGCAACCCGATAACGATGTTTTTTATCATGATTGTGCACAAAATGCACTTTTTCATTAAACCGCGCTTGAATTTTCCAGAAATGTGCAAATACCTTTATCAAAAAAGAGCAACTGGGATGCGATATGTGTTTTTTTTCCTTCAATGAACACAAGTTGCTCTTTCGCAGTTAAAATTTTGGTTTCTGAACAGCTTACAATTGTAATTAATCAAGAATTACATCTTGTGTAAAATATATGTATATATATTGCAATATTTTTGTATTCCCAGACCCTGCAATTTGTGAATCATGCTGTTTCCTGAGAGAGGTAGGGCTCCATTTTTGGTTGCAATCCATTTTATAGACTTGCAATATGTTTAGTGGGTCAATAAACGACTGCTACAAGCTTGTTTAGTGAAAACTAGCATAGCAATTACTGTTGGTTCTTGTCATTGCAAGTCTGGCCGGCCCATTAAGAACTGTTTTCTCCTCAAGCCCAACATTACCACGCAGACTTTAGCTGATGAAACACAAACATGAAGCGAGAAGCCCATATAAAACATGAAGCAGAAGTGGGGATTATGATCGAGCGAGGGAGAGCAGTTTTGCCTCCCCAGTTTATATGCTGCTGTTTTAGTACAAAATTAAAAAAATATATATAAACACTTCAGAAAAAAATTAGAGATGAACATGTATATTTTTTCTACATGCGTGCAAATTTTCGTAAAGAAAAGACATTTTTTGTGCTCCGTGGAAAAACAAAATCAGTGATCTAATTTTCCTATGCAGGCCACTGATTTTCCTTTTTTTGGCACATGGCACAAGAAATGTCATTTATTCACGAAACTTTGCACGTAAGTAGAAATTTTTGATATGCTTGTCCCTGATTTTTTAGACCTGCCAAGTGTGACGTTCCAACGAGCAATCAGTTTATTGAAACTGGAAGCTTGTAATAAGCTGGTCCAACTCCAACATGTGGAATAGGTAGGGTCAGCACAACACCGAGACAACGTTCTTGGTCTCTTCGTCAGACCTGGCATTTATCAGTCCACGCTGAATTCTCATATTCATTTTTGTCATATACTCCCTCCGTTTCGTTTTACTTTGCGTTCTGCGCAAAGCCCAGATACCAAGATAGGTCTGCGATGTGTAAATTTAGAGTCTGGCTGGACTAATCTGCCCCTGGTGCAGCCCATCTCCATACGCTGCCATTAATTCCATGCATGCACAGCCGCAGTGGATTCCATGCATGCACTGGTGGCTGCTCGTGACCTCACCTCCTTTGCAATCGATTTGTGGAGACTTCAATGCTTGCGGAGACCAACGTGGGGCATAGTAGGAAATCAACTACACAACGCAAGGTAAAAGGGAAAATTTAGAAAAAGTTAGAACGCAAAGTAAAACGAAACGGAGGGAGTACATACTTGGAAAACAGAAGTCCCCATCAAGTATAAGACTTTCTTGTGGTATACCTATGAAGCAGCCTAGTTCTCACAAAAGATAATCTCATTAAATGAAAGTGATACGTGAGCAGAGTTTGTTCTTGTGATCAAAGATGAGATAGAACAAAAAAATTATGTGAGTGCCTGCGATGGTTGCCCCCTCTATGCCATATAGCCTTTAGTTACCTCTCCCCTCTAGTATTTCCCCTATGTTGCGAAATTATAAACGATGAGCATGGGAAGGGACCATGTTCAAAAATACTAGCGGGGAGTATGTTGTGTCTTTCCTATCTTTGCCAAAAACAAAAATTATATCATCTGAACCAGTTGAGAGGTTCAGACAAACAAACAAACTTGCCGGCATTGACCCCCACGTGGTCACCATTTGCTTCCTTACAATAAAAAGTAGGATTCTGCTAAATCACAGCTAGCTGTGTTTCATTTGGGTCACACTCGTTTTTTGGTCTGTCCGATGCTCTTTGAGATTCCCTTCGCTCGTCATGTCTGTGTTTCCGTTTCGTTTCCTTCGCGTGACTGCACGATAGAGCTCAGCCCAGGTACGAGCGTCGTGTGGGTTTCTTTCTGGATATGAGCCCGTGTCTCGGCCTGTTTTTTTGAATTGTTTTTGCTTTCCGGGGCGGTGTGGGCCTGTGTGCGGTAGAGGTATTTTCTACCGCGCGTCTCTTTCATTCGGTGGAGAACAGAGGAAGGGGACGAAGCAGAGAGGGGAGCGGTGTGTCGTCGTTTGAATCCCGCTCCGGCGTTCATGGCGAGAATCGGCGTTGGGGAGAGGAGAGGTCGCCGTCGACTGAGGTACCTGCTCAGCTCTACCCTCCGCGGCGGACTCTCTCCCTTCTGTCCTTTTCCTATTCGCGAGTAAATTGGTTGGTACAGGGGCGCCCTCTCTCTGTTCGTGTTGATTTGGAGGCGGCCGCGAGCTTTTAGGTCGTCGGGAGCGAGCTTCAGGTCGTCGGAGGCGACGTACTTATGTGCATGACACCTTCTCCATCGATTTGGTACTTGGTAGGATGCGCTCCACTAATTGTTTGTGTTGCGGGCGGAGGCGAGATTGAGGTCGGCGGAGGCGGCGGCGATTTAGTGTTCCTGTCTGTGTTATGTGTGGTCGTGACCCATTCTTTCCACTCTGCCTCTCGGGGTTTCGAGTTCATGAGTAAATCGATGGGAAGGAGGCGATCTGCATCAGGTGTTCGGTGTTCTTATGGGGTTACAACCTTGCAGATAGGGGTGGCCTTTGGTTCGTCAGTACACCGTGTGGTCTATTTCTATGTGATTTTAAGGTGTGAACTGAAGGATGTCGATGGGGATGTATTGCAAGGAATTGGTGTTGCTGCGCTTTTTTATCTGGATTAGTATCTACCTGTTTTGTGCAAATGCTATCAAGATTTTTGTTTGAACTTGGGTGTATTTTCTGAGATCACAAAACTACTGGTCATGTCGTTTTCACTTTTTTCACGAGCATCTGTTCATGTTGTCTTTCACGGTTGTAATGCAAGATCCAGTAGACATGGAGAATAGTAAAAACGAGAGAACAGGTTGATTAGGAGCAAGTTGTATTGCAAGAACCCCGCGAATTAACTGTCTGTATTCTTTTTTTATTCTGAAGTTTGTTGTCGATAGATGTTTGTTTCTCTGAACTGTGTCATCTGAAAACTTGTCTGTTATTGTGTCTGATCTTTGTCCTATCATCTCGTTTGTCTCTGAACTTTGTCTTCTCAAAAGTAAAATTTCATATTTGTCATCTCAGCTCGTTTGTCTCTGTAATGTATCATCTGAAAAGTAATTTTTGGAATGTGTCTTGTCTTTTTGTCGGTATATGTTATTATGTCTTAAATTTGTCATGTCATGTCATCTGTAACTGAACTTTGTCTTCTGAATATTAATTTTTGAAATTTGTCCTCTCTGCTCGTTTGTCTCTGAACTGTGTCATGTGAATTTTGTGATTTCCCTTTTCTTTTATTGAGGGATGTGTTTGTTATCTGAATTGTGTTATCTTAAATTAGTCATTTCCCTTTTCTCTTTATTTGTTTTTTTCAGATATTTGTCTTCCATTCTTCTTCTGAAATCTGTCTTTAATTTTTTTTAGTCACCATCCTTTTCTCTGAATTATGAAATATGTCAGTCATTGTTTGTTTTCAGATATGTCTTTGAATTTATATGTCTTTTAATGCATTTGATATGTTATTCACACGTTTTGAATCATGGGTTTTTCATTTGAGTTTTATTCTCTTCCGTGGGAGGTTTTTCGTGGGTAACTCCGCCTGTCCTTTCTTTTCATTCGGAGCTGGGGACAGAAAAGGGGAAGCCCATTTTTCAGCTCAAAGCCCATATTTTGGGTCTTCTTGGACAAACCCTTATCTATTTGGGCTGGCCGTCCGTGCTGGTGTGCGTACCTAATCTTTTTTCTTGCGGAAATTTTTCTGTCTGTGATTCTTTGCTGCCACACACGTTTTTTGGTCCGGCTAGAAATAGAAAAACACGTGGCAGAATACCACTGGGTCCGAAAAACGACTGTGAGCGAAATGAAATACAGCTGACTGGGAATTAGACAGTCCCAACACAAGAAGTATGAGTACTACGAACTTGTCGCAGCACATTGTATACGCGTCCATATATAAGGAATCAATGATAAGCAAATCAGATCAAGTCCACTGTCTGACTCTCTTAACTGGCAACACACGCAATAAACTGACAAAGAACAAACTTCAGTTAACTCTGCTCCCTTGACACTGCTATTGACATCGACAATGCTACCAAGTTCAGTTAACTCGACTGCACTACTACTCATTTGTAGGTCCATGTCGGCAATCTAACGCTAACTTTGGAAGAAGATTGACTGACGCAAACTTTGAATTTATACTGATGGGACCGTACATTGCATGTGCCGGGTTATTACTAGTAGTCGTCAAATGATAAGCAAAACCAATCCGCCACCCCGCTACGATTGGATCTTGCCTGTTTTGCCATCCTGGCTGGCATTCCAGATGACAGCCAAGCATAAATCCATCGCAACAGTTGACCTCTCCACTAGCAGATTGCCCTCGACAAAACGGACCAGTGCACTAGAGTGTCTCGTTCCCGAGGCGATCGATATGGACGGAGCGCGAGATCCACCGCTGGTGGCAGGGAAACGTCGCAGCGGCGCCGCCGCCACCGTCGTTTTCCTGGCCTCGCTGCCGTTGCTGCTCTGCTCTTCCTATTCGGCGGCCGAGCCGCCTCCATCGCCGCCGACAGCCAGCTCTGCTCGCAGGTGAAACAGCAAAGTACGGCACCTACTTCGTTTTAAGCTTACACACCCACCCATGCCGGCCGCACGTTAAGGGCCCCGTGTTCGACGCCGTTCATTGATTTCCTTGCCGGCACGATCGATGGATCGCAGGTCCCCGTAACGCCTCGTCCCGGAACGCGGACCGGCTCCTTGGCGGGCTCCTCTCCCCGGACTTCGACGAGCCGGCATGCCGCAGCCGGTACGAAGGCTCAAAGCGATGGAAGCCGTCGCCATTCCCGGTGTCACCTCACCTCGTCCGGAAGCTGAGGGAGTACGAAGCCAACCACCGCCGGTGCGGGCCGGGCACGGCGCCGTACCGGCAGGCCATGGCGCAGCTCGAGTCCGGCCGCAACGGCGACCGCGACGAGTGCCGGTACGTTGTGTGGTTCCCCGTCCAGGGTCTCGGCAACCGGATGCTCGGCCTCGTCTCCACCTTCCTCTACGCGCTCCTCACCGGCCGCGTCCTCCTCGTACACGAGACCGCCGAGATGGAGGCGCTCTTCTGCGAGCCGTTTCCGGGGACCTCGTGGCTGCTTCCCCCTCCGGGCTTCCCCTACAGGGACCGCGGCTTCTGGCCAAGCTGCCGGAGAGCTCGTGTCCATGCTCGAGAGCAAACGTCGTGGGCTACGACGACGCGGCGGCGGAAATGCCAGCGCGCTGCTGCCGGCGTACGTGTACCTCCACTTGGAGAACATGAACATGCGGCTGCAGAACCACACGTTCTGCGAGGAGGACCATCGGGCGCTCGACAGGTTCAACTGGATGGTGCTCAGGTCCGACAGCTACTTCGCCGTGGCGCTGTTCCTGATGCCGACGTACCGCGACGAGCTGGACCGGATGTTCCCGGCCAAGGGTTCCGTGTTCCACCACCTCGGCAGGTACCTCCTCCACCGGGTAACCGAGCGTGGGGGATCGTGCAGAGGTTCTTCGACAGCTACCTCGCCGGCGCCGACGAGCGTCTGGGCTTGCAGGTGCGCGTGGTGCCGCACAGCGGGGTTCAGTTCGAGGCCATGTACGAGCAGATCCTTCGGTGCACGCGGGAGAACGATCTCCTGCCAGGTGACCGACGAGCCCGCAAGCGTGCGGCCGGCGGCCAACAGCACGGCGAAGACGAAGGCCGTTCTGGTGGTGTCGCTGAAGTCGGAGTACTACGAGAAGCTCCACGCACGTACTACACGAACGCGACGGCGTCGGGGGAGATGGTGACGGTGCACCAGCCGAGCCACGACGGGGACCAGCACACGGAGGCGCGGGCGCATAACGAGCGCGCGCTGGCGGAGATCTTCCTGCTGAGCTACAGCGACGAGATGGTGACGACGGGGTGGTCGACGTTCGGGTACGTGCGCACGCGCTGGCCGGGGTGCGGCCCTGGCTGCTGGTCCCGCTGGACTGGAGCGGGAGAAGGCCGACGCCGCGTGCGTGCGGCCGGCGTCTGTGGAGCCGTGCCTGCACTCGCAGCCGTCGCTCGTGTGCCGTGGCGGGAAGGATCTTGACCTCGTGGCGCACGTGCCGTTCCTGCAAAAATGTGAAGATGTGGGTTTCGGTCTTAAGCTCGTCGATTGATTCGGTGATGTTTTTGGGCGATCAGTTCATTCAGTGAAATATATGTACCATCAATATTTCAAAGTTAGAGTCGATATTCTTCTAAATTCAAAGTCGACCGTAATTTTCCCTTTTTTTTCTATGATTTGTGGCACAGGAAAATCCAACGAGAGGAGAATATTCAAGATTTCTTCGTTTTCTTCAATAACTTCTGATTTGGGTCTCTGCATCGAGGGGTTTCGGTCCCTATCCCGCTGTGTTGAAACTGAAATAGTGGTTTGGCTTAATTGGTGTCTAAATCATAAGCTATTTTTCTTGTAGAATTTGGTTATACGCTCCATCCAATCGGAATATCATAATGGGTATGTAAATCACTTCAATGGGTCCACTTAAATACATGTAGTTTCTGTTGGAATCTAACATTGTTGAGAAAATTCCAAAAAAGCACCACAATTCAGCGGGAAGTTTGCAAATCCACTTGTTTTCGTAATTTATCAAAAAATCCATCACAATTGCACTGATACTGATGCTCGATTTTGGCCGCACTAAACCGATTTCTGACAGAGTGACCCACTGTCAAGAATGACGTGGCCAACACGGACACTGCGGTTCGGGACAGCCGTTAACGGTTTCTTCTTGAAATTCTAAAAAACTTCTATAATTGAGCAATAAGTTCACAAATCAATCGGGACACCTAATATTTTCAAAAATCCACCAGGATTGCACTGGTGCTCTTTTTTAATCACGTTAACGAGATTTCTGATAGTTGATAGTGGGACCCACTGTCACGGATGACGTGGCTCGACGGTGATAATCCGGGTGACAAAGATCATATGGGTTAAGTTTTTTGGGTCTCTTTTGTAATACTTCAACTGATCCTTGTCAGCTCCTCTCTCCCTGTAAAAATCCCGTCGCTAGAGGAGGTGGAGCACAAGACAAGAGGACGGCGGCGAGTAAGGCTTATCCGATGGTGGAGGTGGCGGGCTTGCTGCTGCGGCTTGTCCTTCGCGGCCGGCCGAAGGAGCTCTCTGCACGGAAGTGCGAGCTTGCGTGGGTCGGTGGCGTCAAGGATGGGGAACCGCAGCGGCCCACCCCCACCTCCGTCCTCGGCCGCTGTGTTGTCCCTCCCCACCCCCACTTCCTCCTCTCTCTCGAACTAACCTAGCCCGAGAAGAACATGACCGAACCCGAGCCCCCGGGCGACTGAGCGAGAGAGGGCCGGGGGACCAAAGCGTGCCCTAGCCGGCGTGGGCCGTGGCACCATCAGTGTGGGTCGGGCTGGTCCTGGTGGCGTACATGGCCGCATCGGGGGCGGGCGCATCGAGGAGTCTACTTCGGCTAACCCTGGAGCCCGCGTGGCCGGGTGGGTGATTACGTGACCATGCGATGAGGACAAGGCGTCCCGTCGTGGTGACACACTAGAAAGGGGGCGCAGGAGAGGAACGACGCCGGTGGTGAGGTCTTACTTCGAGTTCCTCCGCGGTGTCGGCCATGATATTGGCTGATGAGCTCTTTTTGGGGGAAGCTAGTGCTGCTCTACTTCCCCAGCGGCTACAGCAACACAACTAGCCTACACGCAGTAGGGTCTCGACGGTGCGTCCAACGGCCGTCATTGCTCTGGTTCACCGCCGGCAGGCCATGAGAAAAGGAATATAGTAAGAAAAGAACAGGAACATGCTGACAGCTTTGATCCATCGGAAAGTAAAAAAAGCAAACAAAATTTACGCCTATCTAACATTTTTTGCTTGGACCGTTACCTTCTTTGCCACGTCAGCCCGACAGTGGACCCCTCATGTCAACGCTGCTAAAATGGACAAATAGTGCTATTTGATAAGAACCAGCGTAAATCTTAGTGCACTTTTGAAAATATTACGAACTTCATGCGCGCAACGTGGTATCTTCTTGGAATTTCTAGAGGAGGCCGTTAAGGGTTGTCCGAATCGGCCGTGTCGACGACAGTGGGTCCCTATGTCAGAAATCGTTTAGCCCGGCGAAAATTGAGAATCAGTGCTACTTGAACGCAACCAACGCGATGGTGGTGGATTTTTCAGAAATTGCTGAAACCGGTGGATTTGCGAACTTCTCGCTGATTTGTGGTGTTTTTTTTTTTGGATTTTCTCATCATTGTTTGTTGATTACTAGTTAGCATGGATTGCGGACATGGACCTACAGCTACAAATGTATGGTGGAGTCGAGTTAACTGAACTTGGTACCATTGTCGATGTCAGGGTAACTGAAGTTAGTACCCGATGCCAAGGGAGCAAAGTTAAACTGAAATTTGTTGTTTGTGGGTTCATTACATGGGTTGCATACTATAGTACAGATCGGGCCATTTAACTCCCGAGCACACATAGAGTGAGGGACCGATGTGAGATATGACCTATCACTTATGGTACAAATTTAAAATTGTGTGCATGGGATTCAAACCGTGTGCGATGTTCGGTAGATGGCACACGGTTTTGTACTATCAACCATGTTGCGATGTATAACCCACGATTTACTTGGAGGAATCATGCGAGATATTTCAAGGAGAGTGGATCTTCGCTGATCACGGGCCTGAAGTCGATACAGTTCATAACGTAAAGGGTCTAACTGAATAATGTTGTATTCAAAGTTTTTTTTTTGACTTTCAATACAAAGAAATTTTCCCCGGCGTCGGTTAGTTCTGAACGGAGTGAGTAAATTATTCCAAATATCAATTAAGTAAGCGTTTAGGATTTTTGGAGTTATGTGTCATTAGTATAGGATCTTCTTAATTTTGTCAATGTAGATTTTCACGGCAGGCGATGGCTCGTCATCAAATATGTGATCGGAACTGAAAGTGATTGCCTAATTGCGTAGCAGTAATCTTGATTGGACGTCATGTGTTTTATTTTTGGGTTACATTGTACATCGCTCTGGTTCAGTACTCCGCTGCGTGAACAAGTTTGAGCCCCCAGCTCATGTCTTCGCAGTGTCGGACGTGAGGCACCAGCTTCCCTGTATCCGCACCGCGCCTGGTCGTGCAGTCGTAGAATGGCGGCCCGTGCAAGCACGGCTCCATGGACGCGGCCCGCCGACACGGCGGGTTGGGCGTGGTGAGGTTCTCGGGCTTGAACATGATCCACGGCGTGAGGCCGCCGAGGCCGTGGCCGACGTACCCGAACGTGGACCAGCCGCTGGTGACGATGGCGTCCGTCATGCTGAGCAGGTACATCTCGGCCAGCGCCTTCATGTCGTGCGTGGCCTCGCCGGTGAGCTGGTGCTCCTCGTGGCTGGGCTGGTGCACGCTCACCACCTCGCCGGTGGCCGTCGCCGACTGCCAGTACCTGCCCCGGATGCTCTCGAAGTACCACGAGCTGAGGCCGGTCATCAGGACAGCCTTGGACCTCGCGCTGGCAGTGGCCGGCCGCCGCAGCGGTTCTCGCGCCGCCACCACCTCGGGCAGCAAGTGCTCCAGCGACGTCGTGCACGCGAGGATTTGGTCCAGGACGTGCTGGAACGGCGTGTCCCCGTCGAACACCCTGACCTGGATGCCCAGCCGTTCGTCCGAGCTCTTGAGGTACGAGTCGTAGAACCTCGTGATCAACCCCCACACTTTGTTCGTCGGGTGGAAGAGGTACCGCGCCAGGAGGTAGAACACCGCGTCTTTTCGGGGGAACAGCCTGTCGAGCTCCTCCTGGTACGCCGGGTTCAGGAAGAGCGCCGGAACGAAGTACCCGTCCGTCCTCATCACCAGCCACGGCGCGCGGTGGAGGAACTCCCGGTGATCGTCGCAGTAGAAGAGCTTGTCGTGGTAGGTGCAGGCGTGGTCGAGGTCCACGAACACGTACGGGAGCTCGGGCACCGACGCGGCGCGGCCGTTCCGCACCAGGTTCCGGTAGCTCTCCGGCACCTCGCCGGTCAGGCTCTCGAGGTCACGGAGCGGGAAGTCCGGTGGCAGGAGCCATGACGTGCCCGTGAATGGCTCGCAGAAGAGGTCGGGCAGGGAAGTGCCCCTGTCGACGAGCAGCACGCGGTCGGTGAGCATGGCGTAGAGGAAGGCCGACGCCATGGCCAGTATCCTGTTCCCGAGGCCCCTGTATGGCACCAGCACGAGGTACTTGCAGGAGTCGTCGTCCGTGGTAGTGCCCGTGCCGTTTCGCCGGTGATCGAGCAGCTCCGCTGCCTGCCGGTATGGATCGCTGCCCGGGCCGCACCGTCTCTGCAGCGCCTCTTGCTCTCGTAGCCGCTTGACGAGGTGCGCGGACGGCGACCGTGTCATGTTTTTGCGGTAGGAGGTGGACTGGTACCGGCTGATGCACGATTGCTCGTCGAACCCCGGTACGAGCAGGCCTTCCAGGAGTCTGTCTTCGTTGGATTCTGCAGCGCAACGAGTCAGAAAAATCAGCGACTCTGCTCCGATTCTCAGGTTTTGATCACCAATTACATGAAAGAAAATGTGATCGTGTTCTTCGGTACAACATGTAGGAGAAACCAATGCACAATTGAACTTTTTCTTACACGAGATGCATAATTAAACACGCGGAAACATGGTTCATGCAAGGATTGCAGAGGACGAAAGACAGATACACGTCGGGTTCCTACCTTCGCGGTCGTACGTCCTGGCCGTCGCCGCCGCTGTCCAGCCCGACGGCAACGGCATGGACCCATCTCGCCGGCTAACCATGATCACGAGGAGCGGCAAGGCGGCAAGGCAAACCGCAAGCGACGTGATCCACTTCCTTGCGACCCATGGCTTTCTTTCGTCCTCCTCCTCGGTCTCCTCATCGGCGCGGTGAGCGGCCTTCTCCACGGCGATCGAGCACTGCTGCGACGGCCGCTTGCTTATGCCATTGCCAATGCCAGCACCGCCGTCCAAGGCCATCGTTATCTGGTGGATCGGGCGTTTTTCTCGGGCTCACGGATCTCATCCTGACAGATGCTAGGAATTAGGAATGGCTCCATGATTTCGAATTGAACTAAAGAAGGAAAATACTCTCTAAAGGAAAGGAAATAGAATACCAAAAGAAGAGTAATCGCGCAGCTGTTACGATTGCCTATTGTTGTTGTTGTCTCTGACATTTTTTTCTTTCTTTGCGACGAATGTCTTGGCGGGCATATAAAATGTACAGGCTACTTTATTCAGGAACCGTCCGATTCAAATTCCGGTCTAGATCTAATCTTTGGTTATCTTTGCATTTATACTGTGAGATCTTTAGAAATCAGCCCGTCTACGTATTTCTCTCCTACCATACAATACGTGGTTTTTCAGTTTGTCCTTGATTTCATTTCTTAGAAGTGCTCAGTTTTCCCGTAGCGTTTGACATTTCTCGCTTTCCCCCTTTTCTTTCGAAACCAACCTCGCATTTTTCCGCACCGATGATTTTCGTCAATCTACACACTTTGACCATGCCCGGTGGAAATTCTGACATAAGTGGGGCCCACTAAAACTTTAAATGTGGGACCTTGAGATCTCAACATGGTGGGACCGACATCACCTTACAGGTGGGCCCTTACATGGTGGGACCAACTGCTCTTTGCAGGTGGGACCGACTATACATTAATGGCAAGACAATGATTATGTGTGAATGGTAAACAACAAGGATATGTGGGCGAAATTCATTTCTGCATTAAGACAGTAGATGGTGTAGTCGTTTATCGTCGCCATATGGTAAATAAAAGAGACACCTCACTTCTTCCATCCAAGAACAATCATCAATGCTTTGTATCTTTATCACTCTGCTCCCCTCCAAAATGTCGTACATCGCGAACTCTCTCTACACAAAGTCGACCAACGTGATGGACGGGAACGACCCTGACACTCCGGTGGACAGCCCGAACTTGGCTATGGACAAGGATCCCGACTAGATCTTCTTTTATCAAGGTTTGCCTCCCATGCCGCAAATCGACCCTGACAAGACGGACGAGGAGGAGGAGTACAACTTGCACAACACCCCCTTTTCAAGTGTGAGAATACCGACAACGATACCACCGCCGAAAAATTCTCGCCAGCCCGCCACAAGAAGAACGGGAGGATGGCATGAAGAAGTAGCATACAAGCGCTAACGAAGATGCCAAGGAGCCGAATAAGAAGTAGAAGCAATAATTAGGTTTAAGTTAAATATGTGTCTAGGTTCTTTAATCTTAGTTCTTGTGTATGTTAGAGCATCTCCAGTCGGGGCGCCCAAACGGCCGTCCAAAGGCCTGCCGGACAGGCCCTTTGGGCGTTGTCCGGACTAGTCGTTTGCTTTGGGCGCCGTTGCTCCCCACTCGCGGCGCCCAAAGCCGGCCCAATCGAGGTTTTTTTTTGAAAAATTCAAATGAGAGGGTCATTAAATAATGGCAGGAAATCGATGTATCAACCGCCAATGGCCATGGTCGGCAACAAATTAAGAGTTTCGGCCACAATCGGCCACACTCGGCCACAACCGGCCAGAAATTCAGAGTTTCGACCACGATCGGCCACACTCGGCCACAAACTCGAAGCTGGGCCATCAAAATACGCCAAAATATGTCGGGAGATGTCGATGCCGGCCACAGGTTGTGGCCACCGCCGGTCTAGATGGTGTCGCCGGGCTGGGGCACGTAGTCGGCACCAGGTTGGGTCAAGTCGGGGTCCTCGTCGGCCTGGACGTCGTCACTGTGACCCTGGTTGCCGCCGGTCGCGGGTGGAACGAGCCCAAGCTCTTGTAGGATCGCGGCGTGGAACATGTTGTGCGCCGCCCTCGCCAGCGGGTCCATGCTGGAGACGTCGGCCGTCAAGATCATGAAATATTGGCTTCGCTTCTTGACGGCGGCTTTCTTTTGCTCGAGGTCGATCTTGACGTCGGCCTTGTGCATCAAGGTCGCCCACCTTGCGTTGTTCTCGTCGCGCCTCAAACTCGAGTTGGAGGAGACACCGGCGAGGACCTTGTCGATGGATGACTGAACCCTTTCCGTCTTTGCCGCCGCCGCCAAGGCCGCCTTCGCCTTCTTGTTCCCGACTGGCCGCCCCTCTGAGTTTTCCGGATCGGTGTTGAGGTTGGCATGGCCGTTCTTGTTTAGAGTCTTCCGGTGCGCCTTCCATTTCTCACAATTTTGGAGAAGCTTGTAGCAATGCATCAAACGGAAGTCTTTCTCCTTGTTGAGGGTTCGGTACAAAACAAAGGGCGTCGATGATCTACAACAAAGGAAGACGAGGTTGATCGCAAGCCGATGACCCAAGCAAAACATCATCAAGGGGATTGCAAGCCGGCGGTCACCTGATCCGACGGGCCCTTCCCGCTCTCTTGCCGATCGCGGATGTTCTCATGGCAGCCGTGGAACTTGTTGATGATGCGTTGCACGATGCGCCACCTATGCGCGATGGCGACTCGGGCGCGCTCCATGGGCACCTTGAAGTAGTCCTTGGTGAACCGGCGCTCGTCGAACTCGTCCTTGATCCTCGACCAGTATGCGGTGCTTGTTTGGTTCGCGCCGACGATCGAGCAGCCGGTAGTGATGGCTTTCCATGATTCGACCATGCACTCGTCCTCCTTGGTCGTCCAAATTGTGTCATGGCTGCCTTGGTTCTTCGCCGGTGCGTCCTCACCGGCCACAGCATTGTCCTCGCCCTCATCGTCGTCCTCATGCTCGTCGTAGTACACCTCATCCTCGTCAAACTCGTCGTCATCCTCGTCCTCGCCCTCCGCCGCCCGGGCGCCATCATTGATTATCTCGGCCATGATGGCGGTGTGCTCCTATACACACAAAACAATGCCGGCGGTCACAACTTGCCTATGCACACGTCTGTCCTATACTCCATGAATACAGAACACGGCTTCATACCTAGGTTAGATCGGTGAGATCGTGGGTCATTTGGTCGACCACATGGGAGGTGCCTGCGTCAAACGAAAGGCTACGACCGGCCTGGGCGTGCATCTGGACGGCGGGTTGTCTCCGCAACGCCGGCGACTCCAGATCGACGGTCTGGTTTAGATCGAGGCCGCACGATGGGAAGATGGTGTTGGGGTCGAAGCCGCTATGGTACTGCTGCTGGATTTCGCCGTACTCGGGGAGAACCTGGAGCGAGGCGCGCCGGCGGCGCTGTCGGCGAAGAAGGACGAACTCGATGGCGAGCTGCCGATCTTGCATCGCAGAGGGGCGCTGCTCTCTTGGCTTGCTCCATGGCGAAGGCTTGGTTCAATGCGGCGACGGTCTTGTTCATGGTGGCGATGCTCTTCGCCGTCAATGGCGGCGGTGGCGGGTCGAGCAGATTCCTAGCTCTCTGCTTCACGCGATGGCCGCCACGGCTCTGCGTCTCCAATCGGCGCCGGAGGACGTCCAGGTCCCAATCATGCTGCGACATCTCCTCCAGCTTTTCCTTGGCCGGGGGTGCCTTGTGCTGCTTGCGAACGCCCAGCGTCGTCCCCGCCGCCTTTGTCCTCGCCGCTGTCTTCCCCTTCGCCTTTGGTACCTTGGGCACAGCTGGCGGCGCCATGGAAACCGAGGCGGCGCGGCGCGAGGGTTTTTGTTTTGGCGGGAAGAGTGGCGGGGAAATGGGATTTGGGGGAGTAATTGGGTGGAAGCCGGTATTTATTGCTTTTTCCTAGTCGCTGACAGGCGCGGCCCGCGCGTCGGAGGGGTACGTGGCGTCGCGCTCCGTTGCGTCCGGGGCCGCCCGAGGTCTACCCAAAATGAGGGCGTGGGCTGGGCGTGCCAGACCGAAAACTGAGCCGCGCCGGACCCAATTCGCGTTTGGGCGGCGCGAGTGGGGGCGAAAAACTGTCCGGGCACGCCCCAAAGGCCTTCGCGCGGCTGTTTGGGCGCCCCGACTGGAGATGCTCTTATGTAGTTAAGGTTTGGTGTAAATCCCTTAATATTATGTTTAATTACTGACTTTGTTTGTTTCTGTTCTTGAATTTATGTCTGCCCTAGCCAGGTGGGGAGAAATTTCATAAAGATTTAGTTTCTAATTTATTCGATGCGACGTGAGAATGACATATACTAGTGGTTGCAAGTTTAGACTCGTTGCCAAAACATTTCTCCACATGCATGGCTCCCCCCATAGACCTTACAGTCTGAAGAGAATGTGGGTGACCAGATGGAGTGGCCTCTCTGCGTGGGCTTGCATGATGGTCCAATGACACCGATATGTCAAAAGATCCACGCCCTTGCTTCTCGTCTTCCCTGCACTGGCACACATGTTCAATGCCGAAGGACATACCACACCGAACACATTCCAACACGACATTCCATGCTTTAAACGAAAGCGTGCACAGACACGGGGTCAACTACCATTGATTTCCATCTCTTGTATCTTCTCACAAGCCATGCATGCCTATAAATTTGCATGTTTCATATGCTCCGACGACATCCTCATCATGACCAGTTTGATCACCTTTCTTAGACTCCCTCTACTTAGAGCATCTCCACCGGGACGCCCAATAGCGCTCCCAATAGCGCTATTGGGAGCGGCAACGCAAAAAACGCCCCACCGGCGCTCCCAATAGCAAAAATAAATGCCGGCAGTTCCAAAAGAACGTCCGGCACACCCACATTGACACCAGGTTCTAGGGAGCGAAGCGGGGTTGCCGGCAACGCGCGGCAACCAATTCCAGCTCAGCCTCAGGCCACCAACCCCACCCGTCAGTCTCTAAAATTCCACCTACCCGTCTCTCTCCTCTATCTTCTCTATTTCTTTCTTCCTTCCATCTTTTTCCCCACCATCGATGGATCTTCAACCCCCTGCTCCGGCCAGCACCGAGCACGCCATCCGACCAGCAACCCCGCCGCCGCCGCGCGTCATCCTCAGCTCCATGTAGATCTCGGCCTCGGCCATACCGACGACCGACTGCTGCTTCCGTGGGCGGCGTCCGTGGAAGCCGAGGCCGTTTACAAGACGGATGCGGCGTCCGCACTGGCCTGCTCGGCCTCCAGGACCACGTCCGTGATATGTCTCAAACGCATCTATAATTTCTGATGTTCCATGTTGATATTATACCAATTGTTACATGTTTTATATACACTTCATAGCATTTTTATGCATTTTCTGGGACTAACCTATTAACAAGATGCCACAGTGCCAGTTCCTGTTTTCTGCTGTTTTTGTATTCCAGAAAAGCTAGTCTGGAAATATTCTCGGAATTGGACGAAACTTGGACAGAACCTCCTATTTTTCCAACACGAACACGGAGTCCAAAGGAGAGACGGAGGGGAGCCACGAGGCAGCCACACCATGGGGCCGCGCGGGCCCCCTGCCGCGCCGTGGGGTGGTGTGGGGCCCACGTGCGCTCCAGCCGCCGCCCTTTCGCCTATTTATTCCTCCCGACGCGAAAACCCTAAATACCCGAGCCATTATCCACGAAAAGTTCCAGAGACGCCGCCGCCGTCAACCCTAGCTCGGGAGGGTTCAGAAGCTCTTCCCGGCACCCTGCCGGAGAGGGGAATCATCACCGGAGGGCTCTACATCACCATGCCTGCCTCCGGAGTGATGCGTGAGTAGTTCATCCTTGGACTACGGGTCCATGGCAGTAGCTAGATGGTTGTCTCTCCACTTTATGCTATCATGTTTAGATCTTGTGAGCTGCCTATCATGATCAAGATCATCTTATTGTAATGCTACATGTTGTGTTTGCTGGGATCCGATGAATATTGAATACTATGTCAAGTTGATTATCAATCTATCTTATATGTTATTTATGATCTTGCATGCTTTCCGTTACTAGTAGATGCTTTGGCCAAGTAGATGCTTGTAACTCCAAGAGTGAGTATTTATGCTAGATAGTGGGTTCATGCCTCCGGTAATCTGGGAGAGTGACAATAACTTCTAAGATTGTGGATGTGCTGTTGCCACTAGGGATAAAATAACCGATGCTTAGCTTAAGGGTGCGCCGTTAGGTCTAATGCATTTGTTTACATTACGCACATTACTTAATGCAATTATCCGTTGCTTGCAACTTAATACCAACGGGGAACTCGGATGACAACCTGGCGGTGGATTATTAGTCATAGACGCTGTTGGATAACGGTCTATGTATTTTGTCGTAATGCCCACATGAATATCATAGTAATCATCATGTCATATATATGCATTGTCATGCGCTCAATATTTTGTCAATTGCCCAGCTGTAATTTGTTCACCCAGCATGTTAGTTATCTTTTATGGAGAGACACCACTAGTGAACTGTGGACCCCGGTCCATTCTTTTACACTGATAATACAACCAACTGCAAACATTGTTCCTTTTCATTCTCTGCAATTTACTACTGTTTTCCACACCATACGTTTAATCCTTTGTTTTCAGCAAGCCGGTGAGATTGACAACCTCACTGTTTCGTTGGGGCAAAGTAGTTTGATTGTGTTGTGTGCAGGTTCCACGTCAGCGCGCCACTGACAACCTTCAGAAGTGATTTCTTGCTCCTACTGGTTCGATTAAACCTTGGTTTCATACTGAGGGAAACTGCTGCTACACTGCTTCATACCTTCCTCTTGGGGTCTCCCAACGAACGTGTGATCCACGCAATCAAGCTTTTTCTGGCGCCGTTGCCGGGGAGCAAGAGGATTTCTGCAAGGGGAGTTTCACGCTTCCAATCTCTTTACTTTGTTATTGTCTTGCTTAGTTTATTTTTATTTAGTCTTGTTTGCTTTATTTATCAAAAACACAAAAAAATTAGTTACTTTTATTTTCAAGTTGTTATCTTTCTGTTTTGTTTTAATTTTGCTAAAATGAGTACCCCTGAGAACACTAAGTTGTGTGATTTCACTAGCACGAACAACAATGATTTCATTAGTACACCTATTGCTCCACCTGCTTCTAACGCAGAATTCTATGAAATTAAACCTGCACTTTTAAATCTTGTTATGAAAGAGCAATTCTCTGGTGTTAGTACTGATGATGCTGCTGCTCACCTTAATAATTTTGTTGAACTTTGTGAGATGCAAAAGTATAAGGATGTAGATGGTGATATTATTAAACTGAAACTTTTTCCTTTCTCTTTGAGAGGACGTGCTAAAGAATGGTTGCTATCTTTGACTAGAAATAGTATTGATTCATGGACTAAATGCAAAGATGCTTTCATAGGAAAATATTATCCTCCTGCTAAGATATATCTTTGAGAAGTAGCATTATGAATTTCAAACAATTTGATAATGAGCATGTTGCTCAAGCTTGGGAGAGAATGAAATCATTGGTAAAGAATTGTCCCACCCATGGACTGACTGCTTGGATGATCATCCAAACCTTTTATGCAGGACTAAATTTTTCTTCAAGAAACCTATTGGATTCGGCCTCTGGAGGTACCTTTATGTCCATCACTTTGGGTGCTGCAACAAAGCTTCTTGATGATATGATGATAAATTATTCTGAATGGCACACCGAAAGAGCTCCACAAGGTAAGAAGGTAAATTCTGTTGAAGAAATCTCTTCCTTGAGTGATAAGATTGATACTATTATGTCTATGCTTACAAATGGAAAAATGCATGTTGATCCAAATAATGTTCCTTTAGCTTCTTTGGTTGCTCAAGAAGAGCATGTTGATGTGAACTTCATTAAAAATAATAACTTCAACAACAATGCTTATAGGAATAATTTTGGTAATACAATTATAAGCCCTATCCTTTTAATAGTGGCAATGGTTATGTTAATTCTTATGGTAATTCCTACAACAATAATAAGAGTGTACCCTCTGATCTTGAAGTCATGCTTAAGGATTTTATTAGTACACAAACTGCTTTCAATAAATCTGTTGAGGAAAAGTTTGGGAAAATTGATGTTCTTGCCTCTAAAGTTGATAGTCTTGCTCTTGATGTTGATTTGTTAAAAATTAAAACTATGCCTCATGATGTTAAAGAGAGCAAAACTCTCAATGCTATACAAGTTAAAATTGATAATAATGTGAGGATGTTAGCTGATTTACATGCTAGGTGGGCAAGAGAGGATGAAATTGCTAAAAAGAATAGTATTGCTAGAGTTTATACTATTACTACTACTGAAAATGCTAAACTCAAGTGTTAACAAACCTCCTACTATCAATGGTAAAGTAATTGGTGTTGGCAATGTCTCTACTTCTGTTGCAAAACGTTTAAAATTGCCTGAAAACACTGAAACTGTTCCTGATAAAAGTGCTGAAATTTTTCGAGATGTGGGAGACAATGGTCCCATTACTTTGATAATAATGATTTTGATTTTGATGGTTGCAATATTTCTGAAGTAATTAAGTTCTTGCAAAAGCTAGCTAGAAGTCCTAATGCTAGTGCTATAAACATGGCTTTTACTAAACATATTACTAATGCTCTCATGCAAGTTAGGGAAGAGAAATTAAAACATGAAGCTTCTATCCCTAGGAAGTTAGAAGATGGTTGGGAGCCCATCATTAAAATGAAGGTGAATGATTTTGATTGCAATGCTTTATGTGATCTTGGTGCTAGTATTTCTGTTATGCCTAAGAAACTTATGATATGCTTGATTTAGCACCTTTGGAACACTGTTATTTGGATGTTCACCTTGCTGATAATACTATAAAGAAACCTTTGGGGAGAGTTGATGATGTTTTTATAATGGTTAACAATAACCTTGTCCCCGTTGATTTTGTTGTTTTGGATATTGAATGCAATGCTTCTTGTCCTATTGTTTTGGGAAGACCTTTTCTTAGAACTGTTGGTGCTATTATTGATATGAGAGAGGGGAATATTAAATATCAATTCCCACTCAAGAAAGGTATGGAACACTTCCCTAGAAAGAAGATGAAGTTACCTTTTGATTCTATTGTTAGAGCAAATTATTCTGTTGATGCTTCATCACTTGGAAACACTTGATTCTTACTTTCTGCGCCTAGCTGAAAGGCGTTAAAGAAAAGCGCTTATGGGAGACAACCCATTATTTTATTTCTGCAATTTTTCTTTTCTTTTTGAGTCAAGGAGTTGTTTACTTCTGTAACAATTCCTTTGTATCTTTATTTTATCGCATTGTTGTGCCAAGTATTGCCTCTAATAGGAAGATGATGCTAGATTTGGATTTCTGCGCAGGAACAGATTTCTGCTGTTCACCGTTTTACTTCTGTAAAATCACAGAAAAATTATTTAAATCTGCAAATTTTTGTGCGTGATCCTCAGATATGTACGCATCTTTCGTTAGTTTAAAGTTTTTCGATCTGAGCAACGTAAGTGCCTCGAAAAAATTCGTCTTTACGGACTGTTCTGTTTAGACAGATTCTGTCTTTTATTTTTCGCATTCTCTCTTTTACTAGTGTTGAGTGGAATTCTTTTTTAGGGTGAAGAGCTTCACATAACATCAGTGGCAGTAGTTAATGTTAAAAGTAACGGTCATGTTTGTGTCCTTATAGAACATGTGAGTTTTTGATTGTGCACTAACCCTCTAATGAGAATTACTTGAGTTTGGTGTGGCGGAAGTTTTCAAGGGTCAAGAGAGAAGGATGATATAATGTGATCAAGAAGAGTGAAGAGCTTAAGCTTGGGGATGCTCCCATGGATCACCCCAGCATATTTCAAGAAGACTCAAGCGTCTAAGCTTGGGGATGCCCAAGGCATCCCCTTCTTCATCAGCAACTTATCAGGTCATCTCTAGTGAAACTATATTTTAATTCTTTCACATCATATGTGCTTTACTTGGAGCGTCTGTGTGCTTTTATTTTCAGTATTTTATTTTTCTTATGGTCAACTTGATTGGACCCTAGCATTCTTGATTGGGAGAGAGACACGCTCCGCTTTTTCATATGAATACTCCTATTCTTCACTTATACTTGTTGAGTATTCTTATCTAGCTATTGCTATGCTTTTAGCTCCTGTTTTGCATGCATCTCTTATTCAGAGCTGTTAGTTCTTTTAAAGAAAGTACTCTCTTGCTTCACTTATAATTGTTTGGAGAGTTTATGTTGAAATAAATTGATTGGTGTTTGGTTGGAACAGAAAATGTTGCATGTGGTAGATGGTATAATGGAAAAAGCTTACATATTCTTGTAGATCACTGTATTGGATAATTTGATACTTGTCAATTGTTTTGAGTTATCAAGTAGTTCATGTTTAAGCTTTTGTATCATGTAGTTAAAACCTATTAATGAAGAACTACCGTAAAGCTCGTTGAAATTTGGTTTGCATGATTGGTATCTCTAAGGTCTAGATATTTTCTAGTAAAAGGGTTTGGTTAACAAGGAAGACAGTGTAGAGTCTTATAATGCTTGCAATATGTTTTCATATAAGTCTTGCTGTGTCGGTTGATATCCTGTGTTTGCTTCAAATAACCTTGCTAGCCTAAACTCTGTACTGAGAGGGAATGCTTCTCGTGCATCCAAAACCTTGAGCCAAAATCCATGCCATCTGTGTCCACCATAACTACCTATATGTGGTATTTCCTTGCCATTCCAAGTAAATTTTTCATGTGCTACCTTTAAACTATTCAAACTTATTACTCCTATTTTGTGTCAATGTTTACCAAGCTCATGAGGACGGGGTGGATGTCTTTATGTCAACTGTCAAACAGACTTTACCACCGGACTAGCGGCATATACATCCGCTTATCCATTAATTTTGCAAAAAGAGCTGGCAAATGGGGTGCCCAGTCCCAATTAATTACAACTTTAACCGCTTAATTCTCTTCACATTTTTGCCCTGATTTATCAGTCAAGCAATGACAAACAGTGAAATATCTGCATGTGTAAACAAAAGAGAAAGAGGGATGATCTGCCTTGCTGGTAGAAATAACGTCCTTCATGGGAGCCGCTCTTAAAAGTCTGGTTGGCAGGGGTCATATTGTACTTTCCATTTTCTGATTCGTTGACAATTAACAAACACCTCCAAAACTTATTTTTACTCTCTTATGATTTCAAAAACTTAAAAAGCTCTAGCACATGATTTAATCCCTGCTTCCCTCTGCGAAGGGCCTTTCTTTTACTTTTATGTTGAGTCAGTTTTCCTACTTCTTTCTATCTTAGAAGCAAACACTAGTGTCAACTTTGGTGCAACAATTTTTATATGCTTGTATATTGCACTTATTATATTGCTTTGTGTTGACAAATATCCATGAGATATATATGTTGAAAGTTGAAAGCAATTGCTGAAGCTTAAATCTTCCTTTGTGTTGGTTAAATACCTTTTACTTAGAATCTATTGCTTTATGAGTTAACTCTTATGCAAAACTCTTTGATGCTTGTCTCGAAAGTACTATTCATGAAAAGTTTTTGCTTATATGATTCAGTTGTTTGCTCATTATCTACTTGCTAGCAAACTATAGACCATTGACCTGGATCACTTCATTCATAACATGTGCTTTACAATACTATTTGATCAAGATTATGATTGTAGCATGTCACCTCAGAAATTATTTTGTTTTTATCGTTTTACCTACTCGAGGACGAGTAGAACTAAGCTTGGGGATGCTTGATACGTCTCAAACGTATCTATAATTTCTGATGTTCCATGTTGATATTATACCAATTGTTACATGTTTTATATACACTTCATAGCATTTTTATGCATTTTCTGGGACTAACCTATTAACAAGATGCCACAGTGCCAGTTCCTGTTTTCTGCTGTTTTTGTATTCCAGAAAAGCTAGTCTGGAAATATTCTCGGAATTGGACGAAACTTGGACAGAACCTCCTATTTTTCCAACACGAACACGGAGTCCAAAGGAGAGACGGAGGGAGTGATGACGTGAAACACACGTTCGTTGGGAGACCCCAAGAGAAAGGTATGATGTAGTCAGCAGCAAGTTTTCCTTCAGAAAGAAACCAAGGTTATCGAACCAGTAGGAGCAGCAACTCTTCAGAAGGTTGTCAACGGCGCCAGAAAAATGGCTGTCGCAGGGAATCTGGACTGTTGACGTGGAATCTGCACACAACACAATCAAACTACTTTGCCCCAACAAAACAGTGAGGTTGTCAATCTCACTGGCTTGCTGAAAACAAAGGATTAAACGTATGGTGTGGAAAATGAGTATTAAATTGCAGAGAATGAAAAAGGAACAGTTTGCAGTTTGTGGTTGTTTAATCAGTGTAAAAGAATGGACCGGGGTCCACAGTTCACTAGTGGTGTCTCTCCATAAAAGATAACTAACATGTTGGGTGAACAAATTACAGCTGGGTAATTGACGAATAGTGAGCGCATGACAATGCATATACATGACATGTTGACTACTATGATATTTAATTGGGCATTACGACATAATACATAGACCGTGATCCAACAGCATCTATGACTAATAATCCACCGCCGGGTTGTCATCCGAGTCCCCCGTTGGTATTAAGTTGCAAGCAACGGATAATTGCATTAAGTAAAGTGCGTAATGTAAACAAACACATATGCCCGTGGACATAGCATTGTTAGGTTATCCCTAGTGGCAACAGCACATCCACAACCTTAGAACTTTCTGTCACTGTCCCAGGTTAAACGGAGACATGAACCCACTATCTAGCATAAATACTCTCTCTTGGAGTTACAAGCATCTACTTGGCCAAAGCATCTACGAGTAACGGAAAGCATGCAAGATCTTAAATAACATATAAGATAGATTGATAATCAACTTGACATAATATTCAATATTCATCGGATCCCAGCAAACACAACATGTAGCATTACAATAATATGATCTTGATCATGTAGGGCAGCTCACAAGATCTAAACATGATGGCACAAAGTGGAGAGACAACCATCTAGCTACTGCTATGGACCCGTAGTCCAAGGATGAACTACTCACGCATCACTCCGGAGGCAGGCATGGCGATGTAGAAGCCTCCGGTGACGATTCCCCTCTCCGGCAGGGTGCCGGAAAGAGGTTCTGAACCCTCCCGAGCTAGGGTTGACGACGGCGGCGTCTCTGGATCTTTTCGTGGATATTTGCTCAGGTACTTAGGGTTTTCGCGTCGGGGGGAATAAGTAGGCGAAAGGGCGGCGGCTGCGGACCCCGAGGGGCCCACACCACCCCAGGGCGCGGCAGAAGGGGGCCCGCGCCCTGGGTGTGTGTGGCCTCCTGGTGGCCCTCCTCTGCTGCTCCTTCGCTCCGTCAGGCGTGTTCTGGAAAAATAGGCACCCCCGTGTAGTTTCGTCCAATTCCGAGAATATTTCCAGACTAGCTTTTCTGGAATACAAAAACAGCAGAAAACAGGAACTGCACTTCGACATCTTGTTAATAGGTTAGTCCCAAAAAATGTATAAAAGTGATATAAAATAGATGCAGAACAGGTAGCAACTGGTATAAAACAAGCATGGAACATCAAAAATTATAGATACGTTTGAGACGTATCAGCATCCCCAAGCTTAGTTCCTACTCGTCCTCGAGTAGGTAAACGATAAAAACAAAATAATTTTTGAGGTGACATGCTACTATCATAATCTTGATCATATAATATTGGAAGGCACATGTAAATGAATGAAGTGATCCAAGTCAATGGTCTATAATTTGCTACCAAATAGATAATGAGTAAACAATGAATCACACAAGCTAAACGTTTTCATGAATAGTACTTTCGAGACAAGCATCAAACTGTTTTGCATAAGTGTTAACTCATAAAGCAATAGTTTCTAACAAAAGGTATTTAATCAACACAAAGGAAGAATTTAGTTTCAGCATTTGCTTCAACTTTCAACATATTTATCTCATGGATATTGTCAACACAAAGTAGTATAACAAGTCCAATACATTGCATATAACGCATGTTGTAACAAAGTTGACACTAGTGTTTGCTTGTGGAAGACAGAAAGAATAGGAAAACTGACTCAACATAAAAGTAAAAGAAAGGCCCTTCGCAGAGGGAAGCAGGGATTAAATCATGTGCCAGAGCTTTTAAGTTTTTGAAAGCATATAGAGATTGCATAAAATATTTAATACTCCTCCCAACCTTGCTAACACAAGCCATGGCTAACCGAATCCTCGGGTGCCTTCCATCAATCACATACCATGGAGGAGTATCTATTTTTGAGAGGTGTTTGTTAATTGTCAACGAATGGTAGCGGGTGAGAACAGTATTCTACCTGTCGAACGGACTTTTAAGAGCGGCTCCCATGAAGGACGTTATTTCTACCAGCAAGGCAGATCATCCCTCTTTCTCTTTGGTTTACACACATTCAGGTATTTCACTGTTTGTCATTGCTTACTGATGAATCAGGGCAAAAGTGTGAAGAGAATTAATTGGTTAAAGTTGTAATTAATTGGGACTGGGTGATACGTCTCAAACGTATCTATAATTTTTGATGTTCCATGCTGTTATTATATCAATTGCTACATGTTTTGGTTACACTTCATATCATTTTTATGCATTTTCTGGGACTAACCTATTAACAAGATGCCACAGTGCCAGTTCCCTGTTTTCTGCTGTTTTTGGTTTCAGAAAATCTATTAAGGAAATATTCTCGGAATTGGACGAAACAAAAGACATCGTCAATAATATCACGAGGAGATCACGGAGTCCAAAGGGGAGTCGGAGCAGACCCACCAGGGGGCCACGCCACACTAGGGCGCGGCCCAGGGTGGGCCCGCGCCCCCTATGGCGTGGTGGCCCCCTCGGCCACCGACGCCGCCTCTTCGCCTATATATTCTCCGCGACGCGAAAACCCTATTACGGTCGATCATATTCCACGAAAAGTTCCGTCGCGGCCGTCATCGTCAATCTCAGATCGGAGGAGTTCTGAAGCTCTTCCCGGCACCCTGCCGGAGGGGAGATCATCACCGGAGGGCTCTACATCACCATGCCTGCCTCCGGAGTGATGCGTGAGTAGTCCACCCCTGGACTACGGGTCCATAGCAGTAGCTAGATGGTTGTCTCTCTACCTTGTGCCTCCATGTTTAGATCTTGTGAGCTGCCTAACATGATCAAGATCATCTTATTGTAATGCTAGATGTTGTGTTTGCTGGGATCCGATGAATATTGATACCATGTTTATTCAAGTTGTTTATCTATGTGCTCTTGATCTTGCATGCTCTCCGTTGCTAGTAGATGCTTTGGCCAAGTAGATGCTTGTGACTCCAAGAGGGGGTATTTATGCTCGATAGTGGGTTCAGTCTCTAGATATCTGGATCAGTGACAGAAAGGTCTAAGATGGTAGATGTGCTGTTGCTACTAGGGATAAAACATTGGTGCAGTGTCCAAGGGCACTTGTATTGATTACATTACACACTTTACTTCATGCAATAATCTGTTGTTAGCAACTTAATACTGAACAGGATGCGGATGCTGCCTTGAAGGTGGATTATTTAGGCATAGATGCGGTTGGAATAACGGTCTATGTACTTTGTTGTAATGCCCAACTAGATTTCATAGTAGACATCTTGGCATGTATTGCATTGTTATGCCCTCTCTATTTGTCAATTGCCCAGCTGTAATTTGTTTACCCAACATGCTAGTTATCTGTTCTGAGAGAGACACCACTAGTGAACTGTGGACCCTGGTCCAATTTCCTCATACTGTTTACACAACCTGCTGCAATCATCTGTTTCCTGTTACTTGCTGTTTTCCTGCTGTTTTCCACACCATACGTTTAACTCTTTGTTTCTGCAAGACCGGAGAGATTGACAACCTCTCTGTTTCGTGTTGGGCAAAGTTCTGGTTTGTGTCTGTGCAGATTCCACGTTGGTGCAAGCTCCCTAGCGCCAGGGGGAGTCAACATCAACAACCTTCCGATAGATCGTCAAGTCCTACTGGATTGATAACCTTGGGTAGATTTCTCAAGGGAAAACTTCTGCTGTCTACATCATAACCTTCCTCTTGGGGTTCACCAACACGTAGCCATCAAGCTGTTTTCTGGCGCCGTTGCCGGGGACTTGGAGGCTATTGGAAAGGGGAGTCTCTCAGTTCCAATCTCTTTACTTTGTTTTTGTCTTGTTTTAGTTTTGTTTTGCTTGCTGTTAAAAATCAAAAACCAAAAAAATTAAATTCCTGCATCTAGTTTATTTCGGTTTGTTATTATGTCTAGTTCTTTGCTTGCTATTCATGGGTACTTTGCTTGAAACTTGTCCTATGGCTGAAAACAACTTGAGAAACCTTTATGAAATTTATCTTGAGCTAGGACATGATGTGTTTGAAGAGAAAATTAAAAAACCTATGGAACTTTATTTGCATGATAGTACCAATGATATTGGTATACACTCTTTGAACATGGTTGTTGCTAATGCTATGGAAAATATTAAGCTTGGGGAAGTTGGTAATGATACTATTGAAATAACTTCTTTTGATAAATTTGAGGTAGACAAACATTCCTTGACTCAAGAGAAAGCAAAAATAACAGAAGTACCAAATATTTCCCCCAATGTTGTTTATGAAAATCCATGCTATTTTGATAAGTCTTATGATAATCCTCTTTTTATTCCTAATTTCGAAATGCATGGTAATGAGAGTGTTTGCTTAGAAAATGTTTATGATAAAGCTCTAGATGATGGTCCTATGTTGCTTGATAATATTATTAATTCTACTATTGAGAGTGATCAATCAACTTGTTTCAATATGTCTAAAAGTGGGTTTGAAATTTTTGATCCCACTATCTTGCTTGATAAAAGTTATGTGTTTGTAGATCATAAAAAGCATGCTTTATGTGATAGTTATGTTGTTGAGTTTGTTTATGATGCTATTGAAAATTATTATGAGAGAGGGAAAGATGGTTTTAAAAGTTTTCATGTCACTAAAATACCTCTCTTTGTGTTGGAAGTTTTAAAGTTGGATTTGTTGCATCTTCCTATGCTAGCTGCTTTATGCTTCAATGATTTGTTTTACTACAATATTCCTCTGCATAGGAAGTGGGTTAGACTCAGATGATTTTGATATTTGCCTCTTGATGCTCTCTTTGTTTTTCAACTCTTATTCTTATGCGAGCATCATTAAAATCCTAAAGCCTAGCTGAAAGGCATTAAAGAAAAGCACTTGTGGGAGATAACCCATGTGTCAAGGATGCTTGTTTACCTCTGTAGCAACTCCTTTGTATCTTTTATTTGCTGTTTTGTTGTGCCAAGGAGAGTTACTAATGCAAAGTTGGTTTTATTTTCGGGACTGCATTGGGACAGATTGCTGTTCGTCACCGTTTAATTCAGTAGAAAATCAGAAAAAATCGAAAAATGCTGAAACTTTTTGTGCATGTTCCTGATGATGTTACGCAACTTTCATTATTTCAAAAGTTTTCATCTGAGCATCGTAAGTGCCTCGAAAAAATTCGTCATTACAGACTGTTCTGGTTTGACAGATTCTGTCTTTTATTTTGCATTCTCTCTTTTACAAGTTTTTAAGTGGTTTCTTTTCGTGTAAAAGTGCCCACTTGAGCCTAGTAACAGTGGCTAATGTTTAAAATAGTTGGCTTGTGAGTTTTGTCTTTGCTAGAACTTTGAAGTATTATCTTTTAGTGCACTAACCTGCTAATGAGAAAAGCTGTTAAGTTTTGGTGTGAAGGAAGTTTTCAAGTGTTGATAGAGGAGAATGATATTACATGATCAAGAAGAGTGAAGAGCTTAAGCTTGGGGAGGCTTACCTCCCCAGCATATTTCAAGAAGACTCAAGCATCTAAGCTTGGGGATGCCCAAGGCATCCCCTTCTTCATCTACAAATTATCAGGTCATCTCTAATGGTGCTATATTTTTATTGCTTCATGCTAGTGTACTCTTCCTTGGAGCGTCAGTGTGTTTTTGTTTTCAGTTTGTTTTGTTTTGTTTGCTGTGCTATACTTGTTGGATCCTAGTATTCATGTTTGGGAGAGAGACACGCTCCACTTTTTCATTAGAATACTCTTGTGCTTCACTTATACTTGTTGAGTATTCCTGTCTAGTTGCTGTTATTGCTGTTAGCTCTCAGTTTTTCATGTATCTCTTGTTAGAGCTATCAGTTTCTTTTGAAGAAAGTACTCTCTTGCTTCACTTATATCTGTTTGGAGAGTTGTCAAATAAGTTGATTGGTGTTTGGTTGGACCAGAAAAATGCTATGCATGTGGTAGTGGTATAAAATGCTTACATGAATCTTTTTAGATCGTTGTCTTGAGTAATTTGATGCTTGCCAATTGTTTTGAGCTGTCAAGTAATTAATGTTTAAGCTTGTGCATCATGTAAGTAATGGCTATTAATGAAGAACTACTATAAGGATTTTCTGCTATAATAATCTGTTGCATAATTGGAAGTCCATAGTAGTCTAGATAATTTTTGGATGAAGGCTATGTGTTAACAAGGAAGACAGTGGGAGTCTATGGTTCGTCAAACCTTGTGTTTTATGTACACTCTTGCTATTCCAGTTGATAATGATGTTTGCTTATAATAACCTTGCTAGCCTAAACTCTGTACTAAGAGGGAATGCTTCTTGTACATCCAAAACCTTGAGCCAAATCCATGCCACCTGTGTCCACCATACCTACCTATTATGTGGTGTTTTCACCATTCCAAGTAAATTTCTTCATGTGCTATCTACTAACTACTCAAAACAATTATCCTTTTTGTGTCACTACTTGAAAAGCTCATAAGGACGTAGATAGGTGGTCTTTATTTCCTGGTTGATCAAATTTTACACACCTGGACTAGTGGCATATACATCCGCTTATCCAATAATTTTGCAAAAAGAGCTGGCAACGGGGTGCCCAGTCCCAATTAATTACAACTTTAACCAAACAATTCTCTTCACATCTTTTTGCCCCTGATTCGTCAGTCAAGCAATGTGTGTAAACAAAAGAGAAGAGGGATGATCTGCCCGCTGGTAGAAATAACGTCCTTCATGGGAGCCGCTCTTGTAAAGTTTGATCAACTAGTGAAGTAGAGTATTGCCTATTTGCTGATTTGTTGACACCTGTATACACCATTACCTTACAAAACAATATTTTATGCTCTCTATATGCCTTCGGGAACTACAGCTCTAGCACATGATGTTAATCCCTGCTTCCCTCTGCGAAGGGCCATTCTTTTACTTTTATGTTGAGTCAGTTTTCCCACTTCTTTCTGTCTACTTAAGCAAACATCATTGTCAACTCCAGTATAACAGTTTTTACATAACTTTGTGTTTGGTTGATCATATTCTTTGCATTGACATTATCTATATGATATACATGTTGAAAGTTGAAGCAAAAGCTGAAGCTATTATCTTCCTTTGTGTTGATACAAACACTTTCATGTTGAAATTATTGCTGCTGTGAACTAACTATTATGTTAGACTATTATATCTCTAAATGTTTTATAGTGTTATTCATGAAAGTTTGCACTTGTGTGATCACTTATGTTTACTCTTTATTTACTTGCTTGCAAACTATAGACCATTGGCTTGGATCACTTCATTCAGATCATGTGCATTACATTGTTATTTGATCAAAGATTGTGTTGGTAGCATGTCACTTCAAAAATTATCTGTTTTTATCGTTTACCTACTCGAGGACGAGCAGGAACTAAGCTTGGGGATGCTTGATACGTCTCAAACGTATCTATAATTTTTGATGTTCCATGCTGTTATTATATCAATTGCTACATGTTTTGGTTACACTTTATATCATTTTTATGCATTTTCTGGGACTAACCTATTAACAAGATGCCACAGTGCCAGTTCCCTGTTTTCTGCTGTTTTTGGTTTCAGAAAATCTATTAAGGAAATATTCTCGGAATTGGACGAAACAAAAGACATCGTCAATAATATCACGAGGAGATCACGGAGTCCAAAGGGGAGTCGGAGCAGACCCACCAGGGGGCCACGCCACACTAGGGCGCGGCCCAGGGTGGGCCCGCGCCCCCCTATGGCGTGGTGGCCCCCCTCGGCCACCGACGCCGCCTCTTCGCCTATATATTCTCCGCGACGCGAAAACCCTATTACGGTCGATCATATTCCACGAAAAGTTCCGTCGCGGCCGTCATCGTCAATCTCAGATCGGAGGAGTTCTGAAGCTCTTCCCGGCACCCTGCCGGAGGGGAGATCATCACCGGAGGGCTCTACATCACCATGCCTGCCTCCGGAGTGATGCGTGAGTAGTCCACCCCTGGACTACGGGTCCATAGCAGTAGCTAGATGGTTGTCTCTCTACCTTGTGCCTCCATGTTTAGATCTTGTGAGCTGCCTAACATGATCAAGATCATCTTATTGTAATGCTAGATGTTGTGTTTGCTGGGATCCGATGAATATTGATACCATGTTTATTCAAGTTGTTTATCTATGTGCTCTTGATCTTGCATGCTCTCCGTTGCTAGTAGATGCTTTGGCCAAGTAGATGCTTGTGACTCCAAGAGGGGGTATTTATGCTCGATAGTGGGTTCAGTCTCTAGATATCTGGATCAGTGACAGAAAGGTCTAAGATGGTAGATGTGCTGTTGCTACTAGGGATAAAACATTGGTGCAGTGTCCAAGGGCACTTGTATTGATTACATTACACACTTTACTTCATGCAATAATCTGTTGTTAGCAACTTAATACTGAACAGGATGCGGATGCTGCCTTGAAGGTGGATTATTTAGGCATAGATGCGGTTGGAATAACGGTCTATGTACTTTGTTGTAATGCCCAACTAGATTTCATAGTAGACATCTTGGCATGTATTGCATTGTTATGCCCTCTCTATTTGTCAATTGCCCAGCTGTAATTTGTTTACCCAACATGCTAGTTATCTGTTCTGAGAGAGACACCACTAGTGAACTGTGGACCCTGGTCCAATTTCCTCATACTGTTTACACAACCTGCTGCAATCATCTGTTTCCTGTTACTTGCTGTTTTTCCTGCTGTTTTCCACACCATACGTTTAACTCTTTGTTTCTGCAAGACCGGAGAGATTGACAACCTCTCTGTTTCGTGTTGGGCAAAGTTCTGGTTTGTGTCTGTGCAGATTCCACGTTGGTGCAAGCTCCCTAGCGCCAGGGGGAGTCAACATCAACAACCTTCCGATAGATCGTCAAGTCCTACTGGATTGATAACCTTGGGTAGATTTCTCAAGGGAAAACTTCTGCTGTCTACATCATAACCTTCCTCTTGGGGTTCACCAACACGTAGCCATCACTGGGCACCCCGTTGCCAGCTCTTTTTGCAAGTTATTGGATAAGCGGATGTATATGCCACTAGTCCAGGTGTAAAAGTCGACTCGACAAATAGAATAAAGAATAACCACACAAATTCCTCATGAGCTAGTAAACATTGACACAAAAAGAGAATAATAACATTTTGAATAATTTAAGGTAGCACATGAAAAATTTACTTGGAGTGGCAAGGAAATACCACATATAGGTAGTTATGGTGGACACAAATGGCATGGATTTTGGCTCAAGGATTTGGATGCACGAGAAGCATTCCCTCTCAGTACAGAGTTTAGGCTAGCAAGGTTATGTAAGCAAACAAGAATATCAACCCGTACACCAAGTTTTATATGACAAACATATTGCAAACGTTATAAGACTTCATACCGTCTTCCTTGTTAACCAAGCCCTGTTATTAGAAAATATCCAGACCTTAGAGGTACCACCGATGCAAACCAAATTTTCAACAAGCTTTACGGTAGTTCTTCACTAATAGGCTTATCATATGATGCACAATTTAATCATGATCTACTTGTTAACTCAAAACAATTGACAAGCATCAAGTTATCCATTTTAGTGATCTACAAGATTAAGCAAGTTTTTTCCTTATACCAATTACCACATGCAACATTTTCTGAACCAACCAAACACCAATCAATTTATTTCATCAACTCTCCAAACAAATATAAGTGAAGCAAGAGAGTACTTTCTACAAAAGAAAGCTAATAGCTCTGACAAGAGATACATGAAAACAAGAGCTAAAAGCTAAACAGCGCTAGATATGAATACGTCAACAAATATAAGTGAAGAATAGGAGTATTCTCATGAAAAAGCGGAGCGTGTCTCTCTCCCAATCAAGATGCTAGGGCCCAGTCAAGCTTTATTGAAAATAAAAGTGCAATACTGAAAATAAAAAGCACACAGACGCTCCAAGAAAAGCACATATGATGTGAAAGAATTAAAATATAGTTTCACTAGAAATGACCTGATAATTTTGACGATGAAGAAGGGGATGTCTTGGCATCCCCAAGCTTAGACGCTTGAGTCTTCTTGAAATATGCTGGGGAGATCAATGGGAGCCTCCCCAAGCTTAAGCTCTTCACTCTTCTTGATCCTATTATATCATCCTTCTCTCTTGACCCTTGAAAACTTCCGTCACACCAAACTCAAAATAGATCTCATTAGAGGGTTAGTGGATAATAAAAAATTCACATGTTCCATAAAGACGCAATATGATTTGTTACTTTAAACATTAGCTACAGCCACTGATGTTATGTGAAGCTCTTCCACCCAAAAAAAGAATTTCACTCAACACTAGTAAAGAGAGAATGCGAAAAATAAAAAGACATAATCTGTCTAAAACAGAACAGTCCGCAAGACGAATTTTTTCGAGACACTTATGACGCTCAGATCGAGAAACTCTGAACTAATGAAAGTTTCAGACATTCATAAAGATTACGCACAAATTTTTTGAGATTTAATTAACAATATGGTGATTTTACGAATTTCGTACAGTGAACAGCAAAAATCTGTTTCTGCGCAGCAATCAAAATTAAGCATCATCTTATCATTAGAGGCTACTCTTGGCACAACAATGCGAGAAAATAAAGATACAAATGAGTTGCTACAGAAGTAAACAAAATCCTTGACTCAATAAAAGAAAAATTGCAGAAAAATAAAATGGGTTGCCTCCCATAAGCGCTTTTCTTTAACGCCTTTTAGCTAGGCATAAAGCATGCATCAAGTATTACCAAGTGAAGAAGCATCAACATTGTAATTTGTTCGAACAATAGAATCATAAGGTGGCTTAATCTTCTTCCTAGGAAAGTGTTCCATACCTTTCTTGAGAGGAAATTGATATTTTATATTCCCTTCTTTCATATCAATAATAACACCTACAGTCCTAAGAAAAGGTCTTCCCAGCACAATAGGGCATGATGGATTGCACTCAATATCCAAGACAATAAAATCAACGGGGACATAAGTGTTGTTAACCATGATAAGAACATCATCAATTCTTCCCAAAGGTTTTTTAATAGTAGAATCAACAAGGTGAACATCCAAGTAACAATTTTCCAAAGGTGCTAAATCAAGCATATCATATAATCTTTTAGGCATAACAGAAATACTAGCACCAAGATCACACAAAGCATTGCAATCAAAGTCATTCAATTTCAATTTAATGATGGGTTCCCAACCATCTTCTAACTTCCTAGGGATAGAAGCTTCATGCTTTAATTTCTTCCCTATTGCTAGAAATTTCAGCATCTTTATCAAGGACAGTTTCAGAGTTATCGGGCAATTTAGGACATTTTGCAATAGAAGTGGAAACATTACCAACACCAACTATCTTGCCATTAATGGTAGGAGGTTTGTTAACACTTGAGTTTGAAGCCTTTTCAGAAGTGGTAATAGTATGAACTCTAGCAATATTATTCTGTCTAGCAATTTCATCCTCTCTTTCCCATCTAGCATGCAATTCAGCTAACATCCTCACATTGTTATCAATTTTAACTTGTATAGCATTGAGAGTTTTGCTCTCTTTAACATCATGAGGCATTTTATTTAGTTTCAATAAGTCAACATCAAGAGCAAGACTATCAACTTTAGAGGAAAGCACATCAATTTTCCCAAATTTCTCCTCAACAGTTTTATTGAAAGCAGTTTGTGTACTAATAAAATCCTTAAGCATAACTTCAAGATCAGAGGGTACACTCTTAGTATTATTGTAGGAGTTACTATAGGAATTTCCATAACCATTGCCACTATTAGAAGGATAGGGCCTATAATTGCTATTACCAAAATTATTCCTATAAGCATTGTTGTTGAAATTATTTTTTTTAATGAAGTTCACATCAACATGCTCTTCTTGAGCAACCAAAGAAGGTAAAGGAACATTATTTGGATCAACATGTGTTTGACCATTTGCAAGCATAGACATAATAGTATCAATTTTGGCACTCAAGGAGGAGGTTTCCTCAACAGAATTTACCTTCTTACCTGTTGGAGCTCTCTCGGTGTGCCACTCAGAATAATTAATCATCATATCATCAAGAAGCTTTGTTGCAGCACCCAAAGTGATGACATAAAGGTACCTCCAGCGGCCGAATCCAATAAATTCCTCGAAGAAAAATTTAATCCTGCATAGAAGGTTTGGATGATCATCCAAGTAGTCAGTCCATGAGTGGGACAATTTTTAACCATGATTTCATTCTCTCCCATGCTTGAGCAACATGTTCATTATCAAATTGCTAAAATTCATTATGCTACTTCTCAAAGAAATAATCTTAGCAGGAGGATAATATTTTCCAATAAAATCATCTTTGCATTTAGTCCATGAATCAATACTATTTCTAGGCAAAGATAGCGACCATTCTTTAGCACGTCCTCGCAAGGAAAGGAAAAAGTTTCAGTTTAATAATATCACCATCTACTTCCTTGAGCTTTTGCATTTCACAAAGTTCAACAAAGTTATTAAGGTGAACAGCAGCATCATCAGTACTAACACCAGAAAATTGCTCTTTCATAACAAGATTTAAAAGTGCAGGTTTAATTTCATAAAATTCTGCTGAAGCAGCAGGTGGAGCAATAGGTGTGCATATGAAATCATTGTTGTTCGTGCTAGTGAAATCACACAACTTAGTGTTCTCAGGAGTACTCATTTTAGCAGAAATTAAAACAGTACAGAAAATAACTTGAAAGTAAACTAGATGCAAGTAACTAATTTTTTTGTGTTTTTGATAATTGAAAGCAAACAAGATAAAATAAAATAAACTAAGCAAGACAAAAACAAAGTAAAGAGATTGGAAGCGTGAAACTCCCCTTGCAGAAGACTGCTGCTCCCCGGCAACGGCGCCAGAAAAATAGCTTGATGACGTGAAACACACGTTCGTTGGGAGACCCCAAGAGGAAGGATGATGTAGTCAGCAGCAAGTTTTCCCTCAGAAAGAAACCAAGGTTATCGAACCAGTAGGAGCAGCAACTCTTCAGAAGGTTGTCAACGGCGCCAGAAAAATAGCTGTCGCAGGGAGTCTGAACTGTTGACGTGGAATCTGCACACAACACAATCAAACTACATTGGCCCAACGAAACAGTGAGGTTGTCCATCTCACTGGCTTGCTGAAAATAAAGGATTAAACGTATGGTGTGGAAAATGAGTATTAAATTGCAGAGAATGAAAAAGGAACAATTTGCAGTTTGTGGTTGTTTAATCAGTGTAAAAGAATGGACCGGGGTCCACAGTTCACTAGTGGTGTCTCTCCATAAAAGATAACTAACATGTTGGGTGAACAAATTACAGCTGGCAATTGACGAATAGTGAGCGCATGACAATGCATATACATGACATGTTGACTACTATGATATTTAATTGGGCATTACGACATAATACATAGACCGTGATCCAACAGCATCTATGACTAATAATCCACCGCCGGTTGTCATCCGAGTCCCCGTTGGTATTAAGTTGCAAGCAACGGATAATTGCATTAAGTAAAGTGCGTAATGTAAACAAACACATATGCCCGTGGACATAGCATTGTTAGGTTATCCTAGTGGCAACAGCACATCCACAACCTTAGAACTTTCTGTCACTGTCCCAGGTTAAACGGAGACATGAACCCACTATCTAGCATAAATACTCTCTCTTGGAGTTATAAGCATCTACTTGGCCAAAGCATCTACGAGTAACGGAAAGCATGCAAGATCTTAAATAACATATAAGATAGATTGATAATCAACTTGACATAATATTCCATATTCATCGGATCCCAGCAAACACAACATGTAGCATTACAATAATATGATCTTGTCATGTAGGGCAGCTCACAAGATCTAAACATGATGGCACAAAGTGGAGACAACCATCTAGCTACTGCTATGGACCCGTAGTCCAAGGATGAACTACTCACGCATCACTCCGGAGGCAGGCATGGCGATGTAGAAGCCTCCGGTGACGATTCCCCTCTCCGCAGGTGCCGGAAAGAGGTTCTGAACCCTCCCGAGCTAGGGTTGACGACGGCGGCGTCTCTGGATCTTTTCGTGATATTTGCTCAGGTACTTAGGGTTTTTCGCGTCGGGGGGAATAAGTAGGCGAAAGGGCGGCGGCTGCGAGACCCTCGAGGGGCCCACACCACCCCAGGGCGCGGCAGAAGGGGGGCCCGCGCCCTGGGTGCGTGTGGCCTCCTGGTGGCCCTCCTCTGTACTCCTTCTCTCCGTCATG
Organism: Poa pratensis; assembly: GCA_947311845.1. Classification (NCBI taxonomy): domain Eukaryota; kingdom Viridiplantae; phylum Streptophyta; class Magnoliopsida; order Poales; family Poaceae; genus Poa; species Poa pratensis. Next base: position 49,646,633 of record CAMZMU010000040.1, read on the forward strand.
CGTGTTCTAAAAAATAGGCACCCCCGTGTATTTTCGGTCCAATTCCGATAATATTTCCAGACTAGCTTTTCTGGAATACAAAAACGGCAGAAAACAGGAACTGGCACTTCGACATCTTGTTAAATAGGTTAAGTCCCAAAAAAAGTAAAAAGTGATAAAAGTAAGATGCAAAAAATGTAGCAACTGGTATAAAACCAGTCATGGAACATCAAAATTATAGATACGTTTGAGCGTTATCAGGGAGCCACGAGGCAGCCACACCATGGGCCTCGCGGGCCCCCCTGTCCACGCCGTGGGGGTGTGGGGCCCACTATGCTCTCCAGCCGCCGCCCTTTCGCCTATATTCCTCCCACCGAAAACCCTAAAATGACCCGAGCCATTATCCACGAAAAGTTCCAAAGATGCCGCCGCCGTCAACCCTAAGCTCGGAAGGGTTTAGAAGCTCTTCCAGGCACTCTGCCGGAGAGGGGAATCAACACCGGAGGGCTCCCTAATCACACCCCTGCCTCCGGAGAGATGCGTGAGTAGTTCATCCTTGGACTACGGTCCATGGCAGTAGCTAGATGGTTGTCTCTCTCTCCACTTTATGCTATCATGTAGATCTTGTGAGCTGCCTATCATGATCAAGATCATCTTATTGTACTGCTACATGTTGTTTGCTGGTCCGATGAATATTGAATACTATGTCAAGTTGATTATCAATCTATCTTATATGTTATTTATGATCTTGCATGCTTTCCGTTACTAGTAGATGCTTTGGCCAAGTAGATGCTTGTAACTCCAAGAGTGAGTATTTATGCTAGATAGTGGGTTCATGCTCCGTAATCTGGGAGAGCGACAATAACTTCTAAGATGTGAATGTGCTTTTGCCACAAGGGATAAAATAACCGATGCTTAGCTTAAGGGTGCGCCGTTAGGTCTAATGCATTTGTTTACATTACGCACATTACTTAATGCAATTATCCGTTGCTGGCAACTTAATACCAACGGGAACTCGGATGACAACCTGGCGGTGGATATTAGTCATAGACGCTGTTGGATAACGGTCTATGTATTTTGTCGTAATGCCCACATGAATATCATAGTAATCATCATGTCATATATGCATTGTCATGCGCTCAATATTTTGTCAATTGCCCAACTGTAATTTGTTCACCCAGCATGTTAGTTATCTTTTAGGAGAGACACCACTATGAACTGTGAGACCCCGGTCCATTCTTTTACACTGATAATACAATCAACTGCAAACATTGTTCTTTTCATTCTCTGCAATTTACTACTGTTTTCCACACCATACGTTTAATCCTTTTTTTCAGCAAGCCGGAGATTGACAACCTCACTGTTTCGTTGGGGCAAAGTAGTTTGATTGTGTTAGTGTGCATCCACGTCAGCGCGCCACTGACAACCTTCAAAAGTGATTTCTTGCTCCTACTGGTCGATTAAACCTTGGTTTCTACTGAGGGAAACTGCTGCTACACTGCTTCATACCTTCCTCTTGGGTCTCCCAACGAACGTGTGATCCACGCAATCAGTCCGCCAAGCCCGCGCCGGCCAGCCGCGCGCCCGCTGGCCTCGGAGGCACCACGTCCACGTCCATGCGAATGTCGGGAAGAAGTGAGCGCACGGCGAGCAGTACCGAGCGCGACGACGAGCAGTTCCGAGCGTATGCTGGGTGTCGTGGAGCTTGGCGTCGCCAGGTGGGAGAAGATGGAGCCGGGCGAGCTCGCCGCGCGGGGCAGATGGAGCGAGGTGGCCGTCAACGCCATGGTCGTGGCCGCTGGGACCTGCCTCTGGATGGAGCTCGTCCCGGCGTGGATGGAGGCGAGGTGCTGCTAGCTTGATGCACGAGTGTTGCTTGTCCCTGGATGAAGCTCGTCC